>JAHBOF010000177.1:0-195884 GCA_020736565.1 Coprinopsis sp. MPI-PUGE-AT-0042 | reverse complement strand
GAGGCAGGAATTCAGGGATTTAGACACACTTGATGATTAACGAGGAGGCGTTACGATCATGAAGTTCCTGGTGATGTTGTAAAAACACCCGGGATAATACCCTGCAATCGTATCGGGCTTGGTCGAGGGCTAACCCCACCTTGTCTTCGCGTGTTGTCCCCCGAGCCTTCGGGTCTCAATCGTGCTGCATTAGATGAAGACCAATGGCCTCTCAAGAGAAACAGCGCGATGTGGGATTCGAGCTAAGCGCGCTGGTGGGTCTTGCCTGGGATTCGGCTGATCATAGCTGCTCTCATTCGATGCGGTGCTGCCTATCATCAAGGCGTTATGGGATGAGAGTCCTGGAAATTGGACCCATCGTCTGATGGATTTAGGTGTCTGCATGAAGACCTACGTCCAGTACCTACCTTCTGTTTTGGTCGATAGCGTCACGTTTGAATCCGTGCGAAACAGCTTGAGGGCATCCTTCGGGACCAGGATGCGGAGCAATTTCCCTATGGAACAACAGGCGTTGATGTCATGCATCTAACACGGTGCCTGCTTGGAGTAGCGCATAAGATCCCATGTCCTATTTCAATTGTAGTGTATGCGAGCGAATCGACGTCGGCGGTATCTACCATAGCTTTGATCGGTTCATAGTCATGTATGGCACATGGGCCTCTACAGCCGACTACTTGGATCATTTGATAACTGCCAGTCTTGAATGCGAATGCGGGAGTGATATGAGCATGGAATACCAGGCGTGTTGTTTGTTCGCTTTACAGCTTAACTCGCCCACTTTGATTAGCAGGCGGTTGGAGATCGATGGGCATAGCTATCGCTTGCTCGGCGTTGTCTACTCAGGAGACAGGCATTTCACATCTCGTATCGTTACCTCGTACCCTCCGATGAAAGCGTCTACAGTTCGGACAGCATGATTGACGAAGGGCGTTTCCGTAAAGATACCGATACTGACGGAATGTCAGTCGATGGACTGTGGAGGAGCAAACACCTGGCTGCCGTTTTGGCCTTCTATGCCGTGTGCGATCCGGTAATCTAGTTGGCCCTTATTTCGCCCTTGCGGAATATGCGGACAGGACGCAATATGGGTTTTATTTCATACGGCACATAAATACAAGCCTCCATGTACAACCAATCCCAATCTCTATATGAATCTGCTTTATATTCAATATACTCGAGTACCACGTATCCACGACATCTCCTTGGTTCCGATCCGATGAGTCGGATTGTATCTTATATACCCATCTCTATACTAACCCACCAGATGTCGTGATAAGGCATCTTCGAGGAATCCACTCGACAACGAGGTAACGACAATCTATCGACAAAGTCTGATGAATTGTTTGAGAAGGTTTCGCAACGAGTGGATGCGCGATGTATTGTACGCCTTAGGTGGGGCTCCGCATCTGGGCAGACTAACTAGTTTCATTAGGCTTACGAGACTAATGGCCTATTTTCAGCTGTTTGAAAATGCATGCCGCACGGTGCCAAATGTGCAAGGCCTCTCATTGGTTTTGTAGCTGTCCATGCATCTTGCTGATAGGAACGTAGCTAATATGACCTACACGTGGATGACTACATCAATCGCCTGGGATTGAAACAGACAGGTCCTGTATCCCTCACCGATTGCGTGCGACTGCTGAACACATCATCTCTACCTACCACCCACCTTGATCATATTTACGCTATCTTTTCAAGCAGTGTGTGTACTTTCCGCTATCGTTTCTTTCTTATTTCAAACGTCTGATGCTTATGCGTTCAGGGTGTATTCGCTCTCTCTAAGAACGAACGGCTTGATAGCCTGACGGCAGGGGACGGCACTTTGTATCACGGAAACAAACTAGCTGTCATGCTTCAAGTACTGTTCCGATGGAACGGTCCTCGTCATCGTATTGGAGGACGAACCCATAGTCAGACAGGTATTGCCGGATAGCGATCGACGCCTCCAACGTATGCCGGTACATGTTACTAACTGTTGGCGCTTACAAGGTACTTCTGCATAACCCTTTCACCCGCCTGGTGTTCGAACATCTGATTTGGACAATACCATGCTGATTCTGATGCGATACACCTGCGGAGCGACCCACAATTCACCTGCGTCGATACAATACATATCGCACCTTCTTGTCAACCGTTTCGTCTGTCACGTACTCACCGGACACTTAATATATTAGATGTTAGTCGATCCTTGCCCTCCTGCCTAGGTACGCCCCACCCCCTTCACCCGTCCTTCTTTGTTCCGTGATATGCTGCAAGTTAATTCCTGTCGTTCAATATGTGGTCTTAAATTAGTCTTGCAGTAACGTGAAGCGAAGGTACCTCGATGTCGGATCACGCCATCCACCTTGATATAAATCAAGGCGGCAGCTATCCTACGATAATGCTTTGGCAGCGCCGGGCGCAAGCAAGTAATGCTCTTGAAATTATTCTACCTGTCTACAATGCGTTATAATATCTCCACACATGCATAGAGTGCTTTGGTATCTCTAAGACGATCGGATAATGTTTTCAGATACATCAAAAGCTCAGTCTGCAACGATGGCTAATCATAGCTGGTCGCCGACTGGCCGGAGTATGTGGTGCTCTTCCCGCTTGAGGCTCGCACATGGGAAGCTATCAAGTTCACCTCCAGGCGGCTAGGCTCGCTCACTATATAACAGCCTTCGCGAGAAGGTGCAATACCGTGCGGCGAGTCTAGGCCATAAAGTTCGTAGCCAATCTGATCCGCTCAGTATTGATTACTATTGTGTCAGTGCTTGCACGCCCACAACGTCCAGTCTTCAAGGCGTACGGGATACTGTATAGTTTCACTCAAGGGAATATCAGATTGCTCTGTTTCCATCTTACTGTAATAATATGGCATCCTACCTCATGTTCTATCAGCCCGGTGTACAAGTATTGTGTGTAATGCCGTTGTTCTCTATACATTTCAGTATCGTTTCGGTATCCTTCAAGGTGGATCTGGACCATTCGCCTGTAAATCACGCATATCCACCTCTTGGCGCGATATGAT
The DNA here is from genome assembly GCA_020736565.1 of Coprinopsis sp. MPI-PUGE-AT-0042. Classification (NCBI taxonomy): domain Eukaryota; kingdom Fungi; phylum Basidiomycota; class Agaricomycetes; order Agaricales; family Psathyrellaceae; genus Coprinopsis; species Coprinopsis sp. MPI-PUGE-AT-0042. The sequence goes on along the minus strand of JAHBOF010000177.1, from coordinate 192,871 downwards.
GTGACATTTTCTCATCCACCTTCTGCGAAGCTATCAACTGGGTTTCGTTACTGTTAAACATCCATAACGTTTAGCATTGTGTCATTTCGAAGGAGTTCCGATGTCCTCTAACGTTTCGATGCGTATCATTCTGTTATGGTAGCTTGAACATGTAACCCGCAATCATTGGACCTGTGTCCGGGTCGGACTCGAGCGCCGCATCCCGGCGCCTATGGTATCATGTAGACGCCCCGAATGCTCAACACACACCCCACAGTATACAGAGCTAGGAAATACGTACTCTGAGTAGCATGAACTACTGGCTCGTATATACGCAATATATATTTTCGTACTGTAGACGGTCGTTGGGAAGATCGTACCAGGCTGTGTCGTCATCCGAAGAATGTCTCCAATCTCTGTATGGACGATGAACGGAAAGTGGAAGGCAGCTGCTAACACCATGCGACATATAACACTTTATGGTACGGCAGAGTCTGGGATATTTTATGTCAGCCTTACAGGCAGGTCGTACGTCCCTAGACTTTCATCTTTTCTTTCTTTCGGGGTTTTCTCTTTTATACGGATATTATGTGGACCACACTGATGATCGACCTTTTTTGGGTATGAGCGTATACTATAAAAGGTTTGATCAATTCCCAAGTCGGAACCACAGAACCAGTGACACTGTTGTATGCTCAAGACTTCGATGGACGAAGCCGATCTCAAGGAAGTCAAAGCCGAAGTCAGGTATCATATGAGGGTGAGTGGTAGTATACCTACACCTCGCATATTGCTAACGTACCGCAGACCCATATGTTAATATCTCTCAAGTGTGCCTTTTTCGGGACTGACTGCGAAGAGGTCCAGATGGTGCCGGTTCCAGTCCACGCTGGATACGAAGAGGACACCATGGCGTGCGATCTATATCATCGCTTCTACGTTAACACTCTCAACCCTTGCCACAACCGCGTCATAAGGTTTGAAGATTTCACTATAGACGTTGGAAGTTGGCCAAGGGAGTCTAATAAATCCTCCAAGTATGTCGTGTTTTACGGAAACGGGGTGAGTTACAATCTATTCAATGGTGAATTTCATTCTGATTGACCAAGCGACAGATTGGGGGTGGTACCAACTACTTGATCCGTGGACTGAAAGGAGGACGGGAGCTTAAGATCAAGGGACATGTTCTTGTGGCCAAGACAGACCAGAACGGAGTTGTGGAAGAGGTCGAACGTAAGGACTTGGGAACTATTTCCGAAATGTTAGTCAAGTAAGTGTATCGACATTCAATCTCTTTTTTTTTCGCTTTGTTTCTGATGCCATTTTGTATAGGGTTCTCTGGGAGCGCCAGTTTAACATGGTACCCGAATTCTGGGCGGATACCGTAGAGACGTAAGGTCCTCAATCGTATAAAGGCCTGGAGGGAAATGTTTCATTATACTTATCCACTACCCACCAATATCTTTCTTGTCTACTTTGCTTTTGCAGTTGATCCTTTACCTTGTACTTCACACTGTCTGTTCAACCCGCTCTTACCCTTTTATCGATGCCGAAAATCCTCTACACCCGTCGCAGACGTGCCACGCTTCGACCTCCGCCTCGATATGCTGCCGCTGATCACCGTCAAGGGTTGATATCCCCCACCCACCTGCGTCGTTCAGACCGTATACGACACGCGAAGAAGCTCATCTCGCTGGTCTTCACCATTCCAGAGTTATTCCTTCGCGTCATCTCGCAGCTGGACTGGCACGATCTCATGCGGATTGCCAAGGTATCCAAGCATGGGCAGGCATGTGTTCGGGTACAGATAAGCGACCGTATTCGATACCTCCTTGATCGTTGGATTCCCGCCATCCATATGCAGGACTTCCTCAATGCCCTTAACCGCTCTGGTGCGGTTGTGGTTGGGTCGGTTGCCCGCAGGCTTTTCAGTTTACATTGCGAGTGGTACGAAATGGCGATGAAAAGGGGAGAGCTGCACACGATGGATTGGTCCTATGACCTCAACATCGTTGCTCCTGCCGGAAGGGCGGCAGAGTGCAGGGCGTTTTTCCAGAGTATCGGATACGACACTTGGCTCTCAGAGGAAGTCGCATGCCACTATCATGGCTTCGCTTCTGGCATGGAGCGCGGTTACATGTGTCGAGAAGACGGACAAGTAAGCACTCCCCTTGTTATCGTGTCTAGTGTTGTGACTAACCATATTTTTATAGAGCAATGAAGTCACTATAACTGAAGCTACTGGAGGCGTTGTACCTGTCGTCGTTGCGTCTCCCACCACATGCCAACTGAACATGTTCTCGTCCACCACCCTCTTCACCTTTGTGCCCCTCTTCATAACAAAGTACATGGGGATGCGGACTGACATAACGAGCCTTTCATACCACCGACGCCCTCATCCCACCATCATCCTCTATCCCTCGAACAAGCAGTGGGAGGGTAAGTGTGGGATCTACTGCCCTTCGAGGTTTAGAAAGACGATCCGCGATCTCTCTACGGCTGTTTTTGTATGGAACAAACAGTATGCTGTGCCTGAAAGCAGGGTCAAAGGAGTTGACTACCTTCTAGCACGAGACACTGTAGTCTGGCGTTTCAGCACTTATTGCCGCAACGCATCCTGCCCTAATTACGTTCCTCGATTCAGGTCCCGCAATGTACTCTAGTTGATCCCATTTCTCGCCCTGTCTTCTGCTATTTATTCTCTGATCTTGACCGATTTATATATCACTCTTTTCCTTCTTTCTTGCTTCTCCATGTTTCTGTTGCCTCTCTCCGATATATCCTGGTTGATGTACACTCTGGCAGATAACACGTGAACTATTGTATACTTACGACGCGAACGCAGGATGTATCTTATTTATATACTTGTGGGATATACACGCCAGTCCAACAACGTACCAGAGCATTTTGTTCATGTTTCATGATCGAGTTACTCAAAGACTATAGGTGTTGGAATGTAGGTAGTTCGAATGACGACCGGGATATAGAAACAGACTGTTTCGAAGTACCTTCCTTCTGCTTTCTAGACCTTTGTGATTCTTTACCGTATACCTCATATTCAATGGTTTATCTAGTGCTGTCACAAGTAAGCTATACTTATAAGACACGAACATGATGCACTTTATGTTGTAGGTATGGTACCGGCCTTTCCGCTGTAGCTCTCGGATCGACTGTGGACTTAGAGCTTAGATTTGACCGGACAGCCACGTTACATCCGCTTTCCCGAGCTCGGTGTCTTTTGCCTCCGTCTTCTGCTTTCACTATTGGATGTGCTGCTCACTCTATCCGTAGGTAAAACCGCTTCGCTATTAATATCAGTATCCCCAGCTGGCGGAGGGTCGGGAAAACGTGCCAACATCGTGCTCGATCTCTACATCGGGTCGACGGGTCAAGCTGGATGACGCTGTTCGATCTTGCACTTTATAGGCGCCTATGGCTGTGGGCTTCCGTTTCTACACCAGACCAAACTTTGAATATATACATTCATCTTAGGATTGAAGTACAGTCTACTTAACGTTGCAGGTGGAAGCTGATCCCGGAAAAGGGGCAAATACCCAATTGATTGATCGCCAAAGGCCGACGCGATTTGTTTACACTGTAAACAAAGTCTTTACGGTCCGATTTGCGAACTGATTTCAGTGAGACGGGGTAATTGCCGAAGTCTCGCCTCAGGTACACGAACTGCGGTCTTTGGGCCCTATCAGAGGGTCGGTCATATATCAGATACGAAAACACGTCGTCCAGCGACGCGCAGATAAGTACATGAGTACGATAGGGGTGATATCAACTACCATACATTATGGAAACCATCATTTTGTATTCCTATGGAACTGACGACGGTCCCAAATGTGAGTCCCACAATATCGAGTCCAAATGACTCTTTTTGCCTTGCTTGAGGCCCCAGCTCCTCCTCGAGGAGGCCTTTGGGTTGGATAGGGGCTCTCGCGACGCGTCGAGTCGTTATGAACCACCTGTCGCCGACACCGCCGCTGTCACTGTAACGGTTCCTCGCTGTCCCAACTCTTTCCTTTCTAGACTCATCGCGCATGAGGCGGTATTGACGTTAAGATTTGTTCTATGGATGGTCGCGTCTATATTGGGCGCTTAGCCGCGCCTGGACCTCGTCATCCGCTCGTACTTGATCCGTTGTATGCTCCGATCATTCCGTTATTTGTGCGCAAACAAATCGCGCTGGAATTAACGCGCGCATCATACAGCCATTAGCGTACTTTCTCGTTCTGATTGCAGGCGTGCAGTATTTACTAGTCTAAAAGCGAATACGACCTATATCGCTTTATCTGAAAGCATTTACAGTATACCGGATACTTTGAAAAGCTGAGATGGTCCGAAACATTGTAAGCAAACTCACTGTCTAAATAAGCGCCGTCCTCAAATGCCTGCAGTTTATTGATGAATCTGCACGCGATGTGGAAGACGACTGGGAAGAGGAACAGGATGAAGAGGATAACGACGGAGAGGAACTTAACGAGCGTGTTTCTGTGAATCAGACATCTGTAAGTCACTCTTTTTATCCTTGTGATATGGTACAAGTCGAAGGCCTACCGTTCGTTAGACTTCCGAAGCCAATTCTACTACAGAAGATGATCTCTCAGCAACTAACCGGGCACGATGGATATCAGTGGTTGACGTTATAGCATCTGCCTATGCCGCAGAGCCTGCTACGCATTCGATCGGAAGCAGTTGCGTGGCCGACGGAGGCACACCTCACGATCAAGCCAACATTGCTTCAGGCGAAATTACGCGACCATTTGCCACTTCAATCGCTTCGAAATCCGCGCCATCGTCTCATGGCCCTTCATTCGGACGTCCAGGAAGCTCTGAGGCATCCAGCTCCTCTCTCAGGACCATCGAGCTTGTCCAATCAAAGGCACCCGCTTTGTCTATGCCCCGCCCTTTTGTACCCCTTCCACACCAGTATCTTTACAGCGGGTGGCTAGGACCTCAGAGACAGGACAATGGCATGCAAACAGTACGTCTATTATTATGCTTACATTTCGAGTGCTTATATCTGTTTCAGCTGAATGCATCTGCTTTGCTGTTGAGTAGCCGATCTCTTGAGTGGACCCGAATCCAATCAGGCACATACCGCAATGACATCGGGCTTATAGTAGACGTCGCTGAAAATGTGGCTACTACCTATGTCGTACCCAGAATCGGGGACCCTGATGCCCCCAGGCGACGTGGGTCAAAGAGGTTCTTCACATCGAAGGAGGTTCGGCGATACGTCAGGAGTGGCCGGGACTTTACCTATGAGAACAGCCTTGGCTTCGATCGCTGGACGCTAGGAAGAGGCCACACCCGCATCTTCAAGTGTGGATTTGAAGTCCTTTCGCTCAAAACTGGCTACAGCGGCCCTGGCGAACTCCCAACTGTAGAGGAGTTTCAGCTCTTCTACACGAACCACTGCCCCCACCTCGACACTCAAGAAGGGTTGGAACTCCTAGAGCGCACCGCACGACTGCTTCTTCCACCGATATCACCCAGGGAGCGCTGCGAAATCGTAGGAGGGCCTTTGTTCGGTTCTGTCTGTACAGTAACGGGACCATCGCACAATGAGCACGAGCTCGACGTGGTTGTTCTCGGAGGTCCTCATGCTTCAGTACCCGCTTGCCTGCTTCGTCGTTTTTTCAGGCCAGGCGATCTGGTGGAGGCCCGGCTTGGTTTCCACGTGGGCACTGTGGCATTCGTCGTCGATGTCCAGGATGCAACAGTGACAGCACTCGACGTTGTAAGTTGCCTCTTCACTGATGTCTGGCCCGTTGTATTCACTGCGTGTTCTTAGGAGTCCTGCAGCGAAGTAACCTTCCTGAAGGACTTCTTGGTCTTCCACAACGAGGCGTTCACTCCAATGGGTGATGATGCACATAGATGGCTGTCTGTTGGCCATATTAATCGCGCTCCAAACGGGGTTCAGATAGGCGACATGTGTGAAGTGATACGAGGCCCCGAAGCTGGCGCCAAAGGTCGGCTCATTGATAAAATCGGAAGACCTTCGTCTGTGGCATACGACAGTTACAGGATGACATATGGGTTAGAGCTCGATGTCGCAGACAAGGGAACAAGGGCATTGGTGGAGGTAGATGGCCAGTACAGACTCATCATCGCACCCACGAAGGACCTCAAGTTGTTGACGGAATACATGCCACTTACCGGTGCTGATGTCTCAAGACTCGTCGGATCCCACCCACACCTATCAACTATCATCCCCGTGCAAACGATGCTGGATGATTTGCCTGATAGGTTTACGAGATTCATTGGCTACCGGGTCACTGTGATTGGTACCCACCATTTGAAGGGTTCACAAGGATGGTTGCGAGCAGTGTCAATGGACGTCGCTGTGTGCGAGCTCGACCATTCTGCTGTATTTTCAAAAGCTACCCACCAGCTCCATGTTGACAAAATCGGGGTTTATTGGTGCGTGCGTACTGCTGTTTCGAATCGACACACATGCTAACATAGTGTTCAAGCTCTACATCTCGTAAATGGGTAAAGTTGGAGGATGCTATTCGCCCCAACAGACGTGGGATAACCATGGTTTATGAAAAAGAGGGTGCTCCGCAGCGGCCCCTTATGCGAGCTAGGACTCCACCTGCTCCTCCTCTGCCTTCGCAGTACCTGGGATCCGTCTGGGATCCAGATCCCCAGAAAACCAACGGTTGCGAGCTTTCAAAATGGAGTGAGTCCCCCGCTATCGTCGCTTGACTCCCTGATGACTAACCTTTTCTTAGTTGAATGGTTTCCTGCCTTGGCTTCAGCACTGCCTACACCAGGTCTGCTGGTCAAGCTGGAAGCTCCGTTCATCATGTTCCATGGAAATCCAAACGTATGGCGTATCATGAAGCTTAACGGCTCCGCGGCACCCAGCCTTGTTTACGGGGTCGAAGGGGTGTTTAGTTTCCCTATCGAGCACCCTACAGAGGTCCCGCCCGATCGAATGTTGCCACTCCGTCCGTCTGAGGTACAGCGACCTTACGAGGCGCTGGTCGTCCATCGACGCCACGAATTCTTTGGTAGGGTTGTGTTGGTGAAGCCTTGCGATTCACCTCGTGTGTGGGTTGTATCACTGCCGACAGGGAAGGATAAACGAAAATTCAGGTTGGAAGACGAAGATCTGGTGCTTTATGGGCGTTTATGACTATAGAGGCATTGTATATTAGCTATCCGTTCTGAATACTTTACTTCAACCCCCCCTAACAGCCACCACAGTTTGAAAGCATACAATGAGGGCTATACAAACCAATGATGTTGTAAAATACGTGAGGCACGTATTCACGTCTCTCCAGACCGAAATATGCGGCAAGGCCCTTTGGAGTGCGGTAGGGACACCATCGAAATTACTCTGCATGGTGAGGATGCTACTGCATTTCCCATTGGAAAAGAGTGCGTATACAGCCCAGATCTCATGGAGCGCGTATTTGGGGATGGGCAACCTCCAGCAGCACCCATGAAACGCTGCACACGCTGCGCATCTCTGACTCTAACTGCACTTATCTTCTGTCAGGTAGCCTCTGCAGCTTGTCCTCAACATCTCCGTATTCCCCTAGATACGGATGTTAATATGCTACCGTTGAGCCTAATGATTGCTATAATTGCGGGCTATATTCAGGCAGCTTGCAGGCCATACAAGGCGGCCGGGAGGATTGAAATAACATAGATGGTCACCAAGATCTTGAAATCTACACCTATCGTTGTATTCTAAATGGGGAACAAGCACACGGTTCCTTCACAAACAGTTACACTTGACATCCAAGGCCACACCAAAACTCACTACCTCAGGGGACTCATATATACAGTGAAGGATTTCACTTCACAGCAATACGCGTTGGCAGAAAGCAATGTGTTTGTTTTTATTTCAGCATACAGACCGGATACGAATCATGTATCTACAACGGTACACTGGACAATATTAGAGAGTTTGCGCAACAGCGCCGTGGCGCTTTTTGGACATTGCGCGAACCGATGGCTGGGCGCTGATGCTCAGGTGGAGCTGGTGCCCCTGGCGCTCTACCATCCATAAAATTCTGGCATTCCCGACGAGCTGCGATCGCTAGATCGTACAGATTTGGGGCTAGTGTCGAGCAGAGGTGTCTAAAGGATTCGGCGGTGTCAAACACAGGAATTGACCACAGGTTTCTTAGTGACACAATTTATGAACTGCGCAACGCGAAAAAGCGCCAAGGCGCTCTGTGAGCGCTGTGGAGCGCCGTGGCGGTGTTGCGCAAACTCTCTAGTAAATCTGCTGATTCCCAGATAAGGGGCAGATGGCGCAGCTTGGTAGTATCCGTATATGTTTACTCTGACGCTTTCTGAATACATGGATAGGGTGATTGGGGAGGGGGAGGGGGAAGAGGGATGTAATGTGGTTTGAGGATACGGACAAGACGCGCCTACCGTCCAAATCAGGTACGTTAATCTCGACGCGATTTGTTTGGACGCCTTTGAACACGGATCAATGAACAAACAATCCGCTCCATTGACAAGTCAGGAACCTCAAGTTCAAGTGCTAGCCTCAAGGCAGAGGAGTGGAAGAAGAAGGGCGGATACATTGATCTATATGTCCAAATAGAGGGCAGATTTAGTGGAAATGTAATATCTGAAAAGCTCACACAGCATCAATGGGAACAAGGGCTGCAGGATCCTGCTTGGGCATCCCGATAACAATGTCCCATTAGATGTAGGTTACAAGGATCCAGGCTTGATCCCTGTATTGCAGTTGAGTCGTGCGGCAGACAATAGTGTAAGTACTATCGTCCGTTTGAGGACGGAACTCAAGATCCTTTGGTCTCGGCGCGACATACCCGATTTGGGTGTGTCACTTCCCATTTGAGTTCGGCGCCATCGCGTATACCTTACGCCTGTCGCTCCCTTCATCCTGTCCGTATCTTTCATTTATTCTTATTCTCTTCATCCTCGTCTGTATCGAAGACAGCCGGACAATCAGATGATCCCATCTAATTAAGGTACATTGCAGGCCCTATCTACTATACATATAACCCATGTACCTGCTACCTGATTCGGGGGTCCACCTCTCGAGCAGGTTTTCCTGCCGATACCACTCTTTCTCACTCAATTTCGCTCACGTCTATGTTGTCGTCTAAGCTTCTTACTACGAAGAATTTCGCTTTCGTTTCTACTCTTAGTGCTTCGCCGAGACGCCTCCTTCACGTTGCTATCTCGTATCGTTCCCCTTCCCCCATCCTTCTCCCACCTCTCTAGGTCCTGGCAGCCTCACCGATTGGTGATCGGGCGCTTCACATACCCTCGAACCCCTGAGTGCGATCCCAATACCTTTACACTCTCTTCATCTGGAGCCCACCGCGAGGTAGGCTTCTTTCACTATTGTCTTTGGCTCTAAACCCGGACCATTACCTTCTTCGAGATTTTTTCTCTTTCCCTCACTTATCCTGTCCCCATCGTCATCGTTCAACCACGCCTCCTAGACGGATAGCCAAGGCCGGGTCTAGCATCAGCCTGCACCGACCAACTCATCCTCCCTTCTCACAACACTCCCCCTCCTTCCACACCAGTTCAAACGCGAGCTCGCGCAGGTTCGTTATATTCGCCTCAGCAATTCTTCTCGCCACCATCGTCGCCCCAACTTCTCAGATTCCCATCGCTCGATCGTTCCAGTCCACACACCCTACTTATCTTATTGCCCTAAGGTCTTCCCCCTTCTGATCTCCATCCTCCCAACTCGCCAGTTCAACCATACATCTGGCTTTTGCCCTCCGCCTATCAAAACTCTTTCCCCACCTCCCTGGTCACCAAACTTCCCTGTCATGGCAGATACCATCACCCGTCATGGCATGCATAGATGGTGCGAGACTTGTGCTCCTCAGTACGATGGAGTTCCAAAGGTCATCTCGGCGAGTACCTCAAGAATTTCTGGCCTGTCGCCACCTACCTCAAGTTGAAAAAACCGTTGGTCGGTGACAATTTCATATCTAACACATTCATCTTCGGTCTCCCCGTCTCCCAAATCGCCAAATTCACTCTTGTTTAGCGATACTGAAGCCTGATCACCACACCGACGATTCCTATGACTTCGATGATATCCACGATTGCCGTCATCTACATCCTTTCATCAGGAACTGCATACAGGGAGACTGATGTGGCTGTCACAGCTGCTCTGCCTGCGTTGATCTGCTCTGAAGCTCTATCGCTCAATTGAATATGGTTTTTTACCATGGGAATGGAGGCTTTTTAGAGGCTAGTACCTAGTATATAAGGACTGTTTATACAGGGGCATGAGCGGAATTGTGGTTGGTATCATAGTCTAGGTACCGGTCCTCTACGTTTTCCGTGTTACAAACATCGTTTGATAAACTCTATTCCACCATTCAGGGTTATATAGAATCGTGTAGAAACCTGACGTTACCTGTCATGGCTTGACAACCGAAATTTAGGTGTGTGCGTCGCAAGTTTGGAACGGTCGCCAAGGTTTCCTTGTGACTCTAGGGCTTTACAAGGTAGAGTCCAAGCCATTGAGACTGTGAGCTTCGCTTTCTTATACCAGCTAGTGCACAAACCTTGGACGAGAATGTTTACCTGTATATATTCAGGTTTTTTGAAACACTGCTGGAACTAACTGAGAGATTTTCACTTCAGATCGTCGGTTGATTGCGGAATCTGTATGAAGCTGTCTGGCTATATATATATGGGAGGTGCGGAAATATTAGCCAATGCTTGTTTGTCATTTCAGGCATATGACCTCTGCAGTTCCGAGGCATTTCCCGTATTCACAAGGAGTTATGACGTGTGTCTGTATGTCCTGCCAAATAGACATTATCGAGCTGCAAGCACAAAGAAAAGATCCAAGTGTCTCAAAGTGCTGCGGTAGGTACTGCGAGAGGCCCCTGATTTCCTGTAGAGTAGTTTTCGCGCCGATGGTATCTTGATTTCGGACTTTATAATAATTGTTCGCTTCCCGAATTAGGAGTACATATAAAATAAGCCTATAAGTATCGTTATGAAGAAAGCCTAGACTTGAGGACCAAAATGCTCTCATTCTTCGACGTGGTGACAAGCTTTCTCCAGGGCATTCGTAACTACTTTTGTCCCCCTCACGCAGTGTCGCAACCTTGCGATGTTGAGATGTCGCAACCTCGTGACGCTGAGATGTCACAACCTCGTGACGCTGAGATGTCACAACCTGGCAAGGTTGAGGTTGGACGTGAGGTCGTTGTGGTTGGATGTGAAGTGGCATCGCCGCCTCCGCAAAGTAAGTCTGTCGATTTAATTGTCAAGTTATATGGTCTAAAGATTGAATGCCTAGTCTCCTTGCCCAAGGAGAACCAGGATCTCTCTCAATCGCGGGAGAGTTACTTTGTTTCTTTGGCGACCTTCATATCGAAGACGCATCAGGTATATACCATATTGATCAGAGCTCTATAAGTAACTGACATCTATACAAGGATTTGCTGACAGGTGGTGGCCATTCCAATATTCGATGGACTGCATTTCTGGGTGCCTCCTGCTCCAAGACAAGATATGTTCCTGTCAGGGCATATCCGGAGGCAGACGAGGAGTGTACAATCGATACACTCTTTGCCCAGCATTACATTGATGGCTCAGAACCCTGGGTAACACGTCTTGGTGTGGTCGTTGAAAAGGAATCTTTAGAAGGGTTTTATATGGTAACAAGCCCCATCGTACGCAACATCTATCTTCGTCTAAGAACATTCATGTCTAATCCTGACTTTAGACGCTTCCAGGACTTGAGACCAACGCTATCATTCAGCGTTTGGTTGTGGCTGTCCCACTTGAAGCGACAGGGCTTCCAGGGTCGAAGGGGAATATTCTTATTGCTAAGGTTGATCGGGCAGGCCGAGTACTTGATATTGAGAGAAACGATTGGTTGTTATTCAGAAGGAGCTTTTGACCTACTTTTCAGCTCCTGGTTACGGTATCTGATGTGATAGTTGCACCATAACATATAATACAGACCCCAAAATCATCACCTGCTGGGAATTGAGGTCGATTCAGAGTTCGATTCCAGGGTCAATTTTATCGCCGATTCTTGACCCAGAACTTCAGTTGTGAGTCGATCAGGATATTGACCAAGATAGGGGCAATGGATATGGGCTAGAGTCTGACTGGTGGTCACACTCGAAGCACATAAGCAATATGTGTCTAACACAACACACATAAACAATACCAAATAGTGTGTCATGGTATATATAGACCCAAATCCAACACTGCTTCAAGCTCACGTCTGTTCTTTCTCACACACTCACTATGTCGATAAATCTCTTCCACTATTCAAAAGCAGTAAATATCTCTCAATTTGTCCGTATCAGGACACATTGTGCATTGCCACCACTCCAACCAGCTTTACCAGTTCCTGCAGCTCGTGCGGGTCCTCTTTTTCTTTTAATCTCCCTTTTATCATTAATTTATCGGTTCTGTGCAATCTTCTACCATTTCATTCGCTTCTTATCACCACCCCACTCTCTTGAATCTTCACTTCCACCACAGAGCCCAATCCCTTTATCTCCATGTCCTGATGCTTTGCACTCAGCTCCGGCCTCCTTGTCCAGACCCCTTACCATTTACCATGAAGAATGGAAGGTGATTGCACCAATTTCCAATTCTATCCTTGGTGTTGGTTCCCATGTCGTCTTTTCTGGTCACTTACCTTGTAAAGAAGAGGAGCTAGATGGCGGAGATTCCGCAATCAGTGCATATGTCACCAGGCATGGAACGATTGTCCGTATCCATGCCTTCTACCAAGGCTGGGTATACTTCCAGCTAGATGTTCTTCGACAACCACCAAACATCAGGAATTGTCTTCTCATTGTCCCCCTTCATCACACGAAGCTGTCAAAGTGGGATAGGGTGAAATACTGGGCCAAGTACCCCTTTCTTCCTATTGAGTCATCAAATGACTGGTACGTGTCTTAAGTCATCATGTATTATGCATAGGCTAACCAATGCATAGGCATAGCATTCCCCGTCTCCATCCCCGTCTTGAACGGGACTACAACCCAGAAGATTACCAAGTTGGATTGATTGTGTAGTGCACTAGTCTTTGAATCGCATAGCCTTCTTCAGCCCAGGTTTGATTGAATGAGCTGAATATGTACATATCTGGTCCCTCTATCTTCAGCTACTCTTTCGATTTCATATATTGGTAGACGGTCATTCGTAATTATTTAAGTTGTATCAGTTGCAGTATCAAAGTCCAAGAAGCAGATTTTTCCCTCTGAGTAGCATAGAATGTTGCCAGGGCATCCATCTTCCAACCAGAAGGCATGAAGTGTTCACGGACCTTGGTGACGAATCCGGCATATGTGGTGAGGGCCTTTATCAAGGTGCAATTTTCATTTCACCACTGAGCAGCCACCAGCGCAACCATCTTCAACCCAATCATCATAATCTGAGCTGAGACCTTCCTTAAGGCCTACACCTTTATATACCAGACAAGTATATAGTCAAAAACCCCAGTACTTACTTATTGCTCTAATCAATCTTCTAGTGTTGATCCTCAACAAAATATGTGACAAATTTAAAGAATGTGTTGTGAGTAAGCATTGAGGCAAAGGATTGGGCACACGAGCCAACCAAATAGAATAGATAACACTAAAGGGGAGAGGAATGATGGAAGAAGGAACAGGGACCAAATTGTCATATCCCCAAACCACCCAAGTCGATCTTAATGAACCAAACACCAGTCCTTGGTATAAAATGCCTCGGAACTTGCCGTGCAAAGCAGCGGCCCGCTACACACAGGTTGGTTTACCGTCACAACGACCGGAGGTGGTACGTGCGGAAGAGGTTCAAGCGTGGGGCTGGCAAGCACACAGATGATGGCCTGCGGAACAAGGGTATTCTGTCAGACAGCGATGACGATGAACCTGGCGAGGAGGGTGACGCAGAAGACGGAGCGACAGGCAAGAAAAATCGACCCCCTGCGCTTGGAAGGATGTACTTCATAAACCTACAGCAGGAGAAGTGTTCTACCTGAAGACACTGCTTTCTGTTGTAAAGGGGCCGACCTCATTTGCGGCACTGAAGAAGGTACCAGGACACGACGAGCCCTTTCCGACATACCATGCTGCCTGCGTTGCAAGGGGGTTGTTGGAAGACAGTGGCGAATGGAGGATCTGCTTCGCAGAGGCTTCAGCAATGCATACCGGATACCAACTCCGCAATCTATTCACCACCTTGCTCCTTTTTGGAGAGGTGTCCCAGCCGGAGCTCATCTGGGAGGAGTTCAAAGACGCCATCTGTGATGACCTTTCCTACAGGCTTCGTCAGCTTGGCCTTCGCAACCTGTCGGAGGAAGCCATATTCGACTACGGGCTTTTTCTCATTCACACCAACCTGCAGGAATCAGGATCAAGTCTCACGGAATGGTCTTCTATGCCCCAAGTCCGCGAGGTGTGGCAGACGCTCACGGAGAATTCTCTCATCATGGAACACCGGAGTCGTTTTGACGTGGAGGTGCAGGGGTTGGAATTCAACGCAAGGGTGCTACAGCTGAATGAGGAGCAGCAGCAGGCTTTTGACGACATCACATCCTCCATACTCAGCGGAGATGGCCAGACGTACTTCCTGCACGGACCTGGAGGCACAGGCAAGACATTTGTCTACAGCACGATTTGTGCTCGCATACGCTCGGAAGGGTATATCGTACTCTGTGTTTCTTCTTCCGGTATCTCGGCCATCATTCTTCCTGGAGGAAGGACATCATACTCCCTGTTCCGCATTCCCATCGAGGGCCTTCACGAACGTTCCGTCTGCTCTATTCCAAAGGACAGCGAGCGAGCTGACCTCATGCGCGCTGCTCGAGCAATCATATGGGACGAGGCTGGAGCCCAACACCGACTTGCCATTGAAGCTGTGGACCGAACACTTCGCGATTTGCGAGATGACCCGAGACCCTTTGGCGGTATCACAACAGTGTTCGGCGGTGATTTTCTACAGACGCTGCCTGTGGTTCCTCGCGGCTCCAGAGGCGATTTTGTGGATGCAACCCTCCAGAAGTCTCACCTTTGGCAGCATATCAAGGTTCTTCATTTGCGCAAGAACATGCGCTTGGATCCACGCAATGCCGACGCTGCTGATTTTGCCCAATGGCTTCTTGAAGTAGGGCACGGGTCCAATACGGAGGTCAATGGCGAGGTTCGTTGTTCCTTTTCCCTGCTATTTGTTCCAAGTCTGATGCATGCCTCTCGCAGGTTGCAGTGCCTTCCGATATGTGTGTCGACAGTATCGACAGCCTCATCCAGACTGTGTATCCTGCGATAGACACCCCATGTCCTCCTCCTCCCGAGTACTTCAAGGATCGAATGATCCTCGCGCCGCGCAACACATCAGTGACAGACTCCAATGCGAAAATTCTCGAAATGCTGTCGGGGCCGTGCAAAGAGTATCTGAGCGCTGATGAATTCACCCGGGAGAGAGGCGTTGACTGTCTGGTTGGTGCAGACGATGCTGATGCAATCCCGCTGGAATTTCTTAGGGGATTGGACGTTCCCAACTTCCCCCCCGGCATTCTATCCGTCAAGATTGGATGCCCAGTCATCCTCTTGCGAAACATAAACCCATCGCTTGGCCTATGCAATGGAACTCGCCTTATTGTGACTCAATTGAAGGAGAGGGTCATTGAAGCTCGGATCCTTGGTGGCGATCATGATGGGGAGGTGGCCCTTATTCCACGCATAATGCTCTTCCCGTCGTCTTCAGATGGCCTGACGATCCGGTTCCGCAGACGGCAGTTTCCCCTTAGGCTTGCATTTGTTCTTACTATCAACAAGGCACAGGGCCAGTCGGTGAAACACGTTGGCGTTGATCTATCGGTGCCTGTGTTCTCGCACGGGCAGCTCTACGTTGCTCTTTCTCGGGTGACTGCACGATCCAATTTGAAGTTGCTTCTCCCAGAAGATGCTCCTTTTTTCTCTACTCCAAATGTAGTGTACAAGGAAGTAATACTGTGTTGATTGCTGTGGTGTATTGTAGTGTATTGTATTGAGTTGAACAAATTGAGACATGCGGTCCATGAACCTTTCCTGACGTTACGAATCTATGAGCTGTAAGAAACTCGCAGGTGCCTAAGAGCCGATGTACAGGCTGTAGAGATGGACCTAAAGATAGATTGCACTCGACCATATAGTAACACCTGCCTCAGCTCTGATGACCCCTGCCTTGGATTCCTGGAAGCCTGGCTACTCTTCGTAGAGGATGAATTCTGGAATGACTGTTGGAGGGGAGGAGATGATGTGTGCGGTTTCGATAGAATATGAGACCGGTAGAAGTTGACACAAGAATTGGGCTGGAGCGAAGGCAATGGTATCTGGGCTGTTGCCTGTGGCTTTCTGGCGGATGAAGCGAATGTTGACAAATACTTCGCTGTGCCTCTCGGAGAACCTGGACAGTGCGTTGTCCAAGTTCCGCCAGGCAAAATTGGCAAATGAGCAGTATGATAGACCATGTATGATGCAGTCGAGTTGGATGTGCACTGTTGATGCAACAGTCATAGCCCGTATCGCCTTTGCCAGGTCGCGTATCGGATCGTCCTTGCATCCTACAAAGACCCAATCATCACATGACGCTTCAAGCAAGATGTTCGAGACGTTGGGTAGCCTGATGTAGAGTAGATCGTTGGATAGGTCGTTGCTGTGTTCTGCGAATCGTCAACCTCCATTCTGCCTGTAGCGATTCAGAGACGGAGGAAGCTTACCCGATAGGCCGGTAACGTTGACAGCAATGTGTTCCACACTAGCTAGCCCTGAATAGGGAATTAGCTGTAGTTGAGTATCGCTGTGCCTTTGGAAGAACGAGCAGTCGTACATGTTTGTTTGGTATGCGCATGAAACGGGCAGAAGCTTATAACGTCGGTTGGTGAACGTCAGCCACTGTGGGCATTGCCCGAGGGTGATAACATATGTGCGATTGCTCAGAGAGGGTCTGGATTACAAGGCTATTATACGAAGAGGTCATAAGGTACAGTGGTATCACATGGGGAGGGTATCACACAGGGTGGGTATGGTGTACATCAGTCAGTCAAACTGCGAGTACCGCATACGAACATCTGCAACGGGAAGAGTTTCGAACTCTATGGTGGACACGGATGTGCTGAGAGGCATCCTGTTGTGGAGGTAGCGCTTTGAAACGCATGAGAACATCAGATTGTCCGAGCGCAGCTCCTGCTGCCGAAGAAATCGAAACAAGACATGCGTAGTGTGGTGCTTCCTTGCGAACTGCACCAGCGCCAGGTCGAGGATGTCCCAGTCGAGGTTGTAGAACCGATCGTGTTGTACGCCCCTGGCAATAAGGTCGATCCGAACCGTCAGGTTGTCGGCTCCACGGAAGGCTGCCAAGCCTGAGGCAATGGCAGCGAGGGGGTCTTGAATGTGTTCGACCTCTTCCTGCTTTTTGAACAGCACTTGCAGTATCAATTGGTCGACCTGAGGGAATGTCACCGATGGAAGGGTCAACTGAGACTTGGCGTCTGCAAACGGTGACAATGTTAGACCTGCGACACGCAACAAGACATACTCACTCACAGCAGAGTTGGGAGACGTTGAGTACAAATTCACGCAAACTGGGGCAGCCGACGTTTGGCTCGAGGGATCGATACAGGTCTTGAAACTGGGCAACATCCATGTGCACCTTCTCGACGAGATCAACCGATACCTGCGCCAGCACACTCCCTTCCTTACCGCTGGATGGGTCGTCCTGTCGAACAGTGGCGTCTGCGAAGCAACGGAGGGTTTTGACCTTGGGCTTCTGGCCGTACTGGGTGTTGTCACCGTCGCTGTTGACGCCTCTCAGCTCCAGGTGTTCTAAACAGGTGAAGTCGCCAAGGAAGAAGTATGGAATGCCGACGACGTTGTCGAGGACCATTCGCTTGATCTTGCCTGCCAGAGGGTTGATTGCACATCCAAGGTGAAGGCCGATCGCAGGTGCCTTGGCGTCACATCCAATGACATGGAGGGATTCGATGCTACTGTCCGGGTTGCTGGCGATTTGCGTCACAAGCTGTTCCAGTGGATCCGAGGCCAACCACGATTGGTCAGCCTCGGTGGACAGGTAGAGGTGGCGAATGTCGGATATGACTGTGGGGTGCATGACAGTGAATTCTAGAAGCTTTTGGATGCGATGGTGGACAGAGACGCGTCGTGAATTGTGTGGCATCTCAGCGAGGGTGATGCTTCTAAACAGGTAGCGCTGGCCTGCATACGACGTGCATTGGCTTGCAAGCCGGAAGCTGAACATCGCTCTGTTGAGGGGGAAGATCGCAAGGAAGCTTGCAATACGCTCCATAACGTCGAAGTTGAGGATTGGTATGGTGGCGTTGGGGCCATGTTGCATGTTGTATTGCAGAGACATTGCTGGCTGGGAGTGCGGCAAGGTATGAGCAGATGCGGATGGAGGTGAGCTGTGATGAACTGTGGTTTGGCCAAAAGCTACCCAACGATGTCGAGGGGTAAGAGGTTGGAGAGCGGTTTGTGAGACGGAACGACTTGGGATGGGCTGTCGGTTGGATACACTTTGCCGAGGTTCCAGCCTGAACGGCACTATCGACGGTTGGCCTGATTGTTGAGGCGCATCGCCGATGCCTCTGTCTCTGTGATTGGATGCTGATTTGGATGCCCATGTCCCTCCTGGCCGGCAGGCAAGGCCAGGACTATGGTGCCCAGGCCGCATGTCATCTATTCCGATATAGCATCATCAGCTTGGGCTAATGATGCAGTCGATGCAACTGACCTCTTTCCCTGTCTGATGGTCTTTGTTGAGTGGGTGTATAAATTGTGCTTCGCTCCTTGGCTCCGCTACACCACCTTTGCACCGTCGCGGCGCTACCTCACACCATCTTTCCAACTTCGCAGCGCTACCTGTAGGTTGTGGTGAGTTTTCCTGTGCCGGGCTTTCTTCAACCTGACCTTACATCTGCACACCCTCTTGCGTTTCCCCAGATCCCCTGCACACATTTCCCTGTTGCATTTCTGCGATCCCTTCTCCTCCAAGTGTTCGAGCTGCCTGAATTTCCATCGTGAGTCTTCCTCCTGCTTTCGTGACTGTGCGCCGAACACTTACCACGTCTTCTACTGATTCTCTCTCTCCCTCCCTCCCTCTCTCGCTCCAGTCTCATCTCCCAGCTCCTGTGCTCTTGTGAGTCTTCTTCCTGCTTTCATGCATTTGCACTCACCAAGTCCTTCACCGTGTCCTTCTCTTGGCGGTTCTGTTGCGACTTCCCGCTTCTGTCCGCCTGTTTAAGGCCATGACTCTCATTGGGAGGGGAAGGGCGAGAAACACGCCTGCACGACCTGTACCAGCCACCCCACGAAGCCTTGCTGCATCCTCCTTGAACTCCGCCAATGGCCTTTCCACTGTGTCGGCTTATGTCGCTGTCGCCGCCATCCGCAGAGCTCCAACCGATCGTTGGAACAAACTCTTTCACCTGGATTGCCAGGTGATCGTCGACAACGGTTCGGGAGAATACAAGGTCTTAATGGCGCTCGGTGCATTCTTCAACCGTGATGGGATGGACCTCGCTGCTATGTTTGCGCATGAGCGCCCATATCCGGTGTTCCAGCTAGATGGGACGGTGAGTATGCTTCGACAGTGATCCTGTTCTGTACTAATAAACTTACCCTCATAGCTTGCCAAGCTCGATCCCAGCCATAGCTTGCATGAGCCCGTTTACCATGTCGCCATCGACGTGACATCGGTACGTGCTTTCTGCACTATTCTGTCGTATCATGCCCTGACCTCTGGCATGATTCTCATAGTTGAAGCCTGTTGGTCATTATGATCCTGACTTTGACGCGTTCCACGACGAGGAGGCAGCAGAGGATGGTGATGGTGGTGGCGAAGAGCAGGTAGAGGATGATGATGTCGGCTCCGATGTCCCTGGGACAGGTTTGGATCACGAGGCATCGGAGCACACCTCCCACGATTTCTCTGGCTACAACATGCTTTCCATCCAGGAGCTTGCGGCGAGTGTGACGACCATCTTTGTTGGTATGGCCTACCAGCCCAACCCGGACACGCAATCGTTCCTCATGGATATACAGCTTTACCTTCCAGACGGCTTTCATCGCAAGGCCGTTGATGCCACCGGACAACCTGCAACCCCTTCCCCCTCTGCAGACTCATCCGCTGCTCTTGCATCGTTCAAACCGCTAGCACCGGTCTGCTGCACTTGGCCCTCTGATAAGTCGTTCAAGAAGAACCCTCCCCTGCCTCACACCGGTCGCTATGTCGCATGCCTTGGAACTCTTTACGACTTCTCTGTGGAGCGCGGGGACAACGTCGAGCTTGCCCGCCTCAACTCCAGGATCTTGCAGTTGGCATACTTGGGTGCTACGACAGAGAAGAATGCTGGAAGGATCGTCCCAAACACTCTTGACTCGCCTGTTGCGCCTTCCGGTGCCCCGAAGTCTATCTTCAACCTTGGTGCACGCTCTGCGCAGGGTGTCGCACCTCCCCCTCCTGCCACAGCATCTGCTGCTGCCTCTAGCTCCGACACTGCCTCTACATCAGGTCCTGCTGCTCCGAAGAGGCGGGGTCGTCCCCCTGGGTCTGTGTCTACTGCCAGGAAGAAGTCAAAGGTCAGTGGCGAGCAGTTGTCGGACAAGTCTGCAGGCAAGAAGCCGGCCATCGAACCGGCTGCTCCTGGAGCAGATGATGCTGCTTAACATCTCCTGTGCCTATGTCTATGTCTTCCTTACATCTTTCCCAGCGCTCCAATCCCTTCCAGACCTTTGTACCTCCCATCTCACTGCCTCTCCTCTTTCTGCCTATCGTACCACCTCCGCTTCCCTTCCAAGCTCCTGCCATCTGCTCTCCCTGTGTTGCCCCTATCTCCTATTCTCTGGCTGTACCCGTTTCTCTCTCTAGATCAACTTTGTATATTGGTATCTCTTGCCCGTCTCCTTCAATGCAATAGTATTTTTATCGTTCTCATATCACTAAGGAATGAAGTAGCCGAAGGTCACGAATAAGGGATCGGCATAAGGGAGATGCAAGGGAATGGGACGACAGATATATATAATTGGCCTTGATCATGGGATATGTAAACGGAGGACACAGAGCACTGGAAGGCAATCACATCGACGGAAATGGCTGTGAGGACGACAGAGACGTGAGAGGACGTGTACATACATAGCCTCAATCGTGACAAAATTGTATCCGAGAGCATTCAGCAGCCCGAGTAAGTGCACAACGCGCAAAATGAAGAGAGAAAGGTCGAGGAAGCTGGAAGAGGTGTGGCCGATCCTCGAGTTTGAGCATAAGACTGTAATGTTTTTCGGCAAACGCTACCAATGCCTTATCCAGGACTGCCCACTGCCAGTTTTCCCAGTCGAGTGCCCCCTCGATTTCGAACACGAGTTCGAGCCGGAGAGCAGTTGATCCCTGGATGGTGTTGAGGATGCAAACAATGGCACCGAGGGGTCCTCCGTCAGGCGTATCCATAGCCTTTACGTCCCTCTCCACTTTGTTGACGGTTAAGCGTAACTGTAGGAAGCCCAGTTTAGGGGCTGCTCTGATGTCCAAAGTGTGACCGGCTTCGAGATGAATGTCAGGTTATGCATTGGGTGAAAGCAAGGGCATCGTACCGTGCGGATCGTATAGCCCCGACACATCAATACTCAAGCGCTCGAGGTGGTCCCAGACGACAGGGGGAACAACTGTCAAGAACTTGAGATCTCGCAGGCAGTCCGTATGCGAGCTGATCGACCGCACCGTGGAGAGGTCAAGGAGGGTCGGAAGTTGGTCGGGACTTTTGTCCTGCCAGTCAGAGTAGGTAATGGGAGGCCGCGCCGAGTAGCTGATGCAGTCGATAACCGGGAGGAAGTATGTTGGATCCTTGGCCATGGGTAGGAGAGCAACACCAGAAATGTCAATGGTCGACAACCGCATGAAGTGTTTAAAGAAGGAATTAGGCAGGCCTTCGATGTCGGAGAGCTGAAGCAAGTGAACGTTTCTGGCGAAGGGGGACAGCGCCCTTTCGAGCAATCGGCCATCTATTGGTCTCTGTAGCGCCCTGCGGGCAACTCGCAGGGTGAGAACGGGTTCGTCGCATTGGATGGTGGCGAGAAGAGAGGCAAGATCAGCAAATGTGTTTGACAGCAGCCAACGGTCGTCGTCCCACGAGCCTCCATTCGGACTGATGCGCACAG
Source organism: Coprinopsis sp. MPI-PUGE-AT-0042 (assembly GCA_020736565.1). NCBI lineage: Eukaryota > Fungi > Basidiomycota > Agaricomycetes > Agaricales > Psathyrellaceae > Coprinopsis > Coprinopsis sp. MPI-PUGE-AT-0042. The sequence continues at coordinate 170,738 of JAHBOF010000177.1, read as the reverse complement.
TGCGGATATGTCGCAGAATCCTATCCTTGCACCTGCATAGGTCGAGAAACCTCCTCAGATCGTCGATGGCATATCGGTTGTGTTCGTGATCAAAGGTGATAGTGTGGAAAACATGTTTCTCGGCTGCCCTTGCTGCATCGTAGTTGACTAGACGGAGAGTGAGTATGTCCGACAAGGTCCCGATACACGCCAGAGCATCGCAGTACCGAGTTAAGAGGTCGTTATGTGCGATGTGGGCCATTGTGGGCTTCGCTGCAAAAAATGTACGGATGTGACTTCCTTTATACCATTTACGGTGGCTACCCGGACTGGCTGACGCAACGAGATGAGTTGTGTGTCATAATCGTAATGTTTAGCTTCACAAGGAGAGGCTACACCAAGGTAAAAGGTATGTGGCATTGATATAGACGATGCAGGCAGTACAGAGGTCACACAGAGGTCGCATGCAATACAAGGAAGCTCCTAAGCACATATCAAGAAGAATGCAATGGGAAAGTTGAACAATACTTTAAGCCGAATGCGGATATGGGGAGAAGCACTCGAAACGGTGGTTGCAGACACTGAAGGGGCACATGCGTCCTGAGGGTGGAACAGACGGTGTTTTGCTCTACTCGCGACCAAAGATCTTCACGGGGAGTCCCACCCTTCGTGGCGCACATCACCGGGCGCAAAGGTGCCACATACGATGTTGCTGGATGCGTGGCACAGGGGGAGCTTTGCTTCGAAGAAATTCAGCTCTCGATCAGTCCGACCACCGATGGACCCGCTAAAGTTGGCCTTAAAGCTGATGTCGAGTTGCAGTCCGTAGCCGTTGGTACGTTTCAGGGCAAGAGTATGGACGGCTTCGTCGAGGGATGCCCAGGAAAATTCATCCCAATCTTTGTCCAGGATACATTCGAGCGCCACGCGAAGAGGCCCCTTGCAGTGCAGGGAGGTGATGAAGGATAGGATTGATGGGTGAGTGCTGTTGCGATGGCTGGGAGGGAGGAAGGGGTTACGAAGGCCTCGGACCCACATAACGACGGTACACGAGCCAAGGCCCGGCAGTGTGACGGTCCTGAGGCGAAGGCTCCTGCCTTGACCCAGGACAGGGTAGATTCGACCTGCCAGCGATCAGCCAAAGCCATCCTTCGATAGCCGAAGAACTTACTAATCAGCGACGTGAAGTCGATCTTGACATGTTGAAGCGTATGCTTGGCTGTCTTCAGGACGGCCGCGAGAGCAAGAATGTCGCTCGAGTGACAGGTCCCGGAGCTGAAGGATTTCAGGCTGGATAGGTCCAGGCGCTTGAGCAATGTTTCGTTGACGACGGACTCTGCACCATAGTGCTTGAAGGACTCCAACCGTGCTTTGGATGTGGTGGAGATGCCGTCAATGGCGTGTGTGACACGGATGAGCGTCAGGCTCTTGAGTGTTGGGCTGTCGAGTACGAAGGAGGCGGGGAGACCCTCGATGTCCGAGAGGTGAAGGTGCTGGAGGGTGGCCTGTAATGGCCTGAAGACTTCCGAGACCAATGTGCCTCGAGTACCGCCGCCCGTGAGCCCCATGTTGATCTCCATGGTGTGGACGGTGGAGTTGCAAGTCAGGAGGGCGACAATTGACTGGAATGCGTCGGATGACAGCCACATTGGATTGGGTTGTGCCAACTCGACACCGTGCCTGTGGTCTTCGTGCGCTGGATGGTCCCGGCAGCAGACGACGGTGAGACGTTTGGTAAGGGTTGGTATGTGGTCGTCCACGTTGCAGATGCTGAGATAGTTCTTGATTCGCGTTTCGAGACTTGGGCGAGGAGGGATGAATTCGTCGGTGCATCTCTCGCTAAAGACGAGGTGTTGAAAGAGCCACTTGATTCCGGCGGAGGCGCCGGCCCTGTATGTCCTACGGAACGCTGCAATGTTGGCGTGAGGGTCGATGTTGGGCGCCTGAACATCCGTATCGTTGACAGCCTCAGTGATACAGGTGAGGATGTCAACATCCTCGAGTGCGTGGTGCATTCTGGGTAATAGAGCAGCCTAAATCAGTTCCATCTCAAGTGCGTAGTAACCAGAGCAAGGCCTCACCTAGACATGGAGGAATAGAGGTTGCGACAAGACAGCGGGCGGGGGCACCGTACTGGACGACTTTAAATGAATTGAGCCTTCCAAACTGGCCTGCCTCAGATTGGCCTGCGCGCCTTGCTGAATGGCTGAAAGTTCATCGCTCGGGCCAGGCGATGCATAACTGCACGGAATCCTGAATCTCTGCGAAAGCTGGTGAAGAAGCTGCGAAAGTCGGGCCAATCCCACCATGCCTCGGAAACAGTCGGCTGATGTGACAAGGCGCCTTTGTCAGCGTGACAAAAATTATAAACACTGCGATTTTCGACTTGAGATGACCGGTAAGCTTCGCAGTTGCCTGTCCCTTAGTTTTTAAGGACAAAAACTTAATATTTGTGAAGCCTAGTCACTTGCCTATACACTCAAAAAATCTGAGAACAATCGGGCAAAAGGAAGGTACAGAAAACTATCCCAGAGTATAAAGTTTATAAACTCTGAGTAAGCGATAGTAGGGCTAGAGCCGAAGCATGAGGCGAATATCTAGACTCGCAACCACTCACGCCTCCATGTTTGGATCTACTAGGGGAAGACCCGGGTGCTCGCCCGGGGAGGGGGGAGGAAGCTGTGTTCCAGCATTCCATTCCTATCGCAATAACCCTTGGCATGAATAAAGGCGACTCGCCACTCCTGGCTGGCCCCATTGGTGACTGCTGCGCCAAGAGCATTAAACACTTGGGAGAAGCAACTGGAAAGACTATTGACATCGACAGCATTCCCACTTACCTCGCGGAGCCCCCAATCGAGCCCAAGGGCAAGAAACAGATTCTCTTGTTCTTCTCTGATGTCTACGGGCCTCTCTCGTTGAACAATCAGCTCCTCCAAGATTTCTTCGCTTCCAACGGTTTGTTTTTGCTTCGTTGCGACGCAATCTGCTCTATGGTACGATTGAAAGGTCTTCACAGGCTTCTATGTCCTTGGACTCGACTATTTCTTTGGAGATACTATGGACAAGTATGTGGGGAAGCCTGACGCTGAACGGGACGCCTGGCTTAACAGGATATGCGAGATTGCTGAAGAAGCTTGGCCTCACTGGGTTGAAGCAGTCAGGAAGATATATGGTATCAACGAAATAGTGCACTGGCAATAAGAGCGATACTGGCTTCAAAATAGGCGACGATGCCACCTATACCGCTGCTGGTGAGTCTTGAACTTGGCCTTTCATGATGTACCGCCAGCTCAAGTTGCTCAGGACACTGCTTTGGCGCTTCTCCTATTATGGAGCTTGCTGCGACTGATAAGATCGTAGCTGGTACACCTCTACTCACGACTCTTATAAACTCTCATCAAACTGTTCTTGTAGCTGCCTTTGCTCACCCAGTGTTGGTCACAGAGGACCACTTCAGAAATGTGAAGAGTAAGAATGTCCCAAAAATGCACTTTCAGCCTCTAATACCCTGCTCATAGAGCCGTTGCTTATGTCCTGTGCGGGTGAGTGCTGCTCCCGGCACCGTCAAGGTTACCTGAAGAATATGGCTCTCCAGAGGACGACTTTACCTTTTCGACCGAGTCTCGCAGGCGTGGGGTAGACATTCTGACCGAAACCAAAGCTGTATACTATATGCAAGTCTTTGGAGGTGTCACCCACGGCTTTGCTACCAAAGGAGACATTTCCGTCCCACATATCCGTAAGCCATCTCTGCCAGTTGCAAATAAAACGCTACTCAGCATCTTATACCCAGGCCATGCGAAAGAAGAATCCGCTCGAAGCGTCGTCAACTGGTTCATTCGATGGGGTGAGGGGAAATGAGGAAACACTGTACGACAATACGGAGTATAAGAAATGTAAACTAGCCAACTCGAACAAGATTCAAAGCCTTGACCTTGCTCACATCGTTATTACCTCTGATGAAATCCATCTCCCAAGACTCGCTTGTAGCAAGCGATCAGACCACTTTGCACCTGACTCGGTTGATTGAAATGTTCCAGCAATTTTGACCGCCAAACCACCAGTTGTTGCTTGATCCTGATTTCCCCTGCGCGAGCATGGCTCGTGCAACCTCAAAGTTCTCGCCGTTGCTGGCAAGACCGGGTCCCTTGAAGGTAAAGTTGAGCTTACCGAGGAAAGCAAAGTTGAGCTCTCCGGGGGTGTGGTTGAAGGTGGTGCGGTCGCCAGAAACCTTTGACTTGAACCCGGACCGAAGAATTTAGTCTCAGAAGATGAAAGTATGAGCAAAGGACACATACCAATCGCGGACTTGGCCGGATCCTTTTCGACCAACAGAGAAGCTGAAAGAGCCTCCAGGGCCGAACCACTTGAAATCACCAACACGGTTTCGAGGATTGGGATCCTGGCTGTTGGTGATGCTCAATTCCTCGGTAGAGAATCCACCACCCTGCAGCGAGTAGTCATTGCCCCAAAAGAGGATTGCCACACCGTTGTCGTGGTATGTCATGGCCAAGGTGGAGCCAGAAAGGGCGAGGCCTATCATGTATGCAGCGTAATCAGCTTTGGGTATATAGGTTGGATACACGAAAGCGTACACACCAGAGAAAAAAGCGAGGGAGAAACGCATTGGGAGAGTTGGGTGAGAGAGTCGGTTAGCTTTGCTTGAGTTAGACTGCTGATTTTAACGACAGATTTTACCCATGTTTATACCTTTTCCCTTCGTCCAGACCAAGCACGTTTCTCAGTACCTACTGCCGAACCATCGCTCGGGTTGAACCCATGGCCAAAATCAGGAAAGGTCTAGGCACCGGTGGATGCATTTTCCGGAGGGTCATTTGGCAGTTGCCAGCGTTCGCGGCTATACCTCGCATGTCAAAGCTGCCAAAAACTACCTGGCAAGTGGAATGGAAGGCGTCGAAGCGGCCGCATTCGGAATCAAGCTTTCCAAATCGAGACTGTGAGCGCTTGATCATGATGGGCATGAGTCCGAAGCCAGGGGCTCATGGGAGCAGCAGCGTCTGCAAAATCTTTCAGAATCGGCGGCAAATATTCCCGATTGCTTCCTTTTATTCGACAGTGTGAAAGGTGTACAAAACCATATGGAAAAGCCACCCCCCGGGCCTTGGGTAGCATGATGAATACCAGTGGAAGTATTGTCTCAACGTGCACAGGCACTCTGGAGTGCTGGGAAAAGACAGTCTCTGGTACCCAGCGCTACCCTCCTTCAAACGCAACGGCCGCCGAGACTTCTTTCAGTCTTGTCGGGGTTTAAAACGTCGACAAAATCAGCAGCTCCGATTGAATCTGCCTTCGGTGGCTGTCATCGGCTCATCGGGGCTTACACCCTAGCGCTCATCTGTGAAGGTCGGCAGACGAGTTTCGTTTCTGCCATGTATAGCGACAGAATTCAGCAAAGCTCTCGCAGTGATAGATATGGTGAGCGTTACTACCCCAGGAGTAACATTCCATCCTCACCCATCTCTCTTGGTGCTGGCCCATCCGGCGAAAACAATGGTCTGAATTAAATGACAATAATGCTCGGCTATGCCTCAAAGAACGACATCAAAGGCCACGCGGGTCTGACGGAAAGGACCCTCGGGACCTGCAGACGGATCCAGTGGAGTCTTTTCGCAAACCAGAGGTTCCCCAATCTCGTTGGGATGATCGAAGGCCCAGGAAGGACTTGGTGCGTATTGACCAGTATGCATTTACTGTCATTCTAAACCCGTCTGTCTACTCTAGTCGCAAGGCACAGATTCAGTTGTGTCCAGCTCTGTCAGCTCGAATCCCGGTGCAGACGTTGAGCTCAGGTCAAGTAGACGCCCGCGACACCATGTACGTTGCACTCATCTCTGACATTGTGAAAGTTTCCTAACCTGTGAAGTACATGCACTATGCATGCGTCTTGTACCACACTCCCACCCCTTAGGCCTCAGACAATGACAGAAAGCGCAATTTAGGCCACAAGTCGGTGTCTGAAAGTCACAAACTTGATGACGAAGGCGAGAGCCATTCAGGGCGTCGTAACCAGAGATCTGAATCCCATTCGCGGTCTTCCGTGAACAGGGAAGATTACCACGAGTCACGACATTCGTCTTCTCGCCATGAAGAACGGAAGCATAGGAGTAGGAGTCATCGAGTGGATGATGACAGGGAAGAGAAGCGGAGCCATCACTTCAGGGACGAGAGCAGCACGAGGACGCACAGCTCCCGGCAGGATGAAGGCGAAGATAGGCGCCCTCGAGGAAGGTCCAGGGCAAGGGATGCATCGCGTTCTCAAAGTCGTTCCTTTTCCTCACATGGTTCTCCCGTTTCGAGCCACCAACATTCTCACTCTTCCAAACGACGACGTAGCCGGTCTCCGTCTGGGTCTAGGGACGAAACTTCCAGAAGGCATAAGCACAAGGATGAGAAACGTCGACGACGGGACCGTTCAGGCTCCCGAGATGAAGACAGGAAGCGTAAGAAGAGGAAGGATAAGGACAGCGAACGGAGCAAGAGCAAGGACAAGGACGAGAGGAGGAGTGTCTTGACTGGAAAGAAGGTCTGTATGATTCAGCACGTCTCAGAGCCCTGGCTGACGGAGGGCATTTAGATCAAGCTCAAGGTGAAGATGGATGCTGATGACCATGCCCGGGATGCGAACCGGCAGGATCTCCTGCAGTTCCTCAACTCGACTTTCGAGTAAACCTTTTGTTCGAATACAATGCAATACACGTTGCCTTGAACGACCCCTGTTCTCTTAAGCCATACGGGGCTGCCGAAGTACCTTGAAACACAAAGGAAGAATGTCATTGATTCACGTGCAACGCGCTGTAGCTACATCGAGGCAGTATTAATCCAAAAAAGGACGTCTAATGTGTACGAGGGACATCTATATGGTATGATGCAGGGTTGGTCCATAGTAATACAGTGATAAGAACATGTAAGAAGTCATGAAAGTTCATAAATGTGCAGAGTTGGAAGGAAGACGATCGCAGGAAGAGTCTGAAAGCAGTGAGGAAGCAAGTGCCGGCACCTTGGTTAAAGCAAGTCAGGATCCTTCGGCCGCCGTGTTGGGAGTTGAACACACCTAGAGAGAGAAAGAGAGATAAACGAAAGCTGCAGTCCCTAAGAACATGCAGCTGAGCACTGAAGCTTTGCTGCCTTGATGGTCCCAGCCAACGGTTTGAAGTTATAAACAAAGTCGAATTGCGGACCCGTCTCTGGGCTATGTGGGTATCGTTTGTACTTCTCTACATTCTTCCATTCAGAAGCAATGAACTGTAGAGCCTCCTCGCCACTCTTCGCAATCCCACTCTCCACCAACCAGCACCCAACCACCAATCCCGTTCGGCCAATCCCTCCTCGACAATGGATAGCACTAATACGCCCCCTTTGCTCATTCTGCCGCAAAGTGCGGAAGACGTTGCCCATAAAGTCGAGAGAGTTGGGAAGAGACCGATCGCGAATGGGGAAACGGTGATATTGCACCGTCGACGGATCTATCCCGAGCAGGGTTGCACGCTTGCACAGGATGGCTTCGTAGGGAAGTAGTTCACCATCCTCGGTAAGGTCAATGAACGTCCGAACGCCTACTCGCAAAAGATCGTCTAGTTTGGGTTGGTCAGGCATGTCCGGTGCCCAAGGGTACTCACAGGCGACCAGGTTTTCTGTCGCCCAGTAAGAGTTTGGCAACGGCCGAGGAGAAGGGATGTGGTATGGAAGAGAAGCGGTTGCTGTACCAAGAGCCTTGAATTTTTGTTTGACACCACCCACTCCTCGAGGGAGTGGCGGCGGCGGCGAAGGTACATGGTCACACGACGTGCGAGAGGCAGCAGCAGCAGAGGAAGTGGATGCGATTGGTAGAACACGTCTAGCGTAAGCCGTCATATACGTCAGGACGGTCTGTACGATGTACGAGATGATGTCGGCTAGAATTGAGGACGCCAGTTTGAAAGATATATGAGGGGTGATGGGATAGAGATGAAGTGTACGTTCGTGGGTTGAAGGATGAAAGGGAAAAGAGCTCCGGTGGGCGCGCCCTTTATATATCCCCCGAAGGATTTGATAAAGATAGATTCAGAAAAAAACGCCAAGCGGAATGTTGTTGGCATGTCACAATTATCCCCACGCGGTTGGTGCATGCCTTTTTGTGAGTCGAACGTCGACGACTCGTTTCGACTTTCACCGGAACTTGAATGCAGAGAGCTATCTATTCTACTCAATTGTTCCAGCTTTCCCATTCGAGTCAGATGCGAACGTTCGCTCAAGGCACGTTCAGGAACACCTGGCGACGATAGCATTGAATGCTTCTGCAATCTTGACAAGGAGTGAGTGCCACACGTCATCAGGACTCAATGCTGTAAAGACAGGCTCCCAGCTGCATGGTGCACCCTGATACACATGCCTTCCCGCGTCTTCATTAGGCATGGACACTGCCGGTGGGCCCATGGACTGGTATGCGGGCTTATCTGGCGCTTGCATGCCTCGCTTCCGCGATGCAACAAGCAGGTGTATGGATCATCACACTACTTGCCTTCCTCGTTCCCTCCTTCGGCATTGGGGTGCTACCCTCGGACCCTAAGTCCTATGGACCGCGGAGTGGCGCATGGGCTTCTATTGATCGACCCAGGCGCCACGAAGCTCAGCGCGAAGAGTAACTCGCTGTCTGGTCCAGGTCTGGGCACCCCACCAGCGGCCGCATTAAATCTTTGGACTGCATACCGACTGCCGCCGCACCGCTCAATAGGCCCACACAAGCGCCTACACCTCATTTCGGCCTCGCGCGAAGCACCTGCCGCTGCCAATTAGTACCGGACCGCAGGGCCGACCTTCGCCACAAAGATAATCAGTCACTAAATGGGCCGCGGGATCGTCCCTATCGTTGATAGATGTCCAGGATTAGACTTGTTCACGTCCAATCGGCAAACACCTTTTCCTGAACCAAGGCTGAAGTGGGACACATCGGAAAGCGAATCGAAGCTGCCATCCGATTTCCCACAGCCGAGATCGAGGAACGAGAACGCGCTCCAGCACCTCTGGGCTGACAAGTCTTGACTGACATCCTGTTTGCTAGCTTTTGCTTAGCTCCGACCATCATGGCCTCTCAAGATCAAGAAGAATCTACCCTCATACCTTTTGGCCGTGCATGGTGGAAAGAGGCTGTTGTCTACCAAATCTACCCCATCTCGTTTTTCGATTCCAACGGGGATGGTATTGGCGACCTCAATGGAATCGCGTCCAAGCTAGACTATCTCAAAGACCTTGGTGTTGACGTCCTTTGGCTTTCCCCGATCTACAAATCTCCTCTTGCAGACATGGGATACGATATGTGCGTACCGTATTCCAGCTTTGGATGCTTGGGTCTTCATGGTGTTTTCGCAGCTCTGATTATCGGGACATCGACCCGAGATATGGAACTCTGGAGGATTGGGATAATCTGATGAAGGGTGTTCACGACCGTGGCATGAAGCTCATGTAGGTTTTTCCGTCGATCGAAGGAACAGGATACTGGATTAATACGCGCAGAATGGACCTGGTGGTCAACCACTCGTCGAACGAGGTAACCCTTTTCTAACAAACGTTCTTGATAACGCAAGTGACATTTCCCCGAAGCACGAGTGGTTTATCCAGTCTCGCTCGAGCAAATCGCATCCAAAACGTGATTGGTACATTTGGAGGCCTCCAAAGTATGACGCTGATGGGAATCGCCACCCTCCCAACAATTGGAGTGCTACTTTTCAAGGTGGGTAGCCGCTTTCAACCTAAGTTCTCGATCAGGAAGGAGGCTGGACTTGTATTGATGTTGCTTTGTTTTCTCTTTTTGGACATTGTTGTGGCGTCGCTAGGGTCAGGCCTGGGACTTTGACGAAACCGACAGCAAGAGTACTATCTTCACCTATACTTGCCCGAACAGCCAGATCCTTAACTGGGAGAACGAAGGAAGTCAGGCATGCGGTGTACTGACATGATGAAGTTTTGGCTGGACTAGAGGATGCGATGGGTTTAGGGTACGTACAGGGCTAATACCCAACTCCTGCTTGCACGGTAGCTCATTCGACCGACTCTGAAACTTTCAGATGGACGTTATCAATATCATTTCGAAAGTAGAAGGGCTTCCTGACGCTCCAGTCGTCGCCCCGGAAGAGCCCTACCAACCGGCCAGCGCCTTCTTCGCGAACGGGTAGGTCAATTCGCTAATTTATTAATTAATTCACCGTCCTGAAGTGTTTCAGGCCTCGCGCACATGAATTTGTCAAAGAGATGAACACCGAAGTGCTCTTGAGTATGATGGCACCTTTTCGTCGATTCAATCTCCCTTGGCTGATTCCCGTCTTCTAGAGTATGATATCATAACAGTCGGCGAGACGCCCTTCACACACGATGCTACGCACTTAGCGTCGTACGTTCTACCAGCTAACAAGGAGCTGAAACATGGTCTTCCAGTTTGAAGCTATGGAAATCGACGCTCCTAAGCGAGGAGAACAGGATATCCCTCTACAGCGTAAAGAGTGGAAACTCTCGCAACTCAAGGAAATCATCACACGCTGGCAAAACTACAAGCGCGATGAAGGCTTTTGGAACACGTACGTGACCATCCTTTGTTAAGTAGCTGATAGCGGCATTTGATGAAGCTCCTCACATCTTTCAGGGTCTACACGGAAAATCACGATCACGCACGATCCGTCTCGCGATTTGGTGATGATTCTGACGAATGGCGTCCATTGTCTGCGAAACTGTTGGCGATGCTGCAAGTCATGCAAGTGCGGTACCCAGTTCGTGTATCAAGGTCAAGAGCTGGGTCTCAAAAACTTCCCGACGACCTGGGGTATCGAGGAATACAAGGATATTGCATCACAGAATTTTTGGTTCAAGTGAGAAGGATCATACGAGGGCGTTGATTGAATCTGACGCCGATGTGCCCTTTACCAGGACTAAGAAAGAGCGAGGGGCTGCGCTTAGGAACGGAGACGCGGTTGACATGTACAGATGTCCTGGCCTGACTTTGCGTGCAAGGCCAGAGATCATGCACGAGTGCCGATGCAGGTGCGTATCGGGGACAGTGGGGATGTGTATCGGCCTGCTCATGTATTTGCTTTAGTGGGATTCCACGAAGAACGCGGGGTTCACATCTGGAACTCCTTGGATGCGAGTAAATGAGGATTATGAGCGCTGGAACGCACACAATCAAATCCGGTGATGATAACAGCGTATTGGCTTTCTGGAAGCGCCTTTTGGCTCTGCGAAAAGGGAACACGGGTTTGGTATGGGCTTTCCTTTTGTATTTGACTTGCCAATGTGCCTAACTCTTTGCTAGATCTACGGGGATTTTGAAGATCTCTCGGAAGGACACGAGAGCGCGTTTGTTTTCATCCGCCGCTTCGGTGCGAACTCGTATCTTGTGGCGTTGAACTTTACGAAGAGCGAGACCACCTTCTCCTGCGGCTCATCAGAGAAATGGGGTTCATTCAGTCTGTTACTGGGAAACTATGGAGATGACAACTGCGCTCTTGAGGATAGCGGAAAGATCACGTTGAGAGGATGGGAAGCAAGGTGTTATCATCGCAAGTGAAGCTCACGTCCTTTAGGATTGTAAATTGCTCAACGTGAATCTATACATGACTCGGCATGATCATGGTATTTCGACGAATAGTACATTTGACGGCCAGGAGATTCGAGATAGTCGACTTCATCGTCGACTTCTGACATCCAGTGAGCTGCATGAACCACCTTTCTCGACTCCTAGTGCATGGAAATCGACGGCATTTCTCCGAGCTTCTCGAATAGTTCCATTCCCTTTCCTCAGAAGTGCCTTGGTGGAGCCGTCTGAGGACCGTCTGGAGTCAGAGATCTTTGGTGATTCAGCAGTTTCAGATCCATTGTGAGAGGGACGCCTGCAGGACTCGAATCTTTGATGAAAGGCACGAGATGGGGGTGCAGTGTGATGCGGGGCTTGGGCATTGGATTTGGGAGATTCCACCGCGTCGCAGGCATGGTGTTGGGCGAGAACCATACCCACCAAGCGTTTGTTTTATTCGGGGCTGATGACTGATAAGAACTTTGCATTGGATAAGATCGCGTCACATTCAAGTGGTCATGGTTTGGGGTACGTTGTGGCTCAGTGGGAGGAATTGGATGAGGTCTTGAGCTAGAAGGTTGTTGCATGTTCTGGGAAGTAGGACTCTGTAAGGCGATTCCGCCTGCGGCTACCTGATGAGGATGTCAAGATACGGAATATCATAGGCAATGTGATGTCATTTCCTACCTCTGCCAGAGAGATGGGCCGTGGCGTTGAGTGAATAATCCGTAGTCCTCTGCCGCGATAGACGATTTCTGTCTGCTGGATCATGCCGATGGACTTTGTTGCTTGAAGCAGATGGCATGTGGATAGATGGAAGTTTACTGGGCGAGCGGACTACTCGAGCGATGCCTCTTATATATACATTGTCGCTAGCCGGGCTTTTAAACAAAGTCAAGGACGAGAACCAATAGATGGCCGCAATTCAAGCATCCATGATCATGGTTGCAAAGGTTTCGACCTTTGCTCCTCTTGCCCACATCAGAACGGTGGCACGTCGCCAACAGTGTCGAAGGAACAAGGTATCAACTATAAGACTCGGACAATAGGCAAGCAAGTAATACTTTGGATTCCACACCGCTTTAATTTTACGTCGGCGAATCGCCTACCTTCAAGTTCCTAGGGATATGGTGCGGAACGATTTTCATTGTCAAACTCTCCGTAAGGGTTATTCAGCATAGTCGTATTCCTAACACATAAATAGATATCTCTAAATGAGTTCCAGACAACACAGAGGCAGTTACGGGTGAGAACCATGCTGATTACAGGCTAGCAATTGCATTTAAGCGCCCGCGGAGTTTGTCTGAGCTTTAATTTTAAATGGCTGTTTCAAACTTCTCAAGGCCATCGCTACTTTGAGACCTCCTAGGCATTGCAGTGCTTGACGAAGGTATTGGCTGGTAAGTGCCACCTAATAGACCATTACGGGGGCTATCATCAACAACACACTAATCTTGACAACCTGCGATTTCAATGATCGACCCACCATCAGACGTCGGTACGGTCATCAACGGAGACTATTGCATTGTGCCACTCGGGCGACCTGAATCTCACCGACTTTTGCCAATCAAATATCATTTTTGGAACAAGGACTTTCGCCGGCTACTTTACATTGCCACTGTTGAGTGTGCAGATACCATCAGCATCGCGCCTCTTGCTTTGTTGCTGAGACATTGATGGAACCGGCGCCTCAAACCCCGACAGCAATGAAATTCCTCATGAGAACTTGGCCTGACGGTGCGCAGAATCTATATCAGGGGCGCAGTCTGCGTATCTCCTTCCCCAACCCCATTTCCTGCCATCCTATCCTTCACAGGAGCGCACCAAGCATTATTTCCTACTTTACAACGTTTTCGCAATTCGACCGTCCCCGAAAGCTCACCGCTGGACTATTCCTGTACGCATTCCAAGTCCCAATGGTCGATTTACCCAACGAAATCCTCATCGACAGCCTTCTCTCTGATCGCCCTCGACGCAGAAGAGCCGCCAACATCGATTGGCTTCCTCTCCCAGGTGTGCTCTCGCTGGCGCGAACCTGATTGTCAGCACTGCTTGCCTTTGGAGCCGAGTTGTGATCACTTCGCCTATAGTCGATTCACAGCTCGCCTTCACCAGCCTTGCCCTGACGCGCTCCGGAGATCTTCCCTTCACCCTTCTACTCGACTGTCGAGACCCTGAATGGGACTGGGAGGAAGACGAAGATTCCCACCATTTCCAAGGACAAGATATGCATCGAGTCGTCGATTTGGTCCTACCTCATATCGCGAGATTAAGGTCTCTTGATGTTCTCAGTGACACATGGGTACCAATCCACACGTTCCTAGAGAGGACCGCCAAAGCGCAAAATCTCAGTCTGCCTGTCCTCGAGCGGCTTTCCCTATCTCGCTGTAATGCCTACCTTGCTGTACCAGGCCAGCCATTCTACCCAACGTCGTTGCGGGCTCCAGTCCCTTTATTTGGTGGAGTGGCTAACGGTTGTTTGACAGACGTATCCCTTGTGGGCGTTCACATAGACTGGGATAAATCTCCGCTGCGCAATCTCCGCCGCCTTGAATTCAAGTACCACGCAAGCGAGGTCATGCCGAGCCTTCAGCAGTTCACAAGTATCCTTCAACATTCCCCAGAGCTCCAGGAACTTTCGATAATTGGTTGGGGCCCAACCCTTGACCTCGCGACCCGCCATGCCCACAGCCGCCATCTCAGCACCGTCAGTCCAGAAATTTGCCTTTGGCTTCATCGAAGCCTCCTACTCGTCCGCCCTTCTCTCCGCCATGGACCTTCCTTCATTGACAACCTTATCTTTGGAGGACGTATCAAGGACCATCAACTCCTCAAACGACGAAGATAGTGGTAACTTCCTGTCCTGGATCTCTACATCGCAAGGTTCTGCCCGCGCAAGCTTTGCCGGGGTGGTGCCAAGGATAAATCCTCTCCCACTTCGAGAGGTTCAAGACCTTCAGATTCACTCATTCCATGGCACCGAGATCCAATTCACGCGATTTTTCCAGTGTTTCCCAAACCTTACCCGGTTGTCTTGTCACGATGCTCCAGACGACGCGCTTCGCGTGCTAGTGCCCAAGCTTTCGCACTCTGACCAAAAATCCGTGGCCTGCATCTGCCCTCGGCTGTCACGCCTGCACATCGAAGATGCAGACCCTGGCTTGCTCACTGAGGTGGTGTTTGGAAGGTCAATCTGTGGTAGTGCCTGTTCCACTTGAAGATGTTACAGTGGAGTTCGTGCGTTCACCACGGCCATCCTATAGCTCTGAAGCCGTTCACCATTTGGAACGGTCAGGAATATGCGTCCTTGGGTGTCAAAGTGATACCGATGGCTCAGAATCCGATTAGTAGCTATCGTTCCATTGTGCACCGTCCAAGCCGATCCCTTGATTTATTTACTTATTTTATTCCTCCTCTCTTTTCGCTCGTACCCGAGTTTCTACGCTGTCCGAGCTGTTCCTTTGATTTATTTGCATATTTATTCTTCCTTTTTCTTCGTACGTACCCGAGTTTCCATTGTCCTTCCGGTTATCACGCGTTCCTTTGGTCGAACTACTTTGCCTTTTGCGTTTGTATATCTCCTCGCACGAAACAGTAGACGCCACGGGACTTCCCTCCCAGTCCTTAGGAATTCCTTGCTCATGAGATTGGATTTATTACAGATTTCCTGCTTGCAGAACACTTCAACAGTTTAGACTATGGCTTTCTATCAATAGGCGTCAGTGAGCTTGAATCTCGATTTGGCTTTGTGATTGCTGTAAATGCAAGATGCCTGTTGACGTCATACCTCTCATGTGTATTATGTCCAGCTGGCCTGATCTCGCGCCTCACAAGCCAAGGACTTTCTTTGGAGTAATAAGCTGTAGCACTGAATCCATATATTCCTATTCACCTGTATTAAGCACCTCTAACTTAGAGGAACATTTACCCTCTTGCCGGTGCGAACAACGCATCCGCAGCATGTCTTGACTTGATGATCTGCAGCCGAGCGATCAACCCTAAGTTTCGATGCAAACATTCCGAATGTCAAAAGCCGATTTCGACATTCCTTGCGGACCCCTCATGCCACCGCAGCCCTTGTTTTACTAAATTCATTGTCTCAGTCTCCCTCTCTGTCTCTACTCCAACTATACGCACTCCTTTCTAAACTCAACGGTTATGGGCGATGGGCATTCGTATCTGGGCAGTTCTAACCCCCTTTTGAATCGGCAACACAGGTGAGTCGCTGTCATCCCCCTCGTCGGAGACCAACCTGTTGAGTCAATGGAAGGCCGCCAGGCCTACGTCGCGCGGGATCCAGCTCCTGCGAGCCGGCAAACCCTCCAGAAACAGTCACAGAGCGTCTGAACACGCTGCTACAAAATGGAGGACCAGGCTACATTTTGCGGCTCTGTCAGAAGCAACGATACCTGATCCAACGACCTATATCTTTCAGCACATCCCAACCAGGAGATCAGTACCGAAGGTTATCCAGAAGAAGATGAGCGCGCTATGCTTGTCATATCAGGGCCCGAAACAGAGCACAGTGTTGCGGTGGATGGAGTGTGCAATGACTGCGACGGGGTTAAGCTTCGCAATATCCAGGTGAGCACTTTTGTCGAGTGGACGGTGTGACAGGCCGCTTGACAGCTGCTCAGATTGACGGGTCGCGTCGAGAAGGCGCTGCTTCCACCGGAGGAGGCGGCAACATTGAAATGGGAGGAGATAACTCGAATCAGCTCATCGAATATGTTCGAACCTACAATCCCCGCTCGTGGACATGTCTGCACATCGCTGAAGGACACCTTTCGTGCAACAATGCCACCGTCCAGCACAACGATATCGGGCCCTGTGGAATCGACACCTTCCAGCAATGGGCGGATGGGATTAGTCTCGCCTGCCGCAACAGTGTTGTCAGGGAGAACATGATAGTCGGCGCTACGGACTGGAGGGATTGTCGTTTTCGGCTCCCCAGGCAGTATCATTCGAAGACAACACTATCTGGGTGCTCAATGTAGGACTTTTTCTCACTCGCAAGGCTTGGAAGGCTAACGGTCCTTTTCCAAAGCAAACCCTCCTGGGTGGCATCAATCTCGTTGATGTCAACCCCTTCGGTGGCGACTACAAGGGAACTATCGTCCGAAGGAATGAAATATATGGCGGTTTTGCGACTGATGCAGAAAGAGTCAGGGGACGAAGCCGGCAACAACTTTGAGAGCGCCATTATCAAGTACGTCTCCCTAAATTTCATTACTAGAGCCCAAATCTAACTGGGTTCAGAATTGGCATAGCCGTTGGCCCTCGTACCTGGTTTGGAGACAAGTTTGGTGACAGCCGTGTGGAAGGTGCCATCGTGACTGGGAACAGGTTTGCCGGCGCGTTGTCCTACGCGATAGCAGTCACTTCAGCAAACAATTTCACCATCCTGGACAACACTTTTGCAGAGGATACTGCCTTTATCGGCAGCCGGGGCCCTAACTGTACGACCGCAGATTCCGTGCCATCTCCAGCACCGTGGATTGTAGACTGGGCTACCGTAGGGGTCGACATGAACGCAGGCAGCGGTCGAATGCAACAGGACTTTGTCGGCATCTTCGGATGGCGACAGTCTCACGTGCGTATTGCCGCCTAGCGGTGGTGATTTCTGGCCCTTTGGACACAATCCGTCAAACTCATCGTCGGACGGTGGCCTTTTCCCTGACGATGACACGGGTGGAGGAGGAGTCAACAAAGGTGGTGTTGCAGCAGGTGTTATTATTGCTGTGTTGGCACTTGGTGCTATCGTGTTCTTCGGCAGGAAGTGGTACCTGAGAAAGTCGGAAGAGAGCAGACTCTATAAGGAGAGCAAAAATCTTGCTCAACGCATCAACTAGGCATCGCTTTTTTGGCATCGACCCTTGGATATCGTTATCTCACACCCTAGACTTAGACTTCTACTTGTAATGTTGTACTTGTCTCTGTAATACCCTTTCGTTTGAATATTTTGCTTACTGAATGCCAGACTACACGAGTGTCTTTTTCTCCTCATTTTCAAAACGCCACTTGAATCCTGAGCGCTTAGGGACCTCCGTCTGAGATTGAAATTAATTGGATTACCGCAATCTGCCGAAAGCCTTTCTGAATTTGACCACCATGTCCGTCAAGTCTTTTGGGCATCCTCCGCACATCGTTGGGACTGACTCGAATCATTCACAGAATAACAGCAGGATTTCCTTCTACTTGTCTGACGTTTGCCTGAGGCCCGAGGCGGTGTTGCTGTAGGACATGGAAGGTCGGTTTCTCCAGTCCCCCGTGACCCCTTCAACTGCGTTCGAGGGAGAGAAAATCCACCTTCGTGTCAACTTCGTGTACCTGGGAATCTCTTTGGCTTCAATGTTGGTGGGCTGTGGCCCACATACCGTGCTGGCAGCAACCTCTACCTGGATGGCGCGTTCGAGCCTCTTCCGTCCGAAGAGAACGGAGTCGGTCTCAGCACTATTCGGCATCTGCGATTGATGTCGGCCCCAGGAATGGGTTACGCTTCCGAGGAAGCCATACATAAAGGGTGGTCTTACGGAGCGTCTGCTTGGCCATCCCTTATTAACCCAGACATCTTCTGCCAGTCAAGCAGAAACGATCCCTTGGGAGCTCCAGTTCTTTTATCCGACTACAACAATCCAGACAACCACCATGATGTGGGATTTCAGTGGGGGGAGGCGGTCACCGCAGCCTCGTCCCCCTCCGATTAGGATGCCCAGTCCATCGTACGTCCCTTCACTACCTATCTCGCCTCGCCATCATCACATCTATTTCTAGATTCCCGTGAGTATCAGCTACTACTATTCAGTTATGTACCTTATCGTCGATTTTCAGCGCAATGCCTTTCGGCCAGAGCGCGCCGGGCAGTGGATCTTCATATCCTCCCTTACCCGTTATATGGCACTACGTGAGTGTGAGCTGGGCGGCCAAGTCCTCACAATATATTGACTGTTTGGAACAGACTGCCAACACCTCAAACTTCAGGCTCGGACGCTTATCCAAGTCCTTGGGATTTGAGTAGAGGTCCCTCTCGTCCTCAATATGCACAACACTCTTCATCTCAGGAGCATCATGTTGTGCTTCACCACTCTAAGCACCACACGAAGACCTCTCATCATCATCGCGAGCGCCGTCATAGTCATACGGTAGGCAATCTCGCAATCTCAAGTTCCCCAGGTGCCTATATACACGTCGCAGTCATACTCGCAAAGCCTACTCGAAACCTACCATCACCTTCCCTCCTCGTTACAACAGCTCTCCTGGCCCTTCTAGGCCTGTCCAACACCAAGTGAGCTTTGAGAAACCGCCAAAGAAGCTGTCGAAACCATCTGGCTCTGGCTCCAAGCCTGCCACAAAACCTTCCAGCTCAAAGCCTCAGCGTGATGAGGATTGCTATTCTCGGTGTACTGGGAGGAGGAAGGCGTTGTGTGTGAGTGCAGTCCATTTCAAGGTAGATCTTTCTGTTAACAATGAAACAGATTGGGATCAACTATAAAGGCCAGGAGAACGAGCTCCGAGGATGTATCAATGACGCTAAGCGCGTTCGAGAATTCTTGATAAGTGAGAACTGCTTTTCTAAAGACAGTGGAGCTATCTGTCTAACTACGAGTAGAGCACTGGAGGATATCGTCCAGAGAATATCTTGATGTTGACCGACTGATGCTCAGAACCCAGGCTATCTGCCGACCAAGAAGAACATCGAGGCTGGCATGAAATGGCTTAGTCAAGAACGCGCATACCGACGACGCCCTATTCTTTCATTGTATGAAGGTCCTTAATCATTCCAAGAGGGACTCGAATTGACGAGATTCTTACAGATTCAGGCCATGGAGGTCAGACGAGAGATTTGGATGGAGATGAAGTGGATGGATGGGATGAAGGTCGGTTGGATCCACGGCCATGTTCAGCCTCAATGCCTAACCTGACTCGTCGCAGTTATATATCCACTCGGATTTCAGGAAGAGTGGCCACATCCTTGATGATGTAAGAGACTCGCCTTTCCTTGTAGTGATATAACATGTGCTAACCAAGGTCTCAGGATATGCATAAAATGATGGTAGGCTCCGTTCCTTCAGGTACCTTTCTACCCTAAAGCTGATCGTCCGTCAGGTTGAGCCTTTGCCGAAACGGTGTAGACTGACTGTAAGTCCCTTCTATGAGTCAGTTGCGCCAATTGTGCTCATTGTGACGACAGGCTATCTTCGACGTGAGACTGACTGCTTTTCTTCACGTTGTTCGATTTCTAATCGTCATTCAGGCTTGTCATTCTGGTACCGTTCTCGGTGAGTGCCTTCATGCCCTCTATCCTTACGATTTCTAACGCAGACGGATAGACCTACCGTACATCGTAAGCCACACTCGCATCTTTTTCAACCGGCGATAAGACTAACCTCTTGAAAGTACTCCTCCCATGGCCGCCTCAAAGGTAGTCACGTCAGCTCCCGCGCGAGGAGGGAAAAGGAAAGCCGCGCAGACGTAGTGAGTAACTTGCGCAACATCGTTGGGACGAAAGATCTCATCAGGAAACTCAGATTTCTTGGTCTGGCTGTAAAGATGGCCAGACAAGCGCGGATACCTTCCACGGAGGTGTCGCGGTTGGTGCCATGAGTCATGTATGTTTCCGTTACCGCAACTCCAATCACCTCTGACTGACTTTTCTGACTCTAGGCCTTCACGGATTCGCTGAGTGAGTCACGGTGCTGTAAGAGCTCCTGCTGGAACTGACCGTCGCTTTAGCATCTCAACCCAACCAATCGTACCAAGAGTTGCTGCGATCCATAAGGCGCATCCTCCACCCTCGGTTCAGCCAGAAGCCCCAGTTGGGTAGCTCTCATCACATCGTATGATCTTCTCCCCTGTTACGAGGCCTCAGCCATTCTGACATGCATCACAGAATACCAATCTGAAATTTGTTTTCTAAACTGTAGATCAACGTGCTTGCAAGGACGTTTGTAACATAAGCGAAGTTAACCCCAACTGTTGTATAGTAGTATTAGTCTGACGATGATCGACGCTCACACTCATGAAATGCCCGTGGGTTACAAACAGCTCAGGTCCAGTCGTTGATCGTATCCGCCAGAGACTTTCGATGGAATAATACCGGTAGGTGTCGTTCACCCTTTGCAAAAGATGAGGAAGCAAGGCTCCACGCAGGTGAGCAGAGCTCGCATGAAGAGACGTTGTGTGGCATATTCGCCGAGGTACAGACACGATATCATTCAAGTTGGAGGTCAGGTAAAAGTACAGTTTCGAGTCTCAGACATTTCGACTAGATGAACGGCGATGGTGGATAGAGAGATCAGACGTCAGAGGAACTAGCTCCTTCGGCATCCGCCTCGATGTACTGAAAGTTGGCTATTAGCACTTCGTGGTCAGTCTCGCTTAAGACACTACTCACGATGAGGACGCTGAGGCAGAAGTGGTTGAGAGTCTGGCTTCCGCGGGAGGTCTCCGTGATCGTTCCATTGCAGTAAGCCCAAGAAGTGCGCGTAGCGATTACCCACTTGTCGTCCGGCTTATCGGAGTGTGGAAGATATTCGAAGTTGTTTTCCTTGCTAAAGCCGTACCACTGATTAGGATCCTTCACAGTCTTAGTCCCGGCGAGATCGCTGAACATCTTGACGACCCAATCGTAAACCTTGGGCTGGAGGTTGTGGTGAATCTGAGCGTTGTCGGCCGGGTCTCTCCTAAACGCACGATGAGAACTGTGGCGCTTCAGCAGAAATGAAGGTGTACACACGCGAAGAGTCTGTCGGTGACCTCGGTCATGATATCGTCCTGGCTCGGGTTGAAGTGGTCAAACTCGAAGAAGGACCACCACCAATTGTTCTTCTTGTCCTTGGCGTCGTGTTGCACGGTGGGGAACTGAAGATTGTAGTTGGTGGCGAAATTGGATCTGTTCCAGTCTTCGACAGCCTTTTTGACGGCATCGGCGTTGATGGTACCAGTAGCGGCTCCCTGCGAAGATCGTCATCAGGGCAAGGAAGCGAGTGACAAAAAAGGCGGCGCAAATACATGGCCAGGGACGCTGCTGATCAAGGTCTTGGACAAGTCGGTGTAAATTGGGTCTGGTTCGAGATCATAGATGTTCTGAAATTTCTGGGATGAGCGCCAGAAATCCAGACACTAATGAACGACTTACCCCCAAGAAGTAGACATAATATACATAGACCGTCACGGACTCATTCGCCACCGTGATGCTTTT
Source organism: Coprinopsis sp. MPI-PUGE-AT-0042 (assembly GCA_020736565.1). Taxonomy (NCBI): domain Eukaryota; kingdom Fungi; phylum Basidiomycota; class Agaricomycetes; order Agaricales; family Psathyrellaceae; genus Coprinopsis; species Coprinopsis sp. MPI-PUGE-AT-0042. The sequence continues at coordinate 148,995 of JAHBOF010000177.1, read as the reverse complement.
GGTCTTGGCCCAGTAGAAAATCTCGCCGTTCAGGCGGATGGGTCTAATGGTAGCGTTACCGAGACCATAGCTTTGGTCGAGCTTCGTAATGTTCCAGCCACTTGTATTTGGTTGGGAAACGATGCCCTTGTACTGCTGAACGAGAATTCCTTTGATCCAGTCTTGAAAAGAAGGCCATAAGCTATGGCGCACGGGGAAGAAACTGAAAACGCACCGGTCATCTCCTGGGTCGGAAGATTGATTCCACTGTGCAAGACAAGTCAGGACCAAAAGAAGACGATCGATTGAGCCGACATACCTGAGAACATTCGTGGCGATGTACGACTCAAGGAAGTCATCAGTCAGGATCCTTGGTCTGGAAGAATGCCAACACGCTGTTTGCGGTGTCCACAGGCTCTTTTCGTCAGTCGCAAAGTCGGGGGCATGAGTGCCCCAGGATCGATTGAAGTCTTGCTTGAAGGGTCCGGAATCCGAGGTTCCCCATTTGTAAAAAGCATCCTTGAGTGTAGTGTCATTCGAAATCTGGGGGTCTGACAGCTGGGTGAGCTGCTGGGCACTGCTCCAAGCATTCTTGACGAAGCTCCGCAAAGGTTGCGGCCTTGGGCGACTCGACAGTGTAGTAAACCTGAACAGGGGCGCTTGAGTTGAAACATCTCGTCGCAAAGATCACGTCTCACTCACACCCACGAAGTAGAAAACGTGAAGAGAGACCTCGACAGCTGATTCAGTCTTCGTCGCATTGGTGTACACGAGAGACAGAGCAAGCTTGTACGAGTCCTGGCCAGAGTCCTGGCTGCTCCCCTGGTTCTTGTCAACCACGGCGTCGTACCGAAGGGTTTTTGTGCCCAAGTGCCATTTAGTGTCGACTGGGTAGGAAATATACTGGTTAATGACGGCAGCCAAGTCGGCCGATGCATTATCTGTTGGAGGTGGTCAGCGACTGCGAGAACGCGGGTCAAAGACGAGCTCACCCTTCATCCAGTCATCCAGGTGCACGTCCCTAGCAGTTGGTCAGTACCTGTAGACCGGGTGAAAAAAAGACGAAACCCGCACTTTAGCCCTTTGTTAATATAGTCCTGCGACAGCCGTTGGGATGTCTTTGTCGTCAGGAATAATGCAATAATCGTCAGCAGAGAAGCGGCGTTTGTCGACCTTGTCAATGTCTGGAGGGTTGATCAAGTCGGCGTTGGAGTTCCAATCGTAACCTAACTCCTTCGTGAACTCAGCCTGGGCTAGGGCATCGACAGCATCCTGGAGGCCAACGCTCGATCCCAGCGTCTTGCCAAATTCCTGGAACAGAAAATGGATCAGTCGCCACAGAGCTAGGGGGATTTTGCAGTTGACGCACCGAGCTCAAAAGATCCTTGGCCGATGTGAGGAGTTCAGACTCAAGATCATCGGTGACTTCTTTGACAGTCCGACCGGAGCAGTTACCCATGTTGGTTGAGCGAGATTGAGAGTGAGAGTGCGAGTGCGAGTAGGGAGGAAAGTCGCTGCAGAGACCGTTTCTCGAAGCAGCGTTTTATACCATACCATTCTCTCTTGTTTGGCAGGCTGAGGGCTCCAAACACAAACGATAAGACCAAGGGCCAAGGTCTTTCTCACCTGACGCACTCCGATTCAGGAACCGGCGATTCACAAACGCCTGAGTACGCATGAGGAAATGTTCAACTGCCTTGCCAAACATCATGCAAAGTCGGCTGCTTCTGTCGATAGGAGACCACTTTCACCTCAGGGTTTGAATTCAACCGAGAACACATGAGGAATCATCGAAGTTCCATGTCAAACGTCGTTTGTACCATCAAGTGCTTCTCCCGATATGAAACCACTTGTTTCTGAGGGTTCGAATTCAATCAACGTTGAAAACACCTCAGAACGCATGAGGAGGCCCCAACTTCCACGCCGAATGTTCCTTGTACTTAGAGTAGGGTGATTATATAGATAGGATGCCACACGAAAGCGTAATATGTTTACACCACTTACATACCAGGCGAGGCGACCAAAGAGTTGCCGAAGCAAAGTCGAAGGCCACAAATGTCCCATCAATCAAGTACCCACGCTTGACCCTATCCGCGTTCAACGATGGACCAACGGTCTGTCCTTCCATTACCATCCACTCTAGGGCTTGGGTTTACCTTCTTTTCAATGACAGAGAAGACCCTTTCCAGCGTCTTCCTAATACACTACCTGAGGTTCATCACCGGAGGTCGCAAAACGCCTGAACCTGTGCGTGCTGGCAATTGATCTGTGATTGCGATCTTACAACTTGAATTGAACTTCTACCGCACGGCCTGGTAAAGGAGAGGTCACTAGACAAAAAGACCTGCTCGATCAAGCAGGGTATGACGGCTACGCTGCGCCCAAGAATCATTCTAACTGCCACTTAGTGGCGCAGACAAAGTTCTTTTGTGACTCCCCTGTCTTGTTTTGGAACTCGGCAACAAAGTGCTCCGGTTTGCTGAAACCGTCTGGTGCAAGCAAACTCAAGTCAAGTCCTTATCCTTTGGGAATCTGGATCTCCTCGCACTGATGACTTAAAGAGCGAAGGCCAAACTTCTTTCAAAATATTTGCTCAGCGCAATATGATGGCACACGCCTCTCACATCCAAGCAAAGGTAGGCCTACCCAGAGACGACGACTGAGAAGAACCTAGGTAACTACCATATCCCACCTTGATCTCGCTAAGCTGACGATGGCGTCAGTCCTCGAGTATGCCGAGCTCGTGTTTACAGAGACCTTCGGGTTCTCCTTTCCTCTCTCCACCGATTCTTCGTTCGTTCCCCCTGGCGGAGCTACCCCTTCGAACCCGCGAACATCAGAGAAGGAAGCCACTATCGACAACGCTAATCAAACCAGTATCAGTGGATTTCTGCAGTCCGCCATGGGGTAAGACGAGGCCTTTCCAGAGGTTCCGCCAAATAACACTCCACCTTGTTTCCGTTTACCTCCAGCGATTTGAATCTTCCGTCTTGGATGACAGGTGTGTGCCACGACCGTTATCACACTTGCATTGGGGCTCACGCCGACCTGTTTAGGGGATGCCGTGGGCGATGTGCTGAAGCTATCTTCGACCATAATCCAGGCAGTCACCGACCAATGGCTGTTCGTCTCGATCGCCAAAGTATACACTCCCTCGGACCTTTCCACGGCCAACCCGGTGAAAGGCGACCTGATCGTCGCATTCTTCACCGACTCAGCCGGTGCACCTCATAAGACAATCGAGTTGGGTTTTGCCGCCGTAGGTCCTCTACGCTCGGGTCTTCGTTCAGTATTCATCGGTTCCCCCATTTCAAGGTCTACTACGACGTGCCTGCGTCGCTGGAGTGGGCAAAATTCCAGATGCGCCTGAACGCCTACAAGGCTGCAAGTACTGGTCTAGCGAATGGAGTAAGCTACTTTCTCTACTTTCACTCGCCATTCTAACATCTCATCCATGTTACAGAAGCAGAGTGTCAGAGACGACAAGGCGCTGAAAAACGTCGCTGAAGGTTACTCTAAGCAGGAGTTCGCTCGTGATTTCTCGTATCAATGGGGGCAGAACCCTCCTGACTTTGTCGATGACGGCCAGTATACCATGGCCCAGAGTGTGGCGCTTGCCTATTTCGAAGATGGGAAGACGGACAAGATGGAGTCCTTTGTGAGAAACAAAATTCTTGAGTGAGTGTTTCGAATGTGGTGTGTGTAGCACACACTGAGTTCTCGATGGCTAGGGGTGCCTCCGTTCCTGCCTGGGCTGAAGGTAAGTGAGATGTTTGCTTTGCAATCGGATCTTTCTAAGCGCTCTTTACAAGCCAACGTCGTCAAGGCCCTTGTCGATACCACCACTACAAAGCTCTCCATCGAGCCCAACACGCGCTCCTGGTCTGTTAACAAATACGACAAAACCTACGACGATCCCAAAGGAAACGATGGAAGCTTCAGGGTGAACGGTGTCTTCATTTCATACACCAGCTCTCAGGTGTTGCTCAGCAAGGCAACCGCACAGATCGCTTACGTCTTCTGGCTTGGTGTGAGTGCTCCTAGTGCTCATCGCTCCTCCCTTGATGCAAGCTTACAACCTGTGGCCACAGGAAAGCTATACAAAACCAGCACTCAAAGCTATCGTTTACAGCGATATGATTTCTGAGCTGTTCAACAATCTGCACTCCGCAATGAGCCAGGTCTGTTATCCACTCCTAGTGTTACTGCTTTTGCTAACACAATGTCAGGTCCCAACTTCTGGCCTCAAAGCGGACAAGCAAGGGCTACTGGAAGCTCCTTGACCGCTGCGGCAAAGCCCAGTTCAAGTTTTACACAAGTTACGAGTTCAAGGGTAACAGCACCAAGCCTCCTAGGAGCAACGGCGATGAGGTCTACGCCGTCGCATGCTTTGGCGAAATCGACGATCCAGTCACTGACGGGGCCGTCGCGGACTGGACGACGAAAAACATCTTCGAGTGAGCGCCTTGATTATTTTTTAGCCCTCAGCGGAAGACTGATCAAAAATATAGGCCCAATACGTTCTCCTTCTTCTCCTCAGGTAAGATCACCTCCCGAGAAGTTGCAAGTAGTACGTGACTGAACGAATCACGACAGTCCCTGATTTCCAGTCAGACCTCGATGGCCGTATCAAGCGCTGGCTTACCACCCAGACCACTACTACCACTCGAGATAATAACTGGGGCAACAACCAGTTCCCTCAATCATATTCGCATCCTACTTCAAGCTCGAAATCATTGGCCGGCGATTCTGTCACCTTTTATGCTAATGGAGCAAAATCGGAGAGGGGACTGACCGTCAAGTCGAACATGATCTTCTTTGTTGGCGTACGAGAGCTCATATCACACTGGCCATTCTTGATGCTGACGCTCTAATAGGTTTATTACGTCGCAGACATCACCAGTGACGGTTCTGATTCGGAGGGCGTATGAGGAGGGCCTGACGATTTGCAACACCATCAACCACGACCTTGATTTCCGTCATTGTGATTTTAGGCTTCCCATTATCTTTGAATTCACCATCGCGTATGCAGAATCGAGCCTGTGTTGATTCGTCGAGTACCCAATGACATATTGACCCATTCACAGTTGGAGATAAGAGGAGCAAACGTGACCCATGGAGTGTTGAAATGAGCGTCGTGTTACGTCCCCAAGAACTTTCAGTTTTCCCTTCCCATTGTGAAAGGGATCGCGCCACTCCACCAGCGTACTTGTTAGATATAGTATCAAACAACTGTGCCTCACCGTTTCGTTGGAGAGCGCCGGCCGTCAAACACGTTTCCTGGATATTTGAATACGCCGCAAATCATCACTGCAACACCTCCGTGTTGAATGGTGCAAGGCAAGTAAAAGAGCCGCGTTCAACTGGTTAAAAGGCGTGGAAGTGCTACTGCTTTTCATCCGCCACCAATCTTCTCAACTACAGGATGAAGATCTCTGCCTCCCTCGTCTGCCTACTCAGCGCGCTCGGTATGACTCGAGCAGCTCTCGCACCACGCGCCTCTCCCACTCCATGCACTCAGCGTTATGTATGCCCTACCCCTCTTCCCTATCCTGGAACTCCGGAGACAGGAGACAACCCCGGACCCGACCGCTTCAAGTGTCGCATTGGTCAGAGCAGAGTGACCCCAACTTTGCCTTTTGCATCTATGAACAGGTCCGTACGAGGAGATATAGGTGCCAAGCATGAAAAAGCTCAGTGATAGTGTAGAACACAGGAACGCTAGTTGCATCCACTCCTCCAGGGATCGTGTCCTTGTGCTGGAACAGTGGTATGGCCAATCCGCAGTGCGCTTCCCCGCCCGGAAGACGAGCGTTACCGACCCGTCTAATCAGCGGCGCCAATCAGCCTGTGCCAGGGGACAAAGTCGTTATGCGCAGGTTTCTCCAATCCTAAAGAGAGGAGTAGTCTGATTCGATGACGAGGATCTCCTGCTGCGAAATCAACGATGGCTTCGATGTCTTGATGTTTTTATATTGTCCATCTCTCCCTCCTGAAGTCCGTACTAGCCTTACTCGTTCCTGTATGTTATCTTGTCCTGCATCGCGATAGTATAATAATCAACACATTTGCACGTCTATTCGAAGAACTTCAATAGCGCCATACACCAATCATCATCCAGTTCCTCCTTCGGAATGCTTCGTTCAGTTCTTGTTCATGCCCATATGCATAATGGCTTTCGGATGCACCCTAAGCTGTTGCCATTGTCGTGGCCGGTGTGCGCACTCACTTGCTTGATGATGCATAATTATCAGTATTTGCTAATGGAGGCCTAGATTCCAGGCACTAAAAACAGGGCCGCCGGCAAACGCCGTCGTGGGCGTATGTGCTAAACAAACACATTATCAGTGATACCGCTAATCATCCGTTAGTGCTTCCATAGCTTGACGCACAACCAAAGACGCCACAGTTTGGCGGTGGTCTAATCGCTTCGCTGCCCAAGATTCTCCAACAGCAGCATTTCTATGCGTATAACTTCTGGGCATTTTACTGGACACGAATACCCTCGTCTTTTCCAATTCAGAACGAATGAAAAAGGATCCACTTTCCAGATGCCAAGGATTGACTTCATACTTGCTGTCAATCGCGACCCTCTGAACATTGATGTGGGGTCGCAACCGAATATAAAGATGCCCAATTTTTCCGGCTACGACGACACCACAGTCTTTCAGCTTTCCCCCCTTCCTACCCCCTCCTCACGGTATGAAGCTCGCCACCTCCCTCCTTGGCCTCATCGGCGCCTCGACCGTTGCTCATGCTGCCTTAATGCCGCGAGCCTCACCAACGCCATGCAGCCAGCGCTATGTATGCCCAACTCCTGTTCCCTACCCTCAAACCCCCGACACCGGAGATAGCCCTGGACCCAACCGCTTCAAGTGTCGCATTGGTCAGAGCGCCGGTGATCCCAACTTTGCGTTTTGCGTCTACGAAAAGGTGTGTGCTTTTGCAATACCGTCGAGATGGAAATTGAGGGCGAGCTTTCGGATAGAACACTGGCAATTTAGTGGGATCCACGCCATCTAACATCCAGGGCTTCTGCTGGGAAAAGGGAATGCCCAACCCTGAGTGCGCGTCACAACCAGGCCGACGTGCGCTACCAACGCGTCACCTGAACACTGGTGCCGACCAACCTGTGCCCGGTGACAAGGTCGCCATTAAGCGGTTCTCTCGCAGGGAGTAGTTGCACCTGGGGTTTCAATAAATGACACTCCACGGAGTCTAGGATGGACTAATTGCGATCGCAGAACACTGATACCCATACACTCATTTTGTATTTCGCTGTCGTTACCTCTTCATTTACTATATCCTGCAGCCCTACGCCGTGGAGTTGAATCGCTTCAGCGACCAAAGGGCTCCCACCGCTCACAGTTGAAGCGTCTTTTAGAAATGCTCACCCAAACCTGCGATCCATGCTCATGATCGCAACCTGTCGAACTTCATTCTCAGTCAGGCCTAACCCAAGCGGGGCCTTGGCAAGCAGTAAAGCATATTCTCCAAGGAGGGACGTCCTAAACACGAGGGAATCGTCCGTCTACAAAGGTATGGTGAGCCGTGATGGAAATATTCTGGATGGATGAACCACTGACGCAGATTGCAATCGGGTGCTTGTGCGCTAGATACTGACGAATGTGGTGAGCCTCAAGGCTCTGGACCGTTTTACAGCTGCGTAGAGGTTATGGTGATGCCTGAGGTCAAATCCGAAAGACGTACAGTATGTTGGAAGTAAGGCAAATCTCTATGCACATGCTGTCACGGAGCGCGATGTTGACAGCATCATCGTCGAGAAAGGTTGCATGTCCAAGACGATCGGGTCTGAAAGAGAGTAACTTCAATGTTTCCTCTTGAGTGTTGTGGACGGTCTAGAGAGAATTAAGCGACTGTGGCTGAAACTTGGAACATTCACAAACCTCGGCCACATGCATCGTAACACCCAACCCTGCCTTTTTCGCCTCACTGAAGAACGACTCGAAAGCAGATACATCGCCTGCACAAGGATCGCCTGCGAGATCAACCCCAACAAGGCGACGCCCACCTTGCTTCAGTTTATCGCAAGCTCCAGGCACTCCTTCCAGGTTTGCTCGCCCGTTTTGCGATCGAGAGTCATGATAAGCCCAGCCCGGTCCTCGGGGTAGCGCTCGACCTCTTCGACAACGGCGAGCATGTATTCCTCGCGGGTCATAGTTTCTGTTTGGCGTGGCCCTGTCCGAAGTTCAAGATATTGACACTGTGGGGTATCCCCATCGAGGAAGTCCTGTAGAACAGCGCGAGCGGCGACCTTTAGAGCGGCGACCTGTTGAGGTCAACGAGTAGATCGCCCCGAAAAGCTGGAAGAAGTCATCGATCTTGCTGATCGAGGGTCCCTTCTCTGAATCGAGATAGATCCGCCTTTATGGCATCTTTGGAGAGGGAAGAAGGGTGATGAAGGGGTATATTCCTCAGCCAGTTGTTCGAGGACCGAGATGGGTATAGAGCCGTTCAGATGGGCATGGAGGTCTGCTTTGGGCAAGGGACTGAAGGAAGGCCACTTGATCTGGATTTAGGGAATCCAGCGCAGCTCTAGGAGGCCCGTGTATCGGTGAATCGGAAGCCATAGAAGCTGGAAGAAGACACCACGGAGGATATGGGCCAGGAAAGAATGATCGCTGTTGTTTCCTGGTGGGGTGAGAGTGCCAATATGCACACCACGGCCAAAATATAGCCGGATTTCAGATCCCGTCTGAGTCAGTCCAGGACGCAAAGCTAGCTCAAAGGCCTTGTCGGTAGCACCTGAGCCCACCAGGTTCAGAGTTCATGAACATGTCCTCATTTCTTCAAGGATCCGGTCTGGGCGCGGAAACCAACTTCCAAAGGCGGTAGCTATGATCGCCAAGCGCTTAACTGGTTGAGCGACCATGGATTGGGTATCGCTGCTCGAAATCATGCATGAAATCCTCTTTGACGTTAGGATAATGTTTCGTGAAGCATCGGTAGAATAGGGCTCAGAATGCCAAGCAAGGCGGCATTGGGCTAGCATAGGTAGCTGTCTCCTGGCGTACTCAGGCTCACCCTTCGCAGATAGTGCCCTACCTGCTGCTTCATATCATTTCCTTAGGTATGTCCTACCTCCCTTTCGTATATCCCACGATCAAGCGTCAAAGACTCACTCGAGATGAAGCAAAGCATGAATATGTGCACTTTCGACCAGTTGGAAACACCCGGCTACCGAAATCTCCGAGACTACTATCAACTCACACTTGTCGGCGGCCATCTATATCTTTATATCGTTCGAGACGTCTGGAGCACCAAGAGTCAAGACGAACATGAGACAAGCTGAAACATCTCCCATAGTCATTGCCGAGGCAGCCGAGCGCCTAGAGAGCTGGTGAGCGTCAATACGCTAAATCACGCGTGTCGAGTAGGCGAGGAATATTCAGAAGGTATTTATCTTTTGCCATATATCCGGAAACGCCCTATACAGGCTGCAGCCGGGACAAGGAAGTTCTCAACTCAAATATTATGCACAGGATGTGTTTGCATAAAGACTGCTTCCTGGCCTTTGTGAAGATGGGCAATCAGCAGTGGGAACTGCGGTGGTTGGCAAGCGTTACGATACTTACATTGTTTCTTGTGTGTTACGATCATATTGAGGGGTGCCCTTTGTGAAATCAAAGTGTCGGCTTGATAGGCATTGCGTCACGGCACTGAAGCAAAGTTCTTGGCAGTAAACCTTTCTTTCTCTCCTCTTGAAGTTCGTCGGCTCGAATGCCGTTCAGAAACAGTGGAAATTTTCTACTGCAGTGACTACACCTCGTATCCTCCACCAATCTTGGGTCTAAATTTGTGGTAGAAGAAGAGATCCTACTATTCTAGCGGCCGAGGAGGGATCGTATACCCACTGGATATCCCTCGGCTTCTAGATTCGCGTAACGGTACTAACGCCCAGGGCGCGCTCCAGTCTCCTGACAGCGGGGATAGCGGGATTTCGCGTTTCAACTCTCGCTGTTGCAAGTCGATAGAGTGAAGCGCGCCGGAGAGTGTACCCAAACGTATATAAGACCAATAGGGTGAGTCGGATCCCTCATCAGTCACCAGTCCAGCTCAAGTACACCCTCTGTAGGCAATCTTCCTCCTTTGAATATGCAATCCAGACTAATCATCCTTCGCCCCTTTAGATTTCAGCCTCAAAACACAAAACATCCCTGCATTTTTCATCTCAAGATATGAAACTCACCATTGTCTTCGCCGCTCTTGCTCTCGCATGTGGTGTTACTGCTCAAGGTTTCGACCGCGAAGACTCCATGCGTGAATTTGCACGCTCATTGATCGAGGAGTACGACGACTTCCTTGAGGCCAGGGCCACATGCCCCGTCTCGGGTGGGAGTTGCCCCAAGGTGACATGCCAGAAATACTGCCTCAAAGGAGCGGACGCACGTGGAGTTGGATCATGCTTCTGGACCCCTAGATCTACGCCCCCAGCATGCAAAACCGCTTGCAGGTGCGGCTGATTTACCAAGATGATAGCGCATTCGCTATGGACCACTTCGACCAGACGGCTGTATGCCTATCCCGGTTGGAGTGCATCCTCGATCTTGAAAAGAAGATATTATATGGAGCTGTTCATGTTGTAGCTTAGATTATAGCAGTCATCAGATTCGCGTTTGACAATGTTTCTCTGAAGTTGAGCATGACGGCGCTTCGAAGACATTATATATATCCCGTCCGTTTCGGATGACCCCTATCAAATCCGTGAGAAAGGTAACGTGACCCTGACGGAAGCGCCCATCGGCGCGCTTCAGCCTTCCAGCTGTTTTGAAACCCCTCACATTCATATTTTCCTTGTTGCTGCGACTGGCTGACGGCACGTAAAGGACGGCACAGACAGCGCAAGCGAAAGATAATCTACTTATTCCTACCAGGCTCATACGGCATTTGCATCCAGAAATGCCCATTACATCCGAGCAAAAGACGGCCGTGGAGGAGGTTATCCAGACTATCCTGGATGCAACGTCCTCCGGTGGAAAGCGCCAGAGGGCTGCTATGTTTTTGGAGCTTGTGGACAGGACAGATTGGCCTCAGTACTACGAGGTACGCTCAAGTCTTATGTCTCGAATTAAGGTTGTGCTGAGCAGGTTGTGGCTCCAAGGTCATTCCTGAACCGCGTTGTTTGAACAACATCAAGGCGAGTGTAGAAAAGGGCCGCTACAAAGATGCCACCCAAGTGTACACGGACCTCTCTCTCGTCTTTTGGAACGCGTTGTATTACAACGAAGCCAACAGCCAGATTGCTAGGGACGCGCAGGCACTTGAAGGTATGTTTGTGCTGGTTTCGCCTCTAAACTTCGATTTATAATCAAACTCAGACTGTTTTAGAAACAGAATGGAAGAAAAGGCCGTCCCTTCCCGCTCCTCGATCATCACCCCCCTCCATCCTCTGCGCAAAAGGTCCACAAGGCAGGACGAAGCGGATAGTGGCAGAAACTCCGGTGGACGCTATGGCTCAAGTTCAACCAAAGCCAGGCCCCTCGAAGCCTACCATTCACCGCCAATCGACCCCGGAAGTGGAGGTTGACATCATGTCACCAGACTCGGATGGGGGAGACGAAGACCAGCCTATGCCTGTTGACCGAGACCCGCTGAGCGAAGAGATAGTCCGCAATTTGGAACGGGGCTTACCACGATGGACGGGATTTGGAGATTTGGGATGGATGGAATACGCCACACCAGACCGCCTAATCGACTTGGTACATTCCATTAAGTCTCACAAAGACATCGTGTACGTTCGTTGCTTCCTAATGCTTAAAATCGAATTAACCGACTTCTAGTGGCAACCGCTTCGCCGTTGCTCTCGAAGAAGTGCCAGAGGACCCTGTAATCCCAAACCTCTCCTACGCTGGGCCCATCTCTTTGAAGTCGATAGACGTAAGTAACACCTTTCCCCTCCGCTGGTTCGTCACTTAAAATGTCGCTAGGCAAGGGCCCATGCTCGCCAATACGCCTCAGCAAAGGAATTTGACCTTGACATGTCAAGGATGTTCGAGAAAGCGAGAAGATGGCAGGAACCTAGCAGCGACGCGTACGGTCGCGTTCTACTACTCCAGGTTTGTTGCTGTATTCAGATTATCAGGTCCTTGGACTAACGCCCCCTCAGCGACTGTACCAGGCTCTGACCTCGCCGAATCCCCCAGTTGGTCCCTCCATTCCTTTCTGGGTCCAATTTTGCGGCGCTTCGTGCCGGACCTGGGATCGTAAAGCCTGTCCATGGCGCAGACAGCGAAGGCGTCCCCAGCGTGACAACTCACCGCGTGTTGACCAAGGACAGGACGTTTATAGATGAGCTTCACTACAAGGGCTGGACTTTGAAGCTCTCCGAATGGGTCCATCTGGCCAACCCGGATGACCCCAGCAGGCCTATCATTGGCCAAATCTTCCGTTGTTGGGTCTCAGAAGAACCGTACGTCAGCATTCTCTCGTTTCCCTTTACCGTACTCAATCGGCGACAGATCCAGGAAAGGCCAGCTGGGTGTCACTGTGTCATGGTACTATCGACCTGAGCAAACCTACCATCCCCCTAGCCGGCAATTTTGGCAACAAGAAGTATTCAAAACTAGTACGTCCCCTTAATCTTGCGCTAGTGACTGTATCTTGATGTCAACCAGGTCATTTCGCCGACCATCCCATTGAGGATCTCATTGAGAAGATTGCTTGTCAATTTACCGCCCGACACGTCCGTGGCCGGCCGCGACCACCCTTCTGGTTCGTGGGTTGGCCCCTGTACGTATGCGATGCCCGATACAACGACAGGGAGCGCATCTTTGTCAAGATCAAGAACTGGAACTCGTGCGTTCCTGAGGAAGTACGAAAGAGCAGTGAATTCATGCCCATCTACCCATTTGAACGCATGGTGTACCCTGTTCGTTTACCCAGTCCCTTGGTTATCTCCAAGTCGGCAAACAAGTTCCCCGGAGGTCTGCTTCCCGAGAGTGGCGAACCAACGGAAGATGCTTCTGGTCCTGCTTCTTCGAAGAGAGGAAGTACACAGCGAAGAGAAGCATCTGGTGGCGTTTCTTCTCAGCTGATACAGCAGCAGCAGCAGCAGCAGCAACAACAACAACAACACGTTCAAACGAATCCCCAGCATTCGTATTACCAGAACGCGCTCTACAATTTGCCACCCCAGCAACAGCTCTCTTATCAACCACAGCCCATCCTGCCTCAGCAAGCCATGCAACGCGCCCCAGGTCCTGATCGATCCGTTATTGCAGCGGCAGGGGGTCTAGCCGCTATCGGAGGCGCTGCGCAAGTAGACAAACTTCCGACTGAAACAGGTGAGCGCTTATCTACCTTCTCTGTCAAGCTATGCGTCCTTTGGAATGTTCTGTCATGTCACCATCATTTAAGCTTTGGCGCCTAGGCGCCTAGATCAGGCTATGTTTCTCCGGGCACGGCGTGCTGACATGTTTTCGTTCTTCTTCTCCTCTTTTGCAGCAAAGCACTTTGATCGAGACCCCGAGACGAATCAAGTGTTGTGGTTTGCCGCCCCACCAGTGGACACGGCACGATATCACCCACCGAAGCCCAGTCTCGAATATCTCAACTTCTTGGCGAAGAAGCGCAAGCGTGAAGAGCAGGACGGGGGATGTCGAGCCCGAACGGGACATCCCTTGTGCTCCTCCGACGGTGACGGAGACAATGAGAGCCATGGCGAAGGAGATCTTTTCGAAATCATAGTTTGGGGAACCACTCCTGTTCGAGGGTTTGGAGAGAGCGAAAGATCTACAGTAGACCTTGTTTTCTGGTATGTGACCAATGTAATCCGCTTGCGATTTTTGGATCGTCTGAGGTGTATTCTCATGCTGTCTTTCCTGCACGCTTTCAGAGTTGGAACCCGGCTCTGTGGGTGGAAGGATGTGTATTCCGTGATTCTTTGCCTTTGTCGGTTGACAGTCCTGTGAGCATCCGTCGAATCACTTCCAAAGTGGGTGTTCGAAGAAGTGTAAGCACAGTCACAGGGTTAGGGTCTCTGGGATACGGTGGGCATTCTGTCTCGATTGAGGATCGCAGCAGAGTTCATTCCGTTCGAAAGGCTTCCAGATCTATGTTTGGAATTCGCCTGTCGTCCATGGGACCAAATGACCATGCTATCTACATGATGTTCGCTTCTAACGGCACCGTTCAGGAACGGTGAACCAGCGCACAAAGAGCGATGATCGCTATCTCACCACGCCCCCGAAAACGCCCTGAAAACGCCTTAATGAAAGAACCACATTTGAGATTGCGCAACCGGAACCGGTAAATGAGGTTCGAAAGCTAACCAGTACCTTCTCCATATCGCTAGTATGAATTTCTAGCTCTGAAACGAAGGCTTACTGTGCCACAAGGCCCGAGCCTCCCAATCGCACGCAAAATCCAAATGCCGATGATCTGTGTGCCAGGCGTTCAACAGGCGCTTTCTTCGGAGCTGATGACCCCGATGTTTACGATATCTGCAACCGAATACGGGTTGTGTATCTTGTGGCCAGCGGCTGTGCAACATATGTCTACATCTGCATTCAAATCCTCAAGATGGGGCGGCCCTCTTTCCGTTTTGCGCCCACTTTGTCTGCAGTTCGCCTCTGTCTTCTGGGCTGCTTCAAACTCCCTCTGAGCGCTCGCCATCCCTTGGACCAAGAGGACTTTCAAGATGTTTCCCTGTCGCGAATCGGTCTCGCTTTGCTCGTATTTGCATGGTCTATACGTATCAGTCGCTGCTATGCGGCTGGAGAATCTGCTAAAGAGGGAGGCTGTTACGAACGCTACTTGCCTGCCTGCGTTCACTTGGATGAACAATGCGAACAACGACACACCCTGCCAGTTGGCGGCAGACCTCATAGCTCATTGTCATGGAGGAAGTACGTCTTCAGCCCTACTCTCTCAAAGGCCTCCCTATGGATCGTTAACGCTTTTGATAGACTGGTTCCTACGTGACATCCCTGCTCCCAACTTACAGTACGATCTTCCAGAGGGCGACAATGCAGAGGGTTGTACATGGTAGGCTCATCTCTGGTGCTCATGTTTTGATGCTGGCGTTGACGGAGTATTTGGAAGCTCTTGGGCCGTCTACAATCTTATCAGTGCTTGCGCAACATGCCAGGGTGTGCCTCAGGCAGTGCGACCGTGAGTCTTTCCGTATCTGGGTCGTGTATCGACCTCACTCTCTTATCTCGTAGATGGTCCTCTTACAAACTCGGGTGTCCAGCAGGCGCTTTAAGTGAGACGTGAGTCAGCTTTTCTACGTCTACAAGGGCTGGTTGCTGAAGAACACATTAGGTTTTACCCATACCGCATTGCACCAAACGATACCAAGTTTCCCTCTTGGTCAACTAAGAACCGTGAGTAAAGGTTGTCGAAATGGAGGTCCCTCGACTAATTTTCTCTCTCAATAGCGGACGAATGGCAAGGGGCGACATGGAATCTCAATGAAGCAAATGCTTTATATGGGTCTGCTGATGTTGGTCCGCCTCAAGACCCGGCGACCGTTGACAAAAAGCCATCGTCGTCTTCGTCATCTGCAGGGCCTATCGCAGGAGGTGTCGTAGGAGGTGTTGTGGTTGTTTTGGCGGCTGCCCTCTTGGCCTTCTTCCTCCTGAAGCGACACCGCAAGAAGGCTGGAGGCGTGAGGGGCGTGGCGCCCTCGGATATCTACAGCGCTCACTACCGCTCTCAATCCGACGCCAAACGGATAAGTCAGGGTTTTCAATGGGATACACCAACCTATCATCCCGCTACGGGCTTCCCACCTGGGCGCTCAGCAACCATCCGGACTCATAACACCAGTATCTATCCTTTCTCCCACCTTTGGTGCCCAGATCAAGCTACAGCCACCTCAAGGAAGTGCCCAATCCCCTCCGCCAGTCCCACATTCACCTCCCCCAGCCGCAAACTCTCCGTCTCCTGCCCATTCACGGCAAACGTCAGGAACCCGAGCGGAGATCATCACCCCGTTTGTGCTGCAACAGCCGAGTAGCGACACCACCTCTGCAGATAGGAAGACTCCTTTAGGAAACGTGCCCAGATACGACTCTCCAAACGCACCGCCAACCCGGTCGGAGGGTGCTTTACTTGAAACGCCTCAACGAAACAGAATGAATCCTCCAGCTTATTCCCCCCATGATACGCCTTCACCTCCTCCCTACAGCCGCAGGTCCATCCCGCACGCACTTGAAGAATGGATCGGCTGACACACATCGGACGAACCCAAGTAACAACGCGATCTTCCTAAGGCACACCTTTTGGGAAGGAGCGTTAGCCAGAACGGGAGATGTCGGATATCTACACCAGCCCTCCAGAGTCGGCGTCTGGTGCTCCAGCAGGGACGACTTTCACACGCACGGGTACGACTGCAAACATCTGCCTTCCCAAGAGATTTCAAGCGACGTCCAACCGACGAGAGTATTACTGGGCGCGATCTGGCTTGATCGTATAGTTCTACGTATCTTACATGTAACTTATGCCATCTATCGTAATCTTGTAACATTATTCGCTTTACAACGACAGATAATTATGTACGTCGAAAGGAGTGCAAGAGCTCGCCAGCCCCTATCTTCTCACGTCACGTGCGCAAAATTTGAGCGCGTTATTTGGCTACGCTTGGTACCCTTGAAGTAAATTCAGGGTTTTGACGACTCTGACATTGACGACGTTTCATCCATTGGTCTTTCATCGTTCCGAATGACCACACTTTATTTCTCCAGCAACACGCAGATGCAGGAGTCGAAGAACTGATGTCAATACTCAGTCCCAGGGTCTCTCGTGGGAATTTCTTCGCTGCTTTGCAAAGATTAGACCCTATGGACGATCGGCCCAACCCAGGAAGGTAAGGGCGATCCACTCAGCCGCTCGCGTGGCTGTTGCCGGACATAACTGGCAATCGTAGATACACTGCTCTGTTACACGGCAAGAGAATAATAGGTATGTGAACACAGCTCTTCAGGAAGAGGAAATACTATACAAAGCCATATAGGATGGGAACATATCGTCATAGGGTTGCATACAGAAAGGTTAAAGACCCCGCGAGCGTGACATCCAAGCCTCCAAAACGGCAAACCGTTTGCCAAAACGACTCCATCCAACAATAAGGTACGAAATAACAGAAGATCTGCTCAGAAGCAGCGTGATCGAAAGGATCTCCAAGATATAGATAACAGATGAAGGGAAGGGTATAAAACAGGATAGTGACAACCAAAGTGATGGTCAGAACACGAGCACTCGTCCCACAGTGAATGCGCTTGCGGTTCCTCCACCCGAACCGAAATTGAACTTGTTGATCTCTCTTCCCTTCAGGCCGTGATTTGGCGGGAACCCAGGCCCCGCGTTCCTTGCCATCCTTCGGGATGGTATGGCTTGGGAGCGCAGTTTTCGTCCCAGGAGTCTCTCTCCTCCCTGGGAAGGTGACGTCTGACGGGTGGCAGAGGTACCTGGACGGATCTCGCGTTCTCCTCTGATGAGAGGTTGAAGGATAACAAGGACAGGGGGACCCATCGGGACGGAGATGGTGCTCGACGACGTCGCTTGGCGGGCTTCGCGCCGCAAATCACGTCTGAAGAGCTATGGATCGGCGACGTCGAATTTCTCCCTCGAGGGGAAGGAATTTCAGAGGACGATGAAGAGGAAACCGATGCTCTCTTCTGAGCAGTGGGTTGAGGGCGACGTTGAGGCTTGGGTTCAATGGCCGGCGCAACAGGGGACGTTTGGGGGGAACGTCCTCGCCACCGGAAGCCGAGTCCGAAGTGGATGTTGCTGGACATGTTGACAGGTTTGAGGGCACAACGTTTGGTATGTCTGTTTAGGTTGGAGGCGACCCCGAAGCGACGACCGCAGATGTCGCAGACAAAAGCTGATGGCTCTTCGGTTAGCGAAACTGATTCTTTTATACCAGGGGTGCGGGGACTCCACTGACCTTTTTCGCCAGTGTGAACAAGGAGATGCTGCACGAATGCAGAAGGTGAAGGGAGAAGAACAACAATACCCCATGAGTTTAGTTCCGTCCTTCTAGTTCGAGACGTCTCTTACCTTTCTCAAAGTGCTAGGACGATCAAACCTGCGACGAGAATTGATCGGTAAGTCTTGTTAAATCCGGATGGCTGAAGTAAAAGGACGTCCACTTACCGTTTGTGACACATTGTGCAGGCATTTCTTCTCCCGCGAGGTGGTACTTTCCGCAATGGCTATTTCGGCTCGTACAGGTACGACGGCAACGCCCGCTTGGACGGCAGCAGTATGGCTTCCTCTTCTCATGTCGGATGTGGGGCTTTCATAGAGGTCAGGTTGGCTAACAGGTCGAGGCCTCGACTGCAAGAGAACGGCCAGGGCGGCCGGTGTAGGAAGAGGCGGACCAGGTGAGCGCTCTATTGACGACAAATTCGGTTCCTCTTTGCCCTTTATGGGTAAAAAGCTAGCTTCTGGCCCGGTTGGAAGCATGGGTATAGGCGCAACGACCCCGTGAGTCGAAGCTTGAGCTTGATTCCAGCTCCAGGTAGAGTCGATGAAGCCTGGAAATTCCTCATCAGGGAATAAGCTACTCGCAGTACTGGGTGGGTGCATGGCGAATCCCATCCCTGTGGCGTCGAATGTACTAGAGGTCGCAGGTAGGCGGTACGTTACCCCTCCGCGGTGAAAATTGTACCTTGACGAGTCTTCATGGACATTATAGCTAGACGAAGATCCACCCAAGAAGTTTTGTGTAAAATCGACCTCTCCGGTAGACGCGACAATTTGATCAGAGTGTAAAGGATAAACGCTATGGGAGGTGAGGGAGAAGGGGTCGTGGTGGGGGCGACGGACTGGTATTGGCCTGCATCGATGGCGGAAAGCGGGAAAGCGGGTGATAGGCCTGGCCAACGGTGATGTTATATATTTTCTTATACGTTTGCCTTCCAGGCGAATGAGGTGAGAAATTTCCACTCGAGGCACCTGCCACAATCGTGAACGACTTCGCGGAGATTTACGTAGAAACGCGGAGCTCCAATCGAACTCAGTCCAAGCCTGCTTTTCTATCGAGCGTAGCCAGATCGGCGAAGTGAAGCTTAAATTCCCGATTCATTCAGGTGCAAATTCGTCAGCCATTTGTATACCCACATCACTTCGTAGCTTTATGCTTTGCATCCTATGACCATCCCGCGGTCCACAGCTCGCCCATTTTGTCCACAAACGGAGAGCTCAGGCATCGAACTAGTCGGGGACATACAGCGCGAAGCAGAGTTTCAAGCGCTGGAACGAGCGATTCAACCTTCGACCCCTCGTTTCGTTTGCCTCATGTTCATACACATGTTGATCTTCTTATTTCGCTCATGAACTGCCATCTTGATAACGTCGGAGTTCAAAAGTCCAGAAGTGTCGCCACCTTCAAGAATCACTAGGCCTTTGACAGGGGGAAGGAGGAAGGTGACGACGAGTAGCGGATGACCTATAGCATGGTGTATTCGTTCCTTGAGAACATCAGTTCAATAAGGTGTTTGACCGTGACCTCATATTTACGGGACAAGTACCTTCTCGGTGCGACCTCTCATTGTTCCATGAGCTGGTGTTCATTTGACCACCCATTCCGGGGCATAGTTCCGCTGATGTGCCACGATAAGCGAGCATGGTAGGACATCAAGTAGAGGAGTCACATAAACCGTGCAATCTCTAACCCTTGCCCTAGATGAATCGATGACCATTTTTGATCAACCCGGGAATATGGGGCAAATTGAGGCTTCTAGTCTGATAGCATCCTTCTGGGCAGCAACATGCGCGCCGTTCGCAATGATTACGATCGAACTCGAGCTCATCTAGAAGCTACGACGTTGGGAGGTACAATTCAGGGGTGACTGCACATTGCCTTCAGGACACAGCCCTGAGAATTTCTGATCTAAAGTGGTTCTTAAGAAGCTCCTTGGTCTGTCTAACCTTCAATTTGGCTCACAACTCTTTGCCCAGGTTGAGTTAAGCTTAGGCCACGATACCTTACGTGTATTGGCACCTGACCAGTGGTTTAAACAGTATCTCAGCTTCTTTCGGGTTAGCGAAAACAAAGGAGTGAACACGGGTTCGTAGAGAAGAAATTACATGAGAGATAGATCACTGGTCAGATTTACAGACGTGGAGCATGCAGTCAAGGAGTCTGAAGTCCTCATTATTATTGAGTAAACTTGCTGAACAACTTGCTGCCAGCTAAATCGATCGGATATTAGTTCACGTTTCGAACACCACTAAAAGACGGAACTCACATTGTGCGAGATCTTCCAACTGAGTTCGGGTCTTCTTTCCAGCCACCTTTGTCGACAGCATTGAGTGCATAACCAAAGGGCACTCGATCCAGCCGCATTGAAGCCTGTAGGTTTAGTTGACGAAGATGATGACCCATAGCTGTAGTTTGATGGCCCTGAACGACAGTATTCAGCGATGAGCTGGGGCAGAACTCAATAATGAAACGGAAAGGGCAGTTAAGAAGGTGGAGAGAATGGGCTTCGAGAGTTAAAAAAATAAAATAAAAATTATTTTCTTACGTTGTGGCAGAAGCTGGAGGTGGGCCAGAGGAAGGTCCTCCTGGTCCCCAAGGCATGGCTTGATTACCAATGGGAGTCGAGGCAGCTGAAGGATGAGTTGGTGCCGGGAAAGAAGAGCCTGGCGGTTGATATGAAGAAGCTGGCGCTCCACTTGGGTTCGGGTAAGAGGGCCCGTTAGGTCCAGGCGAAGGTTGGTATTGATGGTTAGCGTGAGGCATGTTGTAGGCATACTGGGCGCTGTCTCCCCCAGACGGATAGGCATAGGCCGACCCATCGGGCATTGTGTGCGAGTTATGATCCATAGTCAGGACATACGCCGTGTGAGCACTATGGAACGCCTGATTACCCGCGGGCTGATGGGAGGTGAGGTGTGAGTGGAACTGGTCACCTGGTCCATGAAGGCTGCGGGTACAGTGTTCTGAGGCATGAACCATGAGAGGATAGGGAAGGTCCGCTGGTCTGATAGGTGGAGTAGTTGGGATATGACCCGTATCCGTCTAGAGTCGACGTCCGTGATGGATCGCCGGGGAACTGAGGAGCACCAGGATGACCAGTAGGGTGCAGGGAGGACCTGGATGCCATGTTGGGTTGCAGTAGAAAGGGGGTCCATAGTGGCGGATGGGTCCGGAGGAGTGCCCGCATGTCGTTGGTGTGTACCATAGTCCGGGGATACGGCTGGCAATGGGACTGGAGGGTGATGAGAAGGGGGTAAATGAGCGGAGGCTGATGAGGTGACTGGGCCAGTTGTGGGGGGGCCTAGGTGGCAGGGTGCCCATAGCTGGGGGGCCGGTTGGCGGTGTTGTTGCTCCGCCAACTGGAGGTCTCCCAGCGTTCGGACGCATAGTCGAGGAATGCTTGCAATGAGGCCATTACTGGCGGGCTTGCTTGATGCAGAGAACGTTTGGGGGTCGAGTGAGTTTGGCGCCGCCAGAAGCCGTTGTGTTGCCCGATTGCCAGTCCCCAGGCGGCCACTGTGCCTGTGGAGAAGGAGTATGATGGCCTGGAATGCTTCCAGAACTCGAATGCGAGTGGGACGATTGCGGGCGCGAGTACAGGTTTGGCTGAGGAGGGAGAGTGCCGGAGCTAGTGGGAGGCCGACTCGGGGTCTACCATACTGCCCAGCAGGGTGGGCTGGATGCACAGGCGGGGGAGACGTAGAATGATATCCTGGATGAACAGCTGGAGCAACAGGAGGTCCCTGGGTAGGGTTTGTAATCCCAATGCGACCAAAGTCATGCGAGAGGTTGGTCATAGGATCGGCTGGTGCTATCGCAGTCGGTGGTGATTGCGCGTTTGGAGGGTAGGCGCCATACCCTTGAACAGCTGGGTAGGTTTGCTGGCTCACAGGGGGGGCCGGGGCTTGCGGGGGGACCCTCCGGGTGCTGTGCATGCACAGGAGCTGTCGGTGAGATGTAGGAAGACGCAGGAGGACCAGCAGGGTGTTGGGCCAGGAACGGGTGCATGAGCGGGTGCTATTGATTGCGCGATGGGTGCCGTTTGCGCAGCTGGGGCTGCTGGAGTTGGAGCCGGTTCATCCTCCTCGAGTGTGTAAGGGGGTGGCGGAGCGTCTTCCTGTTCGGACTTCTGTGTCTGCAACCATTCTTCGTAAGATTGGCCACCGCCATTGGAAGGGTCCTGACGACGATCCCTCTGGTCCTGAGGATGGAACAGGAGCTCCAGAGCCTGAGGCCGATGCTGATCCCGAACCCACCACAGCGGAAGGTCCTCCTCCATCTTCATACTTTGGTCGTGTGGCCCAGTAATCTTGCAACTCTTTCGAGGGGAACGTCTCGAAGAGCCGTCTTTCTCCTCGCAGCACCTCGGCGGCAAAGCCACAGATACGCATGTACCTGTTGATCGAGGGTGTGTCAGTGTATATTGCCGATGGAGAGAAGCACTTGGCGTACCAATCTGCTGGTAAATCGTGACCTTCGTGATCGAGTGCCATGAAATTGAACTTGTCTGAGACTGGAAGCTTGTGTTTGTGTGTAACAACGGGCATAAAGGCAGTTCCTTCGTCATATCTATATTCGGATCAGAGCCTGAAGGCCAAGGACAGTCCTTCGCAGCACTCACTCGTCCCCACATTGCACCGTACATGGTGCGAACCCCGATCTTGTGAGCGTTGAATATTTGCTTCCAAAGGAAGCGTCCTCCTTTGCGTGGCATGTCATTCCAAGCCCACTTCCCCTCGGTCATGTTGTAACCCTTGAACGTCGATCAGCCGTGACTCTCAAATTCCACGAGAGCAGCCATGCACTCACCGATCCTCCTGGGAAGATGACCGGAATATAATCGACCTGTCGACCATTCTGCGTGTTGTAATTCTTGATGTATTCAAAATCTGGTTTTCAACTTGGTTTCGGCAAAGGAATCAGCCTCTTCCTCTGACTTATAGCGACCGATGGTCCATGGAGAAATAGCATCGAATTCGCTGAGCCAACAGTTGGTGAATCCAGGTCCCGATCGGCGTCACCCTCTGCGGTCCTCCAGTGAGACGGGGCGCCCGCCATCAGGTAAACGCCTCCTGGTGTTGTCTGTCGGAAAGAACTGAGATATGGCACGGAGCATGGCGGGAGTGTGACCCCTGTTCTCGAATCCAAGTCCTAATCGTGATGTTAGCAAAATGCGGGATCATGATAGGACTTGTCTCACCCCCACAATGCCACCACAGGGCGGCCGTTCTCTTTCAGATAATTTGGACTCTCGAGGACGCGCTTGTTTCGCAGAAGATGCAGCCAGTCCTGAACTAGAAGATGCTGAACACGGTGAGCAGGGACATCAGTCACATCATACCTGCGCCAGTCAGCTTGTGAGGGTATGGTGAGAGCAACGACGTACATGATAGCCCAGACACGCCCCCTCCTTCTCCGCAGCTTCGCGTACTCGATCACCAACCTCGTCTCGCAGACCACGCAAGCCCTGTGAGGTTGGATCACAATGTCCAAGAAATCGCTGTAGATATGCACCGTCCACACCATGCTCCGCCATCCACCGGAAATGTCTGATATTGTTGAACATCATGCCGCAGGCAATGGGGCCAATAAACACACCTGTCGACCGTCCGTGCATTCCGGGAGGAGAACAGATAAACTTGTTCCCCAGTTCTTGTGGTCAACCCAGGTGCCGGATACAACTCAGAGGGATCATAGCTGGATACATCTGGCCACAGATCGACATTGGGATGTCCTCCTTGAGGAATCGGATGGTTAAACCAATGCAGCCATCCGTGATGACCTGGCGCGATTGGCTCGCCGTCACCACTGCAAGTAAACCTTGTTGGGGATTGAGCACGACGGTATATCCCGCCGCCAAGATTACGCTCACCATCCCTGATATCCAACCAGGAATTTCCCTTGGATTGTGGACGGATTCGCTCTACATCGTTGCCACTGAGCGAGCCCAAAGCATATCGGTAGTGTCCTACTCACTTCTTAATTGTTCTTTCGGTTCTCATGCTCGTCGTTGTGAAGGGTGAGGACAAGATGTACAGCACTCATGACTGGTTAAACCGGCCCCAGCGCCAAAATCTTGCCGCAAACCACTCGAATCGGGTCTTGTCAGGGACGAGGGGCTGTGTTTACAGCACCCGTTATTTCCGTCATTTGGAGGTCAACAGCCATGACGGCGCCAGTGGAGTCCAGGGAGCTTGCAAAATACCTTGTTCAGCGACTTGCTAGGTATGTATTTCTTATATATCTGTTGTGTATATGAAAGTCCCATCTCAAACAGACACCATCCACAGCGTTTCCTCGCAGGAACGTTTGATCGTTGGCATATCTGGGATACCTGGAGCAGGCAAATCCACTCTCGCACAGCACATCATCGAACATACCAACGAGCTGTTAACTGAGACAGATGACCGGGCCATCATTGTCGGACTCGATGGATGGCATCTGACTCGTGCTCAACTCGATGTCTTTCCAGACCCGAAGCTTGCCCATGACAGGAGAGGAGCCCATTGGACGTTTGACGGCCATGGGTATGCCCAGTTCGTGGCTTCTCTGAAGAATAGAGACACGGAGGCCGTGCTCTCTGCCCCCACCTTCGATCACGCACTGAAAGACCCAACGCCACAAGGTGTCACCATCCATTCGTTCCACAGGATCGTCGTTGTCGAGGGCATTTACGCTTTCCTGTCAATCGAGCCATGGCTGGCGGCTAGCCGTCTTCTTGATGAGCGGTGGTGGCTTGACATTGACGAGAACGAGGCCAGGCGGAGGCTTGCAAAACGTCACGTCGTCAGCGGGATCACGAAGGACGAGGAAGCTGGTCTGTACAGAGCGGATCACAACGATTTACCAAGTATGTGGGCTTCCATTTCCTTCGACCTCTGTTTTTGAGCTTTTTTCTTCAGACGGACGTTTCGTACGAGAGAACATGCTCGAGCCTACCAAGTACATAACCTACCAGGCGGATGGAAGCCTCCTCTTGACGGGATCTACGGTTTCATCATAGCGACTCCTAGCGGACGATCCCTGTCAAAGTTGACAGGGCAAATCGTTGACGCCTCAGCTGAACCTCCGGGCAGGAGCTGTAGGAAGCAACAAGAATTCCCATTCAAATTGCGCGATGGTCAACTGAGCCTGATTCATCGGCTCGAAACAGTTTGGAACGTAAATGTGCAAAAAAATATTGAATCTCAGGCTCCACAGTCAGCATCTCTTGTTACGCTCGACTTCCCACCAGTGATTCTGGGGTCTGCTCTGGCGATCCCACTCGTCAAGAGGTCGACTGCTGAAGACTTAAACTTTGGTGCTCTGGAGGGTGATTGGCCATGCCAAGTGCGCCCAAGGACGCCAAAGTGGGTCACGCTAAAGGGGCTCTATAATTAGGTTGTTCAGGACGCGTCGCGGGACAGCATCCGTACAGTGGCGCATCTATAACCTCCTGACCTCCATTCCCGTTCTGTGCCCTCAAGCTAGTATGTCGTGACTCTGACTTACTGTCCGGGTCATTAGCGTTGTGTCCTGGTTAGCATGATTAATTTGCAGAGTACTCTTCCTCCGCATCCATGGAATTCTTTGTCAGCTAAAAGAATTCTCAGACCTTTTCCAGACCTTTAGGTCCTATGTCCCCGATCAACTTTTCTTTGTAAAAGCGGCCCTTTCCTTGTTCTTTTCATTGCAGCTGCCCTCCGAACCTTGCTCCCATTACCATCGCGGCATCGTCAGAGCATCACCCAGGGACAGATCAGAAGCATCACACCTATACTACACCACGCTCCGCCTTCGCGAGAGCAATTATGGCGAGGTGTGGCCGCTCATCGACACCAGCCATCGGCTGTAGAGTCTACTCTCGGCCGACTCCAGTGGTTTGGGTCCTCACATCAAGTCGACAAGTACCGTGAAACGTGGTGGCTCTGGATCACGAACAAAGGAAACCTCTACTTACAAGTACCCCACGCTGACTGCACGACTTACCCGCCAGTGTGAGAGAACTTTGGGACGTACGGAGTAAAAGGAACAGCATGCTTACAGGTGACTGCTGCAACGTTTTTAATATGGGGGTATAACGACTGTGGCTGACATCCCGAGAAGCACGAATGACATCCATCACTGGAATCAGAAACTGAAAGGTTGGGGAAAATACACGAATACAGTCCCATTCTGTTGCATTCTTGCAACATTCGTTCGTGAATGGGGTCGCTAAAAGGAGAAAAAGTTTGTGGAATTATTCCATCACAGTGTAGCCCCGCATCAAGTGGGAACTTTTAGAGTGCCTTTGTTGAGTGCATTTGTCGAGTGCAGTGATCAAGTCCCTGTGGAGGACTCGGCGCTCAAAGGTTGCGCGAGCGATCCGCTGAGAGCATGCATTTCGAAGCCAATATTGCTTCAGGAACAGTGGAGACTCCAAAAATATAGAAGCGGAGCCGGCCTCAGTGGCGGGGAATTTGATTATAGAACTTACGGCAGTTAGCGCCCAACACAAATAAGACGGTGAGAAAGGTAGACCCTGGCACCTTTACTTGTAGGTTTCGTTGAGAGGGCATCTGACCTGGAATGCGCGGTTAAGGCCATCGTACCCGAGCCTTTCGGTGTTCACAGAGTCCCTAATTTGGGATGGAGAGCCTCCAAGAAACGTATATAAGCATGCAGCAACACACTCTCAAATCCCCAAGCTCCTCGCATCCCCACTTGTAGCTTACATTACTCTCTCCGAAAGAAAGCCCACCCTTCTCTTATCTTTTACCAACATGAAGCTCACCATTGTCGCTGCTGCTGTCGTCGCCGCTGCCCTCCAGGCCTCAGCTCAGAGCCTTTCTGTGTGAGTGGTCTCCACTTAACTGTAGCCGATGTCGAGTTAATGAACGTCGATCTTCAGCGTTTCCACCTCCTTCGCTGGAAATGGATGCCCCCAGGGCTCTGGAACGACCATCTCGGTTTCGTGTAAGTTTGGCTCCAACGAAAAAAAATAACTGGAGATTGAACCATTTGTTCGATTAGCCGGCGCTATCAGCTACACTCCTCCCTCGTCTTTCTCGGCTAGTGTTGGACCTGGCGTCCCTGCTACTAACAACCGCCGCATCTGCCAGATTCAGGTCAACGCCAAGTAAGTGGCCTGCTCTAACCTGTACGTTGGATCTGACCGCCATGCCTTGTCCGTCAGCATCCCTGCTGGCTTCAGGTTCAGGCTCCCTTCGACCAGTGTCCCTGTCACCACCAGCACTCCTCCCGGAAACTCGGCCGCTGTTGACAGCACCTACTTCTGTTAGCACTGTAATTCTCCTCGAGGCGACTTTGAACCTGACTCTGTCTTTTACAGTCTCCAGCGCTGCTGGCATCACCGCTACTGGTACCACTTCCCTCACCAGCACTGGTAAGTCCACGTGATGATGCCCAAGCGTCTATCATTTGCTCATGAAATACTTAGGCCCCACGACTGTGACCAACACTTACTCCCCTGCCACCATCTGGAGCCCTTGCGGAGGGCAACGCCATCACCAACATCAACACTGCGCTCCGTGCCAGCGGCAGCAGCGCTGGAAGCATCACCATTGGTGGTACCATCGTAAGTTATTGAATCAACTGCAAATAATTTTCTCATACTTACGATGCCTCTCCGACAGAACACCCCCATCACTTGGGAGGCTTGCTAAGCGAATCGATTTTCCTTATTGTAACATTTCCGTGTAACCCTCGAGCCTGTGAAAATGTATCAAAGTTGTACACCCATAACCCATAAGGCCCTAAGAGACGTCTTGGAAGTCAACGACGGTGTTGTAAGACTGATTTTATTAATATTGAAGCGCCCTTGTGTCATCCCGAGAGTTTGGGCGCCTATCAATGTAAGATGGTCTTATGTAAGGAAGAGTCCGCATAAAGGCGATGATGTCAAAGGGTCCCCTGCGGCCTTGCCTGGCTGTTGACCGTCACTCGCGCCAGCCTTACGCCGTATCGCCATCTAAACAGTCATGGACGCAAGTGACTTGAACGACATACTGGCTAGCTTGAACCCTCGGTAGGTCCAAGGTCGGATCTCAAGTGACAACTGCTGACAGCAGGTTCATAGTTGGGATCCCTTCATGGCGATAAACACGTCTGAGACCTGTGCCGCAACGCGTCTTCATCAGTGTAGGGAAATGGGAACACAGATGAACGACATTACAAGAAAGTTCGCAGGTCCTTATGACAAGAACCGCGTTCCAGATATCTCGAAGATTGACTTCAGCATCCGTCGAAAACTAATCGACCAAGTCGCTCAATGGAGTGCAGAGCTCCAGCAGAAGGCCAGGGTTTCAAGGAAGTTCGAGTATGAATGGACTCCAATTCTGTACATGTATGAGGTGAGTGAGGGCTACTCTCCCAAGTTTGAGATTTCCGTTGTGCTGAACTTTCGTTTGACCAGGTGGTTAAGACAGCCGCTAAGAAAGAGGTGAGTTGTGAGCATTTATATCCACATAGTGATTGATTGTCTTTCAAGAGAGATTGGGGACATATGATCTTCATCGACTCCACGACGACTCGTATCTTTCTTGTAATGGTCTTTCCAAACCCCTGTGGTAAGGGCATTATCATGCTGCCTAGTACGGCCCTTGTGATTCTGACTTTCCAACCCGCAGACTGCGGGAACTTCTCCCACCATGACTACGACGCACTCACCAAGTACCATGCAGACCGCTTCATGTCCCTTATGAAGTACGTCTATCACACCGACAACGAACCCAAGTGGATTCGGGCGACGTATGTGACGCCCAAGGATCAGTTCACCCTCCCTACCGAGTTTTTCAAGCATGGCTCGGCAAGCTCCACTGACCCCACTTCCTCAAACGTCGAGAAGATCGACGGAAAGCCTCCTATTATTACGGTTTTAGCAAACGATTTTGTTCCATCGTTGTTAGGAAGCGAGGTTGAGAAGATTGACAACCTCTTTGCTAGAGGCAGGGACTCATCCAAGCCGGAGCGGTCGCAAGCCCTGAAGAACCAGGTCACTGGAGAGAAGGAGACCAGGCCTCAAGTCTCGAAGACATGGCAGAGTAAACAACCCCGTGAATGCTCCAACTGCCATACCGCAAAGGAGACGGGCATGATGATCTGCTCGCGGTATGTAATTCAGGACTTTCTTTGCTGCTTTTCCTCACATATTTCAGATGTAAATTGGCGTACTACTGCAGGCAAGGAGTGGTAAGTCGTCGCTTAATTCGGAACTCTGTATTTTGCTAAAGATGCTCATCAACCATTAGTCAGAAAGAGGCGTGGCCGCGCCACAAACCGTTGTGCAAGAAGGTTTAACAATTCCAATTCTTAGTGAACAAGACAAGGGTCAATTATTCCTTGCCTTTCTTGAGTTCATTGTTTTTACGCTGCTATGGGCGCTTATTTACCAATTCAAACCCCGAATGGCTCCGCTTCTGTTCGACTGGTGGCGGGAGTCGGTCTGAGGTTGAATCCATCACAGCCTTCCCTTTCCGACCACCATCTCGCTCAGAGCTTGCGGTGATTTAAAGTTGTACTCCCTGGTTCCAAAAGGGTGTAAAATAGCTGCTTGAACCTTTCTGCAGTGCATCTAGCTTCGTTTCACTTGAACAAGAAATGTCGACCACGCCAGCCATTCCGACACTTGGAGACCTCAAACGGCTGCGAAACTCTGTCATTGGGAATCCACTGGCTAAGAGACTCTTGCTGACGATGATAGGGCAGTGAGGATGTATGTCAAGTGTAAATACCCTGCCCAGGAACGGCTGATAACTTACTTGCAAGTCTGGTAGATTATCTTAATCCGCCGCTTCCCCACAATGCAGAGGTGACTGCCATGCGCACCGAGGCAGCTCATATCGTGGCTTCGCTGGCTCATGGTGGGTATACGCTAGCTATGCGATTCTAAGTCCTTGGCTTACACCCGGCTAGGATCGGATTCGACTCTAGGCGCACTCCTTCGACACGATGCGCCAAGAGCTCTCTTGTTTGCCGTTTCGAATTTTGGACCACAGGACTCACTGCCTCTTCGATCTGCCTTTGCTCGGGCGCTAAGAACCGCCGGCTCTGCTCTGGCCGACTCTGTAGGCCCCCCACTGTACGGGATACCTTCGGCGGAGCGGAGTGCTATTCACAAGGAGGCGAAGGAAGCACTAGCCAACTTCTTTACAGTGCGTCTGGGACGTTTTTTCTGTCGTGTGCACCCATTGATGCAGCTGCTTTTGTAGCCCGAGTCGTTGGATACAACTCTCCCAGTTGCTGTCGGCGCCTCCAGGAACAGCCCCTGTCATACCAACAGCTGTGGCTCAACTCGTTGCATCCTCTGTGCGCTCCCCCGAGTACCGCAAACTCATTATTGAATGGGTGCCTGCTGACCAAAGGCCGTATCGCCGACCATCGGTAGCTGAGCTTGAGGAAGTCCACAGTCGCCAAAGAGTAGTCGAGGATGGGAAAAGCCAGTGGTTAGTGTTGGAATGACCACAGATTCGCGGTCGCATGCGAATGGTGGCTGGGTGGTATCCGTTCTTGTCGGGTTGTTGGGATCCAAGGATGCCAAAGTCAGCGCGTCTTTTTCCCTTTCTTCGCCACGAAACGCTGACCTGGCGGGTAGGCACAAGAGGCTGCGCTTGAAGCCATTGGTGCACTGGTGAGAGACACGCCAGCCATTGCACTAGTATTGGTTCGATCTGCGAGCTCAGACGGTATGCTCTTAACGAACCAATAAACGCGCAGGCTATTCTGACTTGATCCATAGTTGCTGCTCCAATAACCCTGGTGCATTCTCTAATAAAATCACGACATACAGATGTGCAACTCGCAGCATGTCTATGGTAAGCACTTAGGGCTGGTGGAGAACGTTTGCCGACATGGACTGACATAGCTGTGCAGTGCGACTCGTATCATCCGAGCCTCAAATTCTTCGCTCCTGGCCACTCATTACCTCAACCAGAGCGACGATACATGTGCGAAGAGTATTCTGAGCGTCGTCAATCGGATCCTCGCCTCCGGGCTCGATGATAAGGAAATATTGATCAAGGCGTGCTTCATCTTGTGTGAGTAGTTATCGGAGAGCAAATCCAGCCTTTAGTAACTGATGCAGAATAGATTACCTGATCGCTGACGACCGCAAGCTGAGCCAATTCGCCTTCGAACGCGGATGCCTCGATGGATTGGCTACAGTCTTCAAGCAAATCACACCTTCCGAATTCAAGGATTCTTGGGATGAGAGTGAAGCCGAGAGCGTCTTTCGTCTCCGTGAGGTGCGGTGGTACGCCTCTGCTTTGCAACAGCTCACTGACCTGCACAAAGGCAGCCCTGACGACCCTTGCTTCCTTCTCGCTTTTTGATACCGAGATCAGGAGATGTGTCACCGACAAGCATGAACTCCTACCTTATGTGAGCGTATCTCTGACTTGCCGGTATACTGGTGTCAGATATGCAGCTTGTCAAGTGGTGAGGATGTTATCGAGAGCAGTTGGGGTTCTGAGAACGAGCATCACCGACAGCGGCTTGGGAATGGCGGTGTTTGAGTTGTTTAAGAAAGGCATGGATGGAGGAATTGCGAAAGGCAAGGACCGCATCGTAGAGGGTGAAGACGTCAGGGTCGTGGATGCTGCCCTCAAAGCGATTTGTAACCTGGTGGTCGAGTTTTCTCCATTGGCTTCGGTTAGTTGGTATAGAGTTTCTTGGGGCGCAGTCGCTGACGTTGTTTTTTCGTAGAAACTGTTAGAAGAAGGCGTCATGGCGCACCTACTTCAGCTGATCCACTCTGAGGACGCCGACGACAGGTCAATTAGCCTCAGACTGAATGCAATGTGGGCCTGTCAAGAATCTCCTGTTCAAGTCCCCCATCGAGATGAAGAAAGACGTGATGAACCAGTTTGGGTGGACGGTACTCTACGAGTGAGTCTTTCGCTGTTCCACGTCCTGGTCAACTGACTCACCCTAATTCAGCTTTCTGAACGACCCTTCCGACGACATACGGGAACAAGCCTACAACATCCTTCGTAATGTAACCGAGAACGAAGATGGAATCTCTCTTGTTTTCCGAGAGCTTTGTCCACTTCCTACCCTGCATTCCTCGCCATTCCCCATCTCCGACCGCAATTTGCTTGATGCCATTGCAGAACTTTTGTCAAGCCCTTCGTCCCCCAACAATGTGGTGGTTCAAGCAACATACGTTGTTGCCAACATGGCCAATGGTTACTCCAAGGACACGATGGAAATCGTCAAGCACAGCGGCTTTCTCGAAGCCTTGCGCACTGTCATTGCTGAAAGAGGGAGCGACGTGCGGAGGCCTGCCGTAGGTTGCATTTTGAACCTTGTACAGGAGCGAGAGCAGGCAAAAGACAGGCGGAGAGCAATGGTTCGTGCAGGCGTCGCAGATACGCTGCGGAGGGTGTGCGAGTGGGCACCTATCACGTCTGCCGTTTCTGGCTCCAGACCTATGGCCAGAAGAATGAGCCACGGGACGATCAGTGGTGGAGCATGTGGGGGTACCAACTGTGGGCGGCTACTTACACCCTAGTGATCGAACTGGCGTGAGCGTCAGTCCAACACAAACCAGAGGAACGTTGGGCCATCAGCGGAGCCTAACAGCAACTTTCCCTGTGTCCAACCCGGGAGGGACTGCTTCGATTCCTGGTGCTTCCCAAGGTGTGGCCTCACCTCCTGGAGCCTCACCACTCTACACTGCTCTCAGGACCGGAGCAGCTGCTAACGCATAGCGCTGTCCCGATGTCAGTTGCAACTACATACAGAGGACCTACATATATCCCCGGTTGGCTTCCTGAACATGGGTTAAGAGCAGACGGTTCGACTGTGATGCCTTACTTGGACGAGAGAGGATCTGGGAGTGGTACAGGAGGGTCGGGTCGGGCTGGTGTCTCTCCTACGGGGGCCACTTATGGTAATTGGGGACCCCAATGGCACTCTGCCGCCGGCGCACCCATGCCTCTCTTCGCCGTCGCCCGGGCTAGGTGGGGCAGTTGGAGGCGTAGGGGCAGCAGGGGGAACGACTGGGAAGCTGGGATAGGTGCTGGGTCCGCTCTGGGTCCAATCAGCCCTGCACCCTCGGGAGGGCACACGCCAGTCCATCCTGCAATGGACATTGATAAGGAGGTATATGAGCGCGCCAAAAGGGCATTGGATTACCTCGAGCATGGGGATTCCTATACCCTTTGAATAGTTTCGATTGACACCTATGCCTTTACCTGTAACGCTGGTCAGAGCATCAGTATATAGAGTGTGTGGTCCAGCACAACCCTTTGTGTACAACATCCTCCAGTCTATCGAAGAAACTGTTCATCACGTCCTTTGGGCTAGCCGGCACCCGGAGTTCCCATAGCCTAACCAATAGAGATCAGAGTGGGGGGAATATCACAGGCGTGGGTCCAAACGCTTTTCTCTCAACCACCACCATCTGAAGCAAGTCGAACTCATCGAGCAAGATGGTAGAACTCGTCTACACGCCTATTGATGAGATTCCGATTGTGAGTCCCGACTAGCTGTCAAAGTGTCATTGCTATTGTCGTTGACCCGAACTATAACCAGATCCGAGACGAATTGCGCGCCGGCTTCAACTCAGGGAAACTAAACTCGCTCGAATATCGTAAATACCAGCTTTTGCAGCTAGGCTATCTGGTGGAGGAGAATGCGGCACATGTTTGAGGAGGCTTTGCGCCAGGATTTGGGAAGGCCCTTACTGGAAAGCCGGTTGTGCGTCGTCTCGGGCGTCTATATCATTATGTGCCAATTCGCTGACCGCACCCCTAGCATGGAGACCAACTCGACTGTAGGCGACGTCCTTAAAGCCTACCATAATGTTGAGAAATGGGCCAAACCAGAAACCCCTTCATTCGACATCAACTTCTTCGCGATGAAGCCCAGAATCCACAAGGTCCCGAAAGGAGTCGTCTTGAACATCGTTCCGTTCAACTATCCACTTTGGTTGACTGTTGGACCCATTGCTGGAGCGCTCGCCTCGGGGAATGCGATCCTGGTGAAGCTGCCAGAGTCTACCCCGGCTGTAAGCACTTTGATTGCTGAGCTCGTACCACGGTATATGGATCGGGATCTAGTCAGGGTGGTGAACGGTGCCTATCCCAGAAACCACCAAGGTTCTCGAACTGCAATGGGACCACAGTGAGCTCTAATCATCTTGCCTTCTCACTGGCTTCCTTCTCACACTCCTACAGTTCTCTACACTGGTAGTGGCCGAGTTGGAAAGATTGTCGCTACTGCTGCGGCAAAGCACCTGACACCAGTCACTCTCGAGCTTGGGGGGAAGTCGCCAGTGATTGTCGACTCTACCTGTAACCTTCCGGTAGCGGCCAAACGTATCCTCTGGGGTAAAGTTATGAATGCAGGTCAGACTTGCGTTGCTCCTGACTACGTGCTCGTCCCAAGAGCATTCCACGACCAGTTTCGTTGAAGCTCTGTTGCAAACGTACGTCTCGTTCCCTTCGCACCAGTCTGAATCAAGCGCTGATGTTCCATCCACAGTTACCGTGAATTCTTCCCTGACAATGCCCAGGCTTCCCAGCCTGGCAACTATGCGCGGATTGTTACAGCACAAGCTTTCGACCGTGTCAAGAGTCTGTTGGACAAGACAAAGGGCGCCATTGTCGCCGGTGGAGAAACGAACGCTGAAGCAAAGTACATTGCCCCGACCATCGTGACAAATGTCGCAGCAGACGATTCTTTGATGTCAGAGTGAGTCCTCGCTTGGACCTTCGAGTTCTTTCTCTGGATTTATAATTTCTTAGTGAAATATTTGGTCCTCTCCTCCCAATTGTGGCCGTAGATGATATCGACGAGGCGATCAGGTTTGTTA
This sequence comes from Coprinopsis sp. MPI-PUGE-AT-0042, assembly GCA_020736565.1. NCBI lineage: Eukaryota > Fungi > Basidiomycota > Agaricomycetes > Agaricales > Psathyrellaceae > Coprinopsis > Coprinopsis sp. MPI-PUGE-AT-0042. The sequence continues at coordinate 114,265 of JAHBOF010000177.1, read as the reverse complement.
AATCAAGGTCAGTCCTAATCTTGTCTGAGAGTTTGGATGTCGCTGAGCATAACTCTCGTTTCAGGGACCATCCTTTGGCCCTGTACCTCTTTACGCAAGACGAAGAGGTAAAGAAGAGGGTGTTCAGCAACACTCAGAGCGGAGGTTTCGCTTGCAACGAAGTCGTCATTCTCCCAGGAGGTTAGTTGAAGGCTAGGTTACTTGGACATTACGCCCCATACTGACGCTTGTGACAGTTGAAGGATTGCCATTCGGAGGAACTGGTCCTAGCGGATGTGAGTTCCCTTTCGTTTCAAAGAACTGCTCTCATCCTCATTTTCATTAGACGGTGCCCATACAGGAAAGTTTACGTTCGACATGTTTCACGCACTTCAGGGCTAGCATGGATTCACCCAGCTGGTGCGTCCTGTTTGTCTGCCTGACCGTCACAAATATCTGAATTGGCCACCTACAGGTTGGAGTCCCTTCTCAAGTTCCGTTATCCCCCATATACGGTGCGCTATTGAATTATCTCCAAGTCGTTAGCCTTCCCCGCTAATCGAGATACTATCCAGGAAAAGAAGTTGAAAGCCACAGACGGGTTCAAGAAGAAGCTGCCACCCAAACCAACGTCTCCGCCTGACCTTACCGCGTCCTCGTCAGGCAGGAAGCAATGGTTTCTCATCGCGTTTGCCGTCGCTCTTGCTGCGGGCTTTTCAAAGCGTGCTAGGGGTCTGATTCGCATAGACCGGACGTTCTCACCTTGTTACTCTGTAGTTACTCAAATCTCTCTTGTATAAGTGCCTTCTATTGTTACCCCTCTTTGTAGTGTACATTGAATAAAATAAGTCGTGTCGCGTCGAGCGACCTGCTTCTCTATGGATTACAGGTCTTTCAACTTCAGGGCGGCTATCCGTACGTTCTCTAGGCCCGGTTTCGTGTTTCTGCCACCCTCCATGTCCGGTTCATTATCGAAATGCCCTCAGTCCAGAATGCCCATTTCCCTCCACTTGTCCCACAAACCTCCTATCCCAACGACCCCCTGTCCCTGTCCTTTGACATCCTTGATCTCCAGCAAGTCGTACTCCTTCCCAAACGCCCAAAAATGCGCAAGCAGCGAGTTGAAATGAGGCTCTGACCGCACATGAAGCAGGTGTTGGAAATGAGCATGGTAGATGTGAGCAAAGACACGGAGCAGCTGGCGATAGACGTGTTTGATGGTTGAAGGAAAGTTTGCAGGGAAATCTTGCCCTGACTTTGTTGGGAAAGTGTTTTCGTCGTCTAGGAGATTTTGTACCCAGGTCATGACGTAGTCTATGTAGGTTGGTGCTGGTAGATGAACGCTCTTCCGGTCTTGGTTTATCCATGTGTAGCTTAGCCTATAAGGGAGTTCAAGCATGGCCCGGGCAAAGAATTTGTGATTGTACGCACGTCGGACCTGCAGACATGGTTTTGCACGTTTGAGATGTACAGCACTCTGAGATGACCCCGTAGAATTCGTTTAGGTTGGTGTAAAAGTCAAAGACTGACGGGGGTTGTTGAGAAGGTCAAAGCAGCCGGATGAGAGAAGACTCACTGTTGACGGCTACCCATTCCATGATGTCCACATACTTTGGTAGCATCACGATCGTCTTGAAGTTGCCCTTGACCAGGGCCGCCTCGACAAAAGGACTACAAAGGTACAGAGGCTTTGGTTGAGAGGCAGCTTCATCCTCTTCCTGCTGATATGTGCCATTGGAATGCCCGTTCGATGTCGGTTGGGAGGTTGACCGGGAGGATTGGGAAAGGGAGATTCTAGGAGCTGTTGTGGGACCTGAACGAGCTTGGAGGGTGCCAAGGTCAGATGCTGGCTCAGGAGACCGTTTGGCACTGTTCGCAGAGGGCTTTCCTCTGCCCATTGAGCGCCTAGGTACCTCCTCAGTGTCAACTAGACCCTGATTCAATTTTGGACTCACCCAATAGAGTTGAAGAAAGACATTGCAAGTCCAGGCCAAAAGGTGGTTGAGATCGGTTTAGCTCCTGTCTAAACTGGTCTTTGCAAAGGATGACAAGGATTTCGGGGACGAAATGAAGAGCGATGGTGATGGTTGGAAAGGAGAAAGTGTTCAGCCCAAATTGGATTTCCTCCGAACTGATGGTCAGGGACCACGTGGTCGCCTTGGCGGCGAGCCTTGTTTAGGAAGGAGGGTACCCATTTTTGGATCAGGGATATGAACCATGAACCAGCGCGGGTGGCATGACTACCTAGAGCAATGCCAGCGACAAAGTACGGCATTTATAGTCTTTCTCAGCTCTTCTCGGAGGTTCTGGCTCTAGATTTCTATATACCACCGAGCCTGGGCGGTGCCTCTGACTCAGGGGCCTGGGAAAGGACGCCTCGTGACCCTTAAGCGCCCGCCACCCACACCGTGGCTGACCTGTCTCAATCCCCCACCTCCATGGTGCCTAATCTCACGATATGATAACCTCCAAAGGCACACCAACCGATTTCAAAGAACGCCTTGTTCAATGGGCGACAACTACGAATGAGTTTCCATGGTTCGGTGGCAGCTCAAAGGATCTGCGTCGCTGGCTCGAGATAGTCGAGTCGGCGTGCGAGGACAACCAAGTCGACAAGAGCAATTGGGCGGAGGCTGGTATTATGTTTGTCTCTGGTGATCTGAAGCACGTCATGGACGAGAGAAGGGTGAAGTACCTTGAGAAGTCGCCGGAACGTACGTTCTGGGCATGGGAGGATTTCAAGGATGATATCGCTAGGGTTGTCGGTGAGTGCTGCATCTCGACCACTGTATCATCTGGCGTCTGAAATGTTTCGGTATTAGCTGAGGGAGAAAGAAGTATGTGGTGCAGTACAATTCTCCCGCTTGAGTCAATCTAACCTCTGCTCGAACCCAGTTCAGGCGGAAGTAGAGGCGGATCCCCTTGGAGCTGCAAAGGATGCCATAGCTCAGTTCAGGCGGGATCATCCTCACATCGCTGCTTCAGCTAGTGTTGGACTTGCAGTCGGAGGTGGCATTGTCCTCATCCCAGCTCTTGGGGTTCTCGCTCTGAATGCGATAGGGTTTACAGCGGGTGGCGTTGCTGCGGGTATGTCTGCATGCGAAATCGAAGCTTTATGCTTACGCCACTGTTTTCAGGATCTCTCGCAGCTGCACTTCAATCGATTTTCTATGGTGGCGCCACCACTGGCTTGTTCTCAATCCTCCAATCTCTTGGTGCAACTGCAGTCATGCCTGCAGCGGGAGCGGTGATAGCATCAGCTGGTGCTGTCGGTACAGGGATAGTCTCCTTTTTATCAGGCGCAAGCGAGGTAATGGGCGAAGATGACGAAGAAGCACCTCCACCTCCGTATTCGTCTCAAATGCCTGGGCCACCAGAACGTACCGTCCCTGGAGAAAAATAAGCTATGACGAGTGCAGAAAATAGCGGAAGTTCTTGATGGAGACCAGCTATGTATTAATATGACAGATGTTACAAGGTCTTGGAATATATACCTCTCTTTGTCGTTTAGCATCTTGGAAAAATATATACCGTTGGCTGGGTTCGAACGCCGAATGACGGTGCCTTGTCCCGCTGTCGGACCAAAAACGTCAGAGGCAGACCCACTTCGAGTGGGCTCCGATTCAGATTGTTATCACCTTCTTCACTGGCAGTTTTGTGCTCTTCGCTGTCTTGTATGCTTTGCGACCCTATCCAAGTCGTCTCTTGTCTTCCTTGGCCTATTTGACACGGGCCTCGGGGAAATGAAACCTTAACCACGGGCTCGGTCTCCTATGGTGGCTCCGGCTTCTTAACGCTAGTTCCTCGTAACTTCCACGTACATCCTCCGCATGGCCCTCAGACAACGCAAGGGCCACACCACTGAGGGGAAGAGCCATACAAAGGAACCCTTGCGGCCAGCAAGAAAGCACCCTCTGCGCTGGCTCGGCTTGGGTATCGTTGTGCTGTGTGCTATTTACTGGGTAAGAGGACCCTTATTGCACATGACTGCATAATTCTCATGGGCACCCAGACTTCAACGAGCAGGGTACATCGGAATGTGGAAGACAAACCACAGTTCCATCTCACTGTCGACCACGAACGTCGGCAGGCTGTTGTGGAAGCTTTCAAGGTCAGTTTATCACGAGAAATACTACGTCATTCGCGGAACTGAGATGGCCCATAGCACGCCTGGTCCGCGTATGGTAAGTCCTATCCGCCTTTTGGCGACTCGAAACTAAACAGGTCCTTAGAAAGAGACGCTTTCGGATACGACAACTACCACCCTTTTACCAAGAAGGGTACCAACCTCTCCGACAATGGAGGAATCGGCTACTTTATTGTGGACGTTCTCGACACACTCCAGATCATGAACCTCACCGAGGAATACTCTCGAGCCCGTGAATGGGTAGCGCACGAGCTCACCTTTGAGCGAAGTGACAACTTAACACGTTTGAAACCACGATCCGTGTTCTAGGAGGCTTGCTCTCCGCATACCACCTCTCGGACAATGATCCAGTCTTTCTTGAAAAGGCTGTTGATCTTGGGCAGCGGATTTTAGCTGCGTTTGACACGCCTTCAGGTTTACCTCTGCCCATGGTTGATTTGCGGAAGCGGAGAGGGGTCGGAGAAGACTGGAACCCGAACTTGGTTGGAACAGCAGAGGCAACGACTCTACAGCTGGAGCTGAGGTACTTGAGCTACCTCACAGACGATGATGAGTATTGGGTCAAGGCCGAGAAAGTCATGAGTCTCATCCGGGATGCAAAGGCTGACTTTGGATTGGCCCCCGTCTATATGGAGTAAGATATGTTCCTGAAGAGCGTGCGGCCGAGCTGAGCCTTTTCTCTGTAGTGCAAGTACTGGAGGCTACATACCAGCAGATGTCAGGCTTGGGTCTCGGGGAGATTCGTTCTACGAATACCTTCTGTGAGTCTTCCATTATTGTGTCGTTCCTGACTGACCTCTTGGAAGAAAACAGTATCTACAAACTGTGCGTCTTGTAGTCTCTTAGTGGAGAAACAACTCACATCTTGAGCAGGAACAGAAAGAGGACGTATATCGACAGGTGAGATGGTCACTATCAAGCCCCTAGCAGCATCTCACAGAACTGCAGATGTACGCCGAGTCGATGGACGGTATTCACATGCACCTCATCCAGCGCGGTCTCCATGAAGGACACCTATATACTCGTGAATTTGTCACGAGTGGGATGTACGCCTGGGGTGAGCCCGAGTGGACGTCGTCTCCCAAGCAAGACCATCTCGTATGCTTCCTTGGAGGCTCACTCATGCTCGGAGCTGTCACGACTGGAGCCAAGACCGCACAGGTTTCCGTCCCACCCCTACCCTCCGAACTGACAGAGGTCGGAACTCGAGATTGGTTGACTGGCCGTGCTCTCATCGAGACCTTGCATGGACACCTACAACAGCTCAACGTGCGTTGTGTTCTATTCTGGTCGAATTTCGGATTTGACGTTCAGCTTAGAGGCCTCTCACCGGAGATTGCACATTTCTATGTGCCAGACGACGGTCGCAACCCAGAGGAGAATAGATTCAAAGATTGGTATGTCAAAGGCATGGAGTTCGTAAGCTTTCCTTACTGCCTGTGTGTCGGTCACTGATTGTGTGTGCCAGATTCCCAGATCTACCACCTTCATATGATGCTCGATACATGCTCCGGTGGGTTCTGGTATTCTCATTCCTCTGGCCAGTTCTGATTTGTTTCTGCAGACCGGAAACGGTTGAATCCCTCTTCATTGCCTTTCGACTGACAGGCAACCGAAAATATAGGGCGTATGGCTGGAGTATATTCCAAGCCATTCAAAAGCACGCCCGAGTTGAAACAGGTGGCTATGCGACAGTTCTCGATGTCAATAATGTGGACAGCGAGAAGGAGGATAAGATGGAGACGTTCTTCTTGGTGAGCCTTCACCCTTATTTTTCGCTTCGCTGTTAACGATTTGTAGTCTGAAACACTGAAATATCTATATCTTTTGTTCTCTGACGAGACAACTCTACCTCTCGATCGTGAGTGTTACTCCCCGTCAACTGTTGTCCATCCCCGTACTCAAGAAACGATCAGGATACGTGTTCAACACAGAGGCCCACCCCTTACCGAAGTTCACTCCATCAATACGGACAGGCTTCTCGTAGTCTTGGAAAGAGCAAACGTAAATCAAATCAATTTACACTACTGATAACATGCGTTCTGGATTAGAAGAACGCCTTTGGATTTGGCTCGGTGCCTGTGATCGTCTGAATCACGTCCCAGTGCTCTACGATGCAGGTCCCCTTGAATCTAAACAAGTGAACCTCCGCAAAGTTCACCGCCGGGCTGTTGAACTTGTAATGGAGGATACCCTCTCCATTCCCAGCAATGATGGTGAGGTTGGTGACCTTTCCTTTAGGAAAGTTGGCTTTCAGGTATTCAATCCCCCATTCACGACCGGATGGTGGGCCGATGGGATGGATGCTCGATAAACTCGGGTCTACACTTGTGGTAAGCCATCCTGGTTGAATATGAATACTGCAAGACAAAACCCACCCTGGGGCCCATCTATCGAAGGCCAGATCGATATTGTAGTTTAGGAGCCACTCGGTGCCAAAGTCTTTGATGGCAGCCTCCTGCATCTGCGGAAGCAGGGGGCCTTTGGCATTGAAATCACAGACTTTGGGTGGCCAGAGCTTGGGCCAGGTTGTGGCTGAGACTGTCCGAGTTGGAGACCTCCACCGGGATGGCGTTGACGACCGCACATCCGACAAGGGTGAAGAGGAGCGATGGAAGGGAGAATCGCATGGTCTGTGTCAAGTCTCGGTACAGAGCCTAAAGACCCACGTTCTTCGCTTCAGTGCCTTATAAGTATCATGGTTCGAGCTCTCAGACATTCGCATGTGATGTTCTTAGCGATGTTCGGTCGTATGGAGTCCTAAGAACATCACAGAACAGCGTTTGAGACATTGCTTCTTGGTGTATCGATGCTTGGTGCGCATTTGGGAGATGCGCGCAGACTTTACCATGACTAGAATCAGGGTTGCACGGTGGGACCTGGAGATGCGTCAGCAATGGAAAATACGAATGCGTCGTGCGAGTCCCATTTCCCCTCTGGTATCGCTCGGAGCCTTCTTTGAGGTTTTATCAACGACCATAGCCCTGATGTCAGGACCTTCTCCAACTGTCAATCGCATAGAAGCTCTATCGCTTCTCGCGTTGAAAAGATCTAAGTACCATTTTGACATCGGCATTCCAATTCGCATCAAGAAGGAAGCTTCCTTTCTTTGGTCGATTCCGAAGACTTTCACCGTGACCTATTTTTGTCCCGTGCAACATCATGAAGAAGTATCTAATTGTATGTCAGAAGCTAGAGCGTACACAAGGTCCCCTACACCGCGATCGCCGTCTGTAGGCCCACTCTGCCTCGGCTCAGGTCTGCGACCATGCCAAGAACCTCTTCTTTCTGGAAGTTGCTCACGGGATCGTACAGGTGGAGTACCTTGCGGGCGTTGATGCTGCACAGAGCACGCTCGGTCTTCTCATCCCCCTTAGTCTCCTCTACTAAGCGTGCAATCTCCTCTGGCCCCATGAAGACATCGTCGATAACCTCTAGAGGAATGCTCCCGCTCTTCTTGACTTCCATCAAGTCCGCAGATGATGTGGTGAGGACGTTAGAAAGAAAGTCGATGGTCTTGCCAAGGGTCTTCTCATCGACATCGTAATTGTTCAGAGCGGAAACATCGCCCCAGCCCTATTAATGCTTGTTAATATCATAGCCAATTCCGTCTCGGGTCACAAGATCCTACCTGGATTACGGGGCGCAGAAGTTTGAAAGCTTCGTCAAAGTTCTGCGACTTGACGTCGGAGAGAATATCATCATGTCTACATCCGTAGCTGCTTGTACGCAGTCAACACGACGAGCAAAAATCTATGACTAGATCAGCGTTTATTCTGAGTGAACCTGTTGCTTGTCTCACCTAGTGTACCCGATCTGCGACTTCTTCGAATGGTAGGCTGCCGCTTGAGACTCAGAGACGTGGCCTCTGATTCGAAGCCAATACTGAGACGGCAGCAGAAAGGCCACCGTTCAGAGCAAGATGGACACCGGATGAGAAGAATGGATCAATGAACGCGCCAGCATCACCAGCCATCCTCCAGTGGTCACCCGCATACGATTCAGCACTGTAGCTGTAGTCGGAGGCCGTTCTGACACTGTCGAGAAGTTGGCCATTCTCTAGCATCTTCATGGCGCAAGGTGCGCGAGCGAGTGCTCGCAGATAGTGCTCCTTAAGGCTCGTGCTTTCCTTTCGCAAGGCGATATTGTCGGACTCCTTCATCACAACACCAACAGAAACCTTGCCATCCCTCAAAGGGATGAACCATATCCATCCGGGTGCCCCGGTCGCTAGACCCTCTAACCACTGGGCCGATTCGCGGCTTGTTCCAGTGCCGTAGAGGCTGATATCGCCAGTCCAGTAACCCCAAGTCGCGATGTTCTTAAGCGCCTTGTTGTGATTCCGGTTTCGGAACACTTTGGTTGACAGGATGCCCTCGCGGCCGCTGCAGTCGATGATGTAGTCGAAGGTGATTCTTCCGGAACCTGCGGTCTTAGATGTCCACTTGGCCGAGTAAGGACTGGCATTCATGTCTATCTCGCTAATGCGAGTTTCCATGAAGACCTGAGCACCCTTCGACGCAGCATGTTTCAGCAGGAGATCGTCGAAGTCCTCGCGCTCCTGAAACCAGCAATTTCTTTTCAGATGCCTTTCCATCAAATCAATTCAAAGACCACCTACCACATTCCATGCTCCGTTCTGAGGGTTGACATCGACAAAGTCAGTATATGCCTCCACTCTGTCAGGACGAAATTTGAAGGCGGAGCCGGGCTTGCGTATACCTATCAGCTTCATGATTTCGACTAGAACAACGGAGGAGTATTACCTTTGGGGTGAAGCCGTGGTTGTTGATTCGGTCGTATGCATCAATGACTTTGAGGAATGACTTCACGGAGGCGAGGAGGCTTTCACCGACATGGTAACGAGGGAAGCGTGTGGCTTCACAACAAACCACATCAATGCCTTCCTGGGCCAGGACAGCAGAGGCATACGCGCCCGCGGGCCCCCCTCCGACTACCAGGACTCTGGCATGGGAAGGAACGGCGATGGTGAATGAGTCGAACGGCATGTTATGAAGACAGAGTTATCGGTAGACGGTATTGTTGCCGAAGGTCAATGAAAGTGTGCAAACGTTTGAGTAATCTATCGCCCGCACCGGGAAGGCTTTATAGCCCTCCATTTCCCTCATTCTACTCTCTGTGGCAATTTTCCCGTCGGGCTAACAACAAGACTGGTCCAACGATATGCGTTTCATGACCGTGTCTCTAGGGATCTGAGCTGATCTTTCGACTGCGAAGAACTGAGTCGGTTTGAATTAGCAAAAGAACCTTGATTTTACAGTGCATTTGGTTTGGACGCCTTTGGAATGGGATGACATCACGGTTCTCGATCCTTCTACTCCGCGAAACAGACATCGGTCAGTCATCCCTGTTCCGCTCATCAACCGCACTTGTAGATGTCGGAGGTTCCGATGTGCATCTCTTCGATTCTCATTTTTATAAAAAGGCGCAGTGAGTGCCTGTTCACATGCTTTTAGAAGAAGCGGAAGTTGATGGGCCTTGAATTCACATGTAGGTAGTATTACAGAAGATGGCAGTGCTCAAAGTAACTTCTTAGCCCAGTCAAGCAGAACCTTGTTGAACTCCTGTGGCTTCTCCAAGAAAGGCGCATGGCCAGCATCGTCAATCAACGTAGTAGTGAGCAGATTGGGCTCCCATTTTCCCTGCAGATCAATTTCAATCAGCACTGCTATGGGAGCATCAAATGTGAACGTCAGAAACGAAGTACCTTGATGTACTCAATATAGTCCAAGCTGTTGATGCCATCCTGTCGCCCAAAGATAACGAGTTTGGGAACCTTCTTGCAGGCCTGATCGAGGTAACAGCCCCAGTCCTTCTTTCGCTTGAAGATCCACATACGCGTGCTGGTAGCCGTCTCGCTAATCATCCCTATCAAAAGAAGAGGATTTGTGGGCATCGGACATGAGAAGATGGCCCGGCAAAATTATGTACCTTTCAGACGCAGAGTCCACTCGCGGGACAAAGGCCTGTGCAAGAACAAGTTAGCAACTTTCGATATACCCGGACGCGTTCAAACTTACTGATAAGTCAGAGCTCGGACGAAAACGCCATATGCCTGATGCATCTTGGTGGCATCGCCGTTGTCATTGAATCCCGTGAATGGAGGATGGGTGAAGAATTTATGAACATCAGGACTAATGAAATAGGTCAATGGATCTAATGAACAGGTTTGAGGCGGGGTACTCACGGTGGGCCAGTCAGGCCATCTACAACCACAACACCCCTGACGCCATCGCATCCATAAACACTCATGTAGTCAGCGGGTACCAGAGCACCATAGGACCACCCCAGAAGAATAGGATTGGTAACCGCAAATTCCTTGAGCACTGCGGCCACATCACTGGCCTGTTTCTCGTTGTCGAAAGGGTTTTCAACAGACTCGTCCGGCTGGTTAAAGCAAAGTCAATAATCACCACTTTTTGTTGTAGTTGAAGTGGCTCGCACCGTTTCGCTGAGTCCGTGGCCACGGAGGTCGAAACGAATTTGATAAAAGGTTTCGCTCAGCTTGGGATCGAAGAATTGATTGTCCCACTAAGGAAGGAAGATTACCGATTCCGGAACGTCCTATCTGGGGTTTGGGAAATACTACTCACCACGCCAGACGAAGTCGAGTTCTGGTTGGACGTAGTTTGTTATTGAGTCTGATGCCTTGGGACAGCTCGCAAAAAGACACTTACACCATGAATGTAGACGATTGCGGGGTTAGATGGATTGCCTATTGCCTCCGCATAGATCTTTGTGTTGTCAATCGAGGAGGTTACTATCTTGGTGGTGACAGACGACATTAGGGAGGCACTTGTCATCGATTTCTTAGTTTGAAAGAGGTTACGGGTGATGAAGGAGAAAGATGGCATCTATCTGCAGCGTTCAGAGTCTCCTCCCCTTTATCAGAATCGGGTCTCAAGTTGACCCCTTTACACGAGTCGCGAGAAGCCTCGATGAACTGGGAAAGCATCAAAGAACGCAGCACCGACAGAAGGGCTTACTTCCAGTGTAGATGTCTTATCAACTGAGATATAGCACCTGGATACACACGTCACTAGGTCATCACAACATTTGGAAGCACCGAAGTCATCGTCCAGTATTAAAATAACCGAGAGGGGCAAGAATGGAAGACTCGCGGAAGCGTTGGCGGGATTATCTTCTGATCGAGTTGGATTAAATCCTAAATGACAGGTCTATTTCCACTCGTATGAATTTACAACAGACACGTTGTCAAGATGGATAACAAATCATGAAGTGTGCTACGATCATGAGCGGTGTTGGATAGTTGGTTTATTCGGGAAAACTTGACATCGAGTTGTTGAGCCAGGGAATATGGGAAACGGCTTCTGAGCTTCGAAGCAGTCCAGAATCAGACATTCCGGTCTCTCAGCTTGCGCCGTTTCAAGTCGATGCGGTTCAGTTCATGACACAGTAGGATAAATGGTAACCTATCGAGCGTACAGTTTCAAGCAACATAACCCACTATCAACATGTCGAGATCCACTACTCTAGACGCTGTACTACGGGCTCAAGCTGCTCTTCGTCCTCAGCATCGATTTCTCTTCCGTCCTTTGCAGGATCTCCCAGAGACCGAGGTTGAGCCCATCACCTACGGCATCTTCGATGCGCACGTCAGTCGGCTTGCCTCGCGCTGGGCCGATTTGAAGCAGGCTGCAGGTCCCGATAGTTCTGTTATTGAGCCTCAGCCCGCGATCGTCCCCAAGGCCGTCGTTGGGGTCCTCTTGCCATCCGGCTACACCCTCTGCGTAGCCATGTTCGCACTCATGCGTCTCGGAGCCGCAGCATTCTGCCTTTCTCCACGAAACTTCTGACGAGGCCTTGCGCCACCTAGTCAAGGCAGGAAACGTATCAATAATCATTGCAGCAAACGACGCCGAAGACAATCTGGCGGACAGGATGCGGTCTGTCCTCAAGGAAGGGGATTTGCACGCCACAGTGATCGGCGTTGGCAAGTCAGACGTAAGTGATCTAGCCTCAGGGACCATATACCCCATACCCGCCGGTCCCTGAAGGAACGATCACCAAGAAAGACATCGCGATTCAGCAGCATGTCAGTGCCCTCCTTTCTTCACTGACAACGCGGGGTATAGAAGCTGACGGCTGTGGTGGTTCCAGACCTCTGGCTCGACAGCCTTCCCGAAACCTGTCCCTCTGTCAAATGAGCTTCTGCTTCGAGCCGTCCAGGGCGGAACGTGGTGGGTTGACGATCTGCACAATGAAACCGACATCAGGGTCGGTCAACCGCCAATCTTCCACGTCAGTCTACGTCTTCCCTGACAGTTTCTGGCAGAGGGCTAACCGAGTTTATAGATGTTTGGTCTCATGGGTGGTTTGCTTGAACTCCCTTTTCCGAGGCCATACATTCGCCATACCTCCCCTGCCTGCGAGCGATGCTGCAGCCGGGATGATCCCATCCCCTCGAACTCTCTACATCTATGCAAAGCGCGTCAAGGCTGTTGAGGTCTTTCGGCGTCACCACCGCAATCGTGGGCGTTGCAAGGCTGGGATCCAAATCTGGAGAGTTTGAGGCTGGATCCGAAGGCATCGAATTCCTCAAGAGCATGAAGCGTGTCTTGGTCGGAGGAGCCCCCATCCCTCGCGAGAATGGCGATTGGATCGTGTCGCAGGGAGTCCACCTTATCGAGGGCTTTGGAAGCACTGAAGGAGGCTCACTGGTTAGCCTCTCTTTCCCTTTCTCTGATGCTTTGACTGACCTATGTCTCCAGATGCATTCCAATCGTCCGAGGGGTGATCCCAATTGGCAGGCCATGCGCGTCAACTGGAATGTCCCTCACGAGTTCCGACCTTTCGGCAATGCTCCAGGCACGGACATTCCGCTCTTTGAGCTCATCCTCCAGTCTACAGAGGAATGGGGTTGGTTCTCTGGTTCTGACCCTGTTACCGGCCAGTTCAACACCCATGACCTGTTCCAGGAATGGCCCAAGCCAGGCTGCGGCCGATACCGTCACTATGGTAGGAGCGACGATGTCCTGCTTTTAAGCACTGGTCAGAGCTGGAACCCTCGGCCAATGGAGCTGAGGATCGAAGGAGTGAGTACTCGTCTTGTGCGTGGAGGACAACACTGACCGTCGAGCGAACAGTCTCCTGCTATTCGTCATGCTGTCGTCTTTGGACATGCCAAACCACGCCTAGGAGCTCTCATTGAGCCAAAGGACGGCCAGCTGCATCGATGCAGACGGAATCTGGGCTGCTGTCGAAGAAGCCAATTCTGTGGCACCCAGCAACGCTCGAATTGCAAAGAGAGATGTGTTGCTCAAGACCGACAAGGGCGTCACCTTCCTCGCTCGCGATGGGTCCACCGATGTCATAGGCGGTTTGGATGGCTCCCAGAGTGTCAAGGCCATCCCAATCGCCGACAAAGGTACCCCTCTCAGGCCGAAGACCTACCTTCATTTCAAAGAGGAGATCGAAAGAGTCTACAATGATGTGTTATAGGGACTAGATTTTTCTGTATTCTCGTTAGCTGCGTCCTGTGATAGCATGACAGCAATATACGTACATTTATTTATCTGCATGATGGTCGAGAGCAAAACTGTCCTCTCGGTGGCTTTGCTGGATGCTGATGCATTGATCGCTGGTGCACGATGACGCGCACAGACCTGATGGCGACCCTCTTCGACTAGGCCCACCAGCATCGCGTCTATGGACTAAGCCACGCGTCGTAACAGCCTACAACAATGGCTCTGTCTCACGACGATGACCAGCATTCTCCTACCAGCATTCAGATCTCAACGTGGCAAGTCGTATTTCGACGAGGGCGGCCATGTCCCGACGTTGAAGAGGTCGTCGACAACGAGCGGCTCGGGTTCACGGTCCCATCGCAATGCTGAGATGGGCACTCTGAGCACCCTTCTTCCTATCCCGCCATCCCCAACAGGCTGGGGCACACCAGGGACAAGCCTGCTATCGCAACGACGGACCGTCCCTCGTTCGAAGCTATCGACAACGCCAGACAGCCCCATCTACGACGGTTCTTCAGTGAATCCTTGCCTATGGCTGCAGCTGCACATCAAGTCGCTGTGGATCCGCCCCAGTCTCCGGACAGGTCCTGCAGACTCAAAAGGGCGGGCGTTGAACTTCATAGACATGTCGCCTCTGGTGGGAGATGCAGTAGGAAATGTGCGTGAAGATGGGAGTAAAGTCATACCTGTCTGACCCTGTAAGTGAATCAGATGAGCATTAGCCCATCGTATAGGGATATCGTGCTTGCTGCGTGAGTGTTAATCAGAAGGTCAACGAAACCCTTGCTCACCTAGGCACAGGCGGAAAGGGCTCTACATCATTGACCTGGAGAATACAGAGAAACGCCCTCGATTTCTGCCTCAGGGTGGTACTTGGGATGTGGCCGACGTACAGTGGAACCCACATCCCAGCCATTCACAGTATATCGTTTCAACATCTAGCGAGAAAATGTACGTCCAATGGTTTAACGTCTGCACTTTTTGCTCACTGTCTCTACAGGCTCATCTGGAACCTCGGAATTACGGGAAGGTCTGCAATAGAACATGTCTTGAAATCCCACTATCGTGCCATTACCGACTTTAATTGGCACACGACCGAATGCGATATCGTTGCTAGCACAGGAATCGATTCCTGGATCTGGGTCTGGGATCTCCGAAACCCTCGAAAGGCGGCCTTTGGACTATCAGCCTTCAGGGACGGCGGAACGCAAGTCAAATGGAATCGACAAGACCCCTAATGTTCTAGCTTCAGCTCACGGAAACGAAGTCCTCATTTGGGATCGCCGCAGAGGATCTGTTCCTACAGAGCGCATTACCGCCCATTCTTCCAAAATCTATGGTATCGACTGGTCCCACCATCTGCGCAACGAGATTCGTCACTTGCTCCTTGGATAGGACCATCAAGTCTTGGAACATTCACGATGCAAGGTCGCTAGAGAGCACAACAGCAACCCTGTGGCTCAAATCCAGACGCATTATCCGGTCTGGCGAGCCCGTAACCTACCTTTTGGGCCAAGGCATCCTCTGCCTTCCTCAACGAGGAGAGACACGGCTCGAGATGTACTGCAAGGAGCGAACGACCTGCCGAGGATCCTACGCTCGTCGAAACCTTCGAAGGCCACACCGACGTCGTCAAGGAATTCGTGTGGCGGAAGACCGATGTCGACGAATTCCAACTTGTTACATGGTCCAAGGACCGCACACTCAGATTCTGGCCAGTCGGCTCCGAAGTCATGAAGAGTGTCGGGCACATGCCTGAGATCGTGCGTGGAAGGTCGCTGAGGACTGCCACAAAGGCTCCATCCTTCTCTTATCGAGATGTGTCAGAGGGAATAGCGGCGCATACCCGGACCCCTCAGCTACTCTCAGCACCCATCGGGAATCGCTCGATCTTGGCAGAAGTACGAGCTGGCTGCAGGACCTTACAGCCCAAACCTCATAACGCAGCCCCACACAGGCTCCTCGGCTCGCGGTCTCGCGCAAGACAGCCATCGACTGTCACCCACCGCTTCAGGAGCCACGCCAACTGAACCTGTTAGCCGCGCTCGAGGTGGCACAATGAGCCGAGGGGCGGTTACAGGGAAGAGCGTTGCAGGAATAGAACCAGTTGCTTGGTTGTCGCACGTCAAAGTGGCCAAGAGAGGGAGCAGCTCGGGCGCAGGGAGTGCAGAGCCAGGGAGCAGTAGCTCGTCTCGGTTGAATTCAGCGTCAAGGGCCAGCTCTATCGACACTCGTGGCGAGGATCCCAGCGTGAGGAATCGAAGTGTCAGTCGAAGCAGGGCGACAGAAGATGGACGGGAAGGCGATGGTGGACCCTCATTACAGGATGAGTGCGTCGACTTTCGTCCCTGCGGCAGCATTCTGCTAACCGGATGATAGAGTAACATCCGTTCTCACGAAATTGTCTGCAGCCAAGATTAAGCTTGAAAAGGTGCATAATTCCCAGAAGATCTTTGCCGCAGGTTTTGACCTCTGTTCCAGCACGATCTCACGAAGAAGAGGACTGTAACTCTGGGTTTGCACGGACCATGGGGCGAATCTTCCTCTGTCTTCATGCGAGTCACATTCACCTTTCCACCCAAGTACCCTATGGCGCCGCACCCCGAAGGAACCCCCTCAGTGGACCTTGAGCGTAGCCCTCTTGTCTCCCAACGCGACCGGGCCTACGTCCTGAAACGTCTCAAAGTGATTAGGGAACGAAAGCGACCTTGCTTGGAAGCTTGTCTCAAGTTTCTTACATCCGGCGAGGATGGCCGCATGTTGGACTCCGAGTCTTCAGACGACGACGTTGACAACGTTGAACGAAAGAAGAAGAAAGGGAAAGGCATGACGGTTTCGATTTTGAGGACCCACAAGAATATGGCGGAACCGAGGACATCTCAAGGGTCCTTTGGACCTAATGGTACGCATATGTTTATCTACCCAGCCCAGCTAACTAACGTGTTATGGTCAGGTGAACTCATTTGTTTCTTTCGATCTGCTCCCCGGAGAGTGGTTCAGCGTACGATTCTGCGAGGTGTACCGGAGACTTCATCTGAAGATCATACAGTTCAAGAGCAAAAGACGCCGGCACAAGAGTCACTCCAGCAATCCCGCTTGTTCCAGTCGCCTGCGTTGGTGTCTGACGCAGTGAGAAGACTTCGATTCGCAGCCAGCGACCAGCCAGCCCAGGCAAATAATGGGGAGGGGGATTTCAATATCCTGAGGACGATGACGAATCTATTGACGGTGTCGCAGGACAGAATTCGTCCGGGTACAGGGGGTAACTCAAGAAACTGGCCTTTCCAACCAGTCCTTAGGAGCAGCATCTTCATGTCGGATACCATCAACGGAGGCGGGCCCGATAGATCTGTGGCGATGTTGTATGCCTTTACGGCGGAGACTCTTGGTCAGATTTGCGAGCACAACGCCTTTGTCGCCAGAGAGTGTGGGCGTTACGATCACGAGCGGGTCTTAGGATGCTTCGGTCACTGTTCAAGCCCTACTCAGGGACGTGAAGATGCTGAAGATGCCGACGATAACAGCAAATCTTTCGTTTGTGACAGGATGGGGCTGCGCATTGTGGAAAGGCTGTAAGTAACTGTCGGTACTGGGCCAACGAGGTAGGACTGACCCTCTCTTAGATATGACAAACTTGCGGCGCAGAAGGATATCCAAATGCTTGCAATGGTCTCCATTATGATGCTTCAAACCCCGCAGGGATCAAGAAAGGTCCTTCCCAAACCAACGTCCCGGCCCAAGCCAGAGTTTCGTATAGCCGAGCCTCCGCCGCTAAAGAAGACGGTCAGCGACTACTTTGCGTGACATCCTCACTCAATGCTCCCAGTCCGCTCTCTCCCAACTGGGCTTCTCTCGCCGTCCAATCTGCTATACCCACAGTTGCGTCGTCGACCAGCTCCCGTGGCTCCTGGTCCAGCTTTATCAGCGTTGGAAGGCAGTTTGTAAACGGGATTCAAGAAGGTCTCACAACGCCAACCTGAATACCCAGCCCCTCTTACAGTGACTCCTGGCGCAATCTTCCCACAAAGGAGCATGGAGAAGCTGGTCTTGAACACTGCCTGGTGCCCTGCAGAAGCGGCGCGTGAGGAAAGATTCCTCAAAACAAGTCTCGCCTGCCTCGGTGACGTCGAAGTCAGTGGAGTGACGGACAACCTCCCTCGCGTACCCTGTCAATCTCGTTTTCCTCTGCGGGGCATAAGCGGATCATGGGAATCTCCGCGTCACGGATATTAGCCCCTCTGTGCAAGAAAAGCGTCGCATCGTGTTCAACCCAGATTTTAGGGAAGAAGAGAGGTCTGGATCATATTCTTTCTCGGTTATGCTTGCATGCTCATTGTCCGCCTTCGTAGCCCGGCTCCCGGGTTTTCAGACGCCTTGATAATGCAGTTCCACCAACACGTCTATGTTTACGCTGAGCTGCTTTTCAGATGGGAGCTGTTCACTCAACGCTTGGAACTTCTCAAGGCTGCCGAGGAACTTCGTCCATCTCTACCTTTGAATGGATCTCAACATCTGGTTGGGGTCATTCGGCGTTGTGCTCGGTCTGGGTGCGGCGCACCCTTGGACAACAAGCTCCACTGTTGTTCAATTTGTGGTACTCCCTGCTTCCAAGCCTGCTTGCACCATTTGTCGGCTTCCAGTGAAGGGTATGTCCTCCCTCTGTGTTGTCTTCCAACGATTGGCTAACCGCTACTCAGGTCTTTCGCGCAACTGTTTGCGATGCTTACACGTCACCCATATATCCTGTTGGAACAAGTTGGACGTGCCCATCTGTCCTACTGGTTGCGGCTGCTTCTGCTCCCCTCTGGAGGGCATCTACACCAGGCCTTCGACACGGATGGGTTTCTCCCCCATGACAAACAGCTTGATGCTTTCCGCTTCCGTAGCTATAACCACTTCATGTTTCAGTGGCAGCCTATACTATCCCAGCTCATGAGGGGTTCAAAGCACATGCGCTTCGCTCATTTCCAGGCGGAATCCAGGTGCTTATCAGATACCCTCAGGTCATGATAGGGGTCCCGGAGGATATAGGCCTTCTCTTGGCACTTCGAAAGCGTTTTTCACATGGGTCAGGACCACAGGCGACTGCACACGACCGTTCCAGTCCCAGGTCGTCTGCTGCCTCTGCCTAGGCAGAAAAAAATCTTGACGGACGTACCCTTGCTATCCATTCTGTATTGGTTAATGATCGTAGTCAATGTATATTACCAGCTCATGTAGTAGCCAGTCGCGTAAAGTTTAAAACTCCACCGCGATCAAGGCGCCAGGAAAACACCCTCGGCGCTACGTAGGTTGTCTAGCTACCAAGTTCCAACAAGGCCCTAACCAACTCGACCGTGAAAGCTCGACATTATTATTTTGACGGTGACAGGCCATTTCGTGGGCTGATATTTGGGAAAGATGCTCCGAGGTCGTATAACTCCGTTGACCAGATCAAATTCTGCCTCGTGCGCAACTTTCCCTGGCTCCTTTACGACCTCCACGACCTCCCCAGCTCATGCAAGGACTTTGACGTCGCTCAGAGGGCCCATGCTTTTCTCAAGGAAGAACATTATCACCGCTGGCAAGAGACCAGTCTACGCAGCGACAAGGGTCATCAATGCCTCCTGTGGCTCGGCGACGTCGGTATTTGCTCGATGCTGGGTTCACAGCACGAACAAGACTGGCGCTTTGCTTCGCAAAGTCAAGAACAGTGGTCTGAAGAGGGCGTACTCGACCAAAGGAACGTCTGACAACAACAACCTGGGCGCTGGAGGGACAGGGGGACAGCCGTTGTACCGTAAGTTCTTGGGCTGGTGCTGGACAATAGACGTTCAACGACTGACCTATTGGACAGGCAAAGTAATCAGTGCATGGCAAGAAACCCCAACGAAGTGGTACCCTCTGCCGCTGGCCGTCGGAGCGCTGCTCTTGGTTGCTATTCAATACCGTCGCAAGGCCAGGAAAACAGAGACCATTGCTCAACTAGATGAGGAAGGCCGGGAAATCGTTAGACTCAAGGGACCGTGGCATGTATGTAGCTTCTTTCATCCGCCCCCTGGTGTTGTCCACAGTGCTGACGGTCTGTAGGTCCATGTTATTGGTGCACTGCCGCTACGCAACATGTCCAGACTTTGGGGATATGTCAACTCGTTAGAACTGCCCGTCTGGTTCCGCCCCTATGGATACAAACTCTACGCCTATGCTTTCGGTTGCAACCTGGACGAGATCGAGCCAGCAGACCTTAGGACATACCCCAGCCTCGGTGCATTTTTCTATCGGAAACTAAAGGACGGCGCAAGACCAGTGGACCCTGCTGTGCTTGTCAGTCCTGCAGATGGAACCATCCTCCATTTCGGTACTATCGACCAGCACATGCGTGTTGAGCAAGTCAAGGGCATCACGTATCATCTCGACGCACTATTAGGAGTGGAACGACCTGGCAGCCCCGTTTCGGTTGTTGAACACAATCGGGACATGTCCACTGTGGATGATCAGGAATTTGCCAACGTAAACGGCATCGACTATACCCTTGACCAACTGCTTGGAGGTCCTTCCAGCCCTTCCACCCCACCCAATGGTGCCGCAGACGGAGCCCCCAGGAAATTCGGCGAACAGATTGATGCCTCAGTCGTTCATCCCAGTGCAGACACCGTGGTTCATGACACTACCGTGGCATTAGAAATGGGTGTGAAGCCCACGCTTCAGCGCCAGAACAGCCTCGGATCCCGACAAATTCGTCCTGGTAACTCGCTGTATTTCACAGTCATCTACCTTGCACCTGGCGACTACCACCGCTTCCACAGCCCAACGGCTTGGGTGGTCGAAAAGCGAAGACACTTTGTCGGAGAGCTTTTCTCGGTGTCCCCGTGGATGGCCAAGCGACTTGAGAACCTCTTTGTCCTCAACGAGCGCGTCGCACTCTTGGGCAGGTGGAAGCACGGATTCTTCAGCATGGTTCCAGTCGGTGCTACCAACGTTGGGAGCATCAAGGTCAACTTTGATCAGGTTCGTATATTCGCGGCGCTTAAATATCTTTTCTGACAATTGCAATTAGGCTCTGCGCACCAATGTCCGCGGTCGTCCCCCACCACCTGGGACATACACCGAAGCCGTGTACTCTGCCGCTTCGCCCATTCTTAGAGGCCAGCCTCTGACACCAGCAGAGGAGATGGGCGGGTTCTGCTTGGGAAGCACAATCGTCCTCGTCTTTGAGGCACCCGAAGACTTCCAGTTCGATATCTCTGCAGGCCAGAAGGTCAAGGTTGGCCAGCGCTTGGGCGACCTTGCTGACAAGTCGAAGAAAGATTAGACGGTTCATTGGATTGTAGACATCTGCTTTTTTATCTCACATTCATCACTCATGGGGTTTCAACAGTCTTTTGCTATCATAGTCCACACTGCACATTACATCCATACCCTTTCAATATATCACAGCTCAACCTGTGAACCTTCGAATTCTTAACTTGCGTCTTTTGGTCTCCTTCGACGACTTGGAGCGTCCACACCTCTCTGCTGTGGAGAATCCTGAGGGAAGCCTGTGAAACTAGACCTTTGTCCAGGCTTGCAGTTATCTGACGGCCAGCCGGACTGCAAACACACCCAGTCTTGAATAAAGGTAGACCGGTGACCATCGCTCTATGAGCGAGCTCGGGAGAAGCGAGGATCCTCCTCGTCCTTATTTGACAAATGAATAGGAGTCTAGAACAGAGGCAGAGCTCCTGGATCCGACTTCGCTGGACCGCGCTCTCAGAATTTCAAGTTCAAAACCCCTATTGTTGCCCTGAATCATTTCTTCGACAGATCTTCTATTCGGAGGGATCGCGAGGCATAAGGAACACGATGGCCTGGTGCTTCCTGGCTCCAACCCCTGTGTTTGTGGGCGTTGGGCGCCGTACGGAACTCGCTCGTCAGTCTCGGCCAAATGGGATATTGGATCTAATCACCATTGTATTCAACCCAGTTCACTTTCAATGGGCGCTTGCGAGGTTGTCGCTGAACCTACTAAGTACTAAGAATAGGTAACTAAATTAGTTCGCATGCTCCGACCCATCTAATCAACGTTGATACCGATCTTTGGAGGACGCCAATTCTTGAGCGCGTTGTCAAGTCGAGACAGGGCGACCTCCATGTATTGTGGGGTGCGAGAAAAGGTGAGTCTGAACCAGCCTGCGAAAGGGAAGTGTGACGAGCTTCCTGTTTGAAGGAGGACTTGATAGGAGCGAAGGTGGCTTAAGAACGCTCCTTCCAGTGCAAAAGATTCCGTTTCTGAATCAGTTGTGCCGATCCCTAGGTATCTCCCAAGGGAGATCATGGTCGAATGACCTTGTCCAGAAAGAGATAAGGTGGATAGACTACGGCGTTATCGCCTGAGCTCACCGTAGTTAGTGTCCACATATGGGATGTTTCGCTCAGAACACCAGGCTTGAAGGCGCTCTTTTGCCTGTTGCAGTCTTCTTGCGTTTTCTCGAACGAAAACGTCAACGAAGGTGTCGCCAAGGCGCACTGCTATAGGTTCAATCAATTGAGGAATGAGATGCCACAAAGTCGCACTTACCACCTGGCACAAGCAAATCAGGCGCAGCGTCGATCAGGAACCTCGAAAAGAATGCATCAGCGAGAGAGGAGACTCTGAATGAAAATGATAAGGATTCCAGCGAGGCCTTGAGAGCGTCGTTGCTTTTTGGGAGGATCGCAACTGCCACACTGCCAAGTGTCATTCAATTGAGAACCAAGTTTCTATTGCCACCAGAATGATTGACACTTACCGAGAAGCTGTGGCACCAAAGTCCTTCGAAACACTCCAAAGGACAATCAGGCGGCGAGGGTCACAACCTGCATCACGCTCTGGATTGAGCGAAAGAATAGATTGAAACTTTTCCAAACCATCATCTCCTTCGTGTTGAGATAGAGCAAATACTTCGTCCGAGATGAGAAAGAGATCATTCTGCAAAAGGTCTGTGTAAGGATCGACATTTAACATATCGGATACTCACCTTTTGACAGAGAGTCATCATGCCTACGAGATATGCCTTGGAGTAGCATTTCCCCATCGGATTCTGAGGGTTACTCAGGATGATAGCTCGAGGTCTCTTTCCTGTAGAGACTAGGTCGTCGATACGATCCTGCCAAATGCCCTCCAGTCTATCATCCCATCTGAGAATTGCGTCCACTGAGTTGGCGGAAGGGACTACTGGAGAGAGGACCACTTGTGATTTCCCCAAAATGAGGCGGGATACCGGCCACATAGGACCGGGAGTGAGCACAATATCACCTGGGTCGCATAGCACAGGCGCAAGAGCTTCCAGAAGACTACTGCATCCAGTCCCAGCAATGAGCTGATCTTCCACCACGGCAACGTTGGGTGAGAAATAGCGGTTAATGAATTGTGCCAGGGAAGAGAGGAGAGTTCGGGAGGACGAAAGGGCCGTTCCATCTGCGCATGAAAAGCAGTTCGACAAGATGCCTGCGGAAATGTGTTTGAATGTCTGGGATTTCATCATTGTTCAGAGTTGGTTGCATATGGGTTTTCGATGCACTCATACCAGCGACATGACATCTAGCATGAGATCGTTTTCAGACACCTATTCGCAAGGAAATATCAGTCAGAGCCTCAGTGTTTCAGGAGGTTTGCCTTTACATCAAGACGTGAAATTCCTTCATCGTAGTCGGGTCTCCATTCTGACTTGATGGCTTGAAACAACCCAAACATGGGGCCACCGGGGCTGACCAGTGCGGCTCGAGCAAGACCTCGACTGGAAAGCGACATGAAGTATAATAGGCGAGTGATCAAAGTTATGAGCCTTACGCGTGTACGCACTCGAGACTTTCGAAGTGAGCATGTTATACCTTCGTGAGGGTCGTCATGATGAAATCAAAGGATTGTGATCTAAATGCGCTTCAAGCACAGCTACTCTGAACTTGCCTCCTTGCTCACTTGAAATTCATCGGGAAGCATCGAATGCGCATGGTATGACATCAAAACGAAAACGCATGCTTGTGGGATAAATATAACTTTCAGTCTGGAGTGTTTGCAGCTCCTCCTGTCATCGCTTAACAGGAGAGAAGTTGGTAAAGCATGTGGGTCTCTAGGAAACCTGTTCTTTTCATCATGAATCAACATAATAATTAGCTCCCTCGAGCGGAGAAATCGATGCGAAACGGACGCTTCTATAGATCTCCTTCCTAAGAGCGTATCGAAGCCATTGATGGGTGTAAGCGCTCGCTCCCAGATCGGCGGCTGATGGTAGCCTCCTTTTAGTAACCGTATTTCCCAAGCAACCTTCTCCCGAATCAACTTCTTAACGCACCGTGACCAGCGGATTGAATGGTGACCGCTATTCCAGGAACTGGGGGCTTCGATCATGCGTTGAGAACTACATATGTATATTGATACTGCATTGAGTCAAGTTTGACACAGAAGAGATTTCATCAGTCGAGTATCTTATCAAAGAAGTCGAGGTCGCAAAAGGCCTATTTTTAGTGATGAGCAATTCATCCGTCATGAGGCACAGAAGGTTATAACAGTTACACTGAGATACCCCGAAGACGAAGCACAACTTCTTTTCCCTTTCCCAACCACTTCACTGCTATCATGGCTGGGCCTGCCGGAGCCGGAGGACCACCAGCGCCCACACCCGAGCAGCGTGCAGTCTTTCAACAGATGGGCTTAGTTGCGCTCGTCTTGGTCTCATGGGAGATCCTGGTGCATCTGCCACAGGTAATGAAATCCGATATTCTGCATGTGCTATCTCAGCCACTGACGATCTTTGCAGGACATCAGGTACCTACGTAGCAAAGGATGGTGGAAGCGCCCCGTCCTGTGGGCTTACTTCCTCCAGCGCTACAGCGCATTGATGGTCAACACCGCTCAGGTCAACATCCGATTCGGGCATTTCACAAACTGCTATGCCTGGTCTATGGTATCCCTGACTCTTGGCGGCGTCGTTGTGCTTCCATGTACGCCAGCCCCAGCTCAACCCAAAGAACAACCTTTCTAATTATTGACGCAATAGGTGTCAGCTTGATCTACCTATACAGAGTGTACGTTCAGCTTCCGGCTTTCATATGATGCTCCTCTAACAGGTCCCCTTTTCAGCCTGGCCATCTGGAATAGGCGTCCTGCTGTCAAGTACACGCTCATTGTGATGTGGGTAATTGTGCTTGGAGCATCTATAACTGCCCCTTTCTCGCAAGAGGCACGTAGCACACCAAACGGCGGTTGCACTGTTACTCGAAATGAGCGCTATACGCCGTAAGTCTCAAATCTATCCACGGTATATAGATCTCCCTCAAGGAATGCTCAACGCCTTCTAGGGCATCCTTCATTGCAAATGCTTGCTTCGACCTCCTCGTCTTCATCCTGACAGTTTGGAAACTCGGTAAGTAGCAGAACATTGTCCCGGTGCTGGTCACT
The DNA here is from genome assembly GCA_020736565.1 of Coprinopsis sp. MPI-PUGE-AT-0042. Taxonomy (NCBI): domain Eukaryota; kingdom Fungi; phylum Basidiomycota; class Agaricomycetes; order Agaricales; family Psathyrellaceae; genus Coprinopsis; species Coprinopsis sp. MPI-PUGE-AT-0042. Next base: position 89,235 of record JAHBOF010000177.1, on the reverse strand, counting down.
CCGGCCTGACAGCAATAACAGCGGCGAACCGTCACCAGTACAAGAAATTCCGCTCGCCCATCCAAGCAACCCTTCTGAGGGATGGTGTCCTCTACTTTGCCGTAGTCGTTATTATTGGCATTGTTGACATCAGTTTCATCCTCTCGATGAAGCTGCCTGTGGTTGCATCGACCGTCATCCCTTTGCACATCGCCCTCACCTCAATCATGACCACCCGCCTCGTGAACAATGTTTTCCACATTGTTGACGCGGGACAGGGCCCAATCTACATGTCAGATGACCAGACCGCCAACGCGAGCCACCCCAGACCCCCCAACTACAGCAGGGGTACGGCGGGCTCTGGCACCATTATGGTCATCGGCAGCGGAGTCGGGACTGAATACTTCGACAAGAGCGGCAACAGTAACGGGATGGAATCATTTGCCTATAGCACTGGCTTGGAGAAGGAGGGCCAAGAGCATCGTGGAAACGCTGCCATTCCACTGCAGTTGAGGGTCACCACAGAGACTTCCAGGGTTTAGTAATGGTCGGTCATTTCATGATTTCCCTTTTACCTACTGCTCTTCCTTCCCTCTGGTGTACTGGTATACCTCTTCAGCCATCCCTCCCTTTTGCCACCGTCATCTCAGCGAAACCTTCATGTACCTTGTATTATCTTTGTATTAAATAATCATCTATATATTATGGGCCACTAGTGGTCGCAGCTCTTGGGTCGATGGGACAGCAAAGGACGAAAATGATCGCGGGGCCCAGATTCGAACGGGCGCCTTGCGGAGTTACAATTGGATCCCAAACGGTCTGTCTTCCAACCACCATGGCCAGCATCCAGCTCGAGACTGGGGTATCGCTGGAGTATACTCACCATGCCCCGATTGTGTCGGTCTCAAACGATGACAAGCCCCAGAAAGTGGCTATCTGTCTTCATCCATGGTCTTGGTTAGGTGGACAGATGAACGACCCGTCAGTGGCTCTCTCTGCCATTGCTATGATTCAAGCCCGTCCGTGCTCAATGGACTCAGTGTCTTTCAGTGTCTTACACCTACTTTGAAACAAAATGGATATCACATACTGAGATATAACTCGCGTGGCGTAGGCAGATCGTCCGGAAGAGCCACATTCACTGGCTTCGATGAAGCCAAGGACCTGGAGGCTTTAATTCAATGGGCTAGCAAGGAGATACCACTGCTGTCCGAAGTGCTCCTCGTGGTGAGTCTGTATGGCGCCCTTCCATCGTTCGGTTGCTCAAAAAAGGACTAGGGATACTCTCATGGCTCTCTGATTGCCTCGCTTCAGGCACCTCGCTTGGCGGATCTCAAAGTCTCGCATCTACTCATAGCGTACCCCTTGGGACCACGCTCGTTCTTGACACTGTTTCGAGGCTCGTACTACAATAGCCAGCTGGCAGGGTTGATTCAGAACGCTGATGGTCGTGTCTTGATCTTATATGGGGATCAAGACGAGTTCACCTCTGTTGAGCGATATGACGCTTGGGCTTCGGAACTCGAAGCTCTTCTGCCTGAAGCAAACGCGAACCGCTTACAGATCTCTAAGATCGCTGGCGCCTCTCATTTTTGGCAGGGCGAAGCTGCTGAGCGTTTGCTCTCCACTGTCTCGTCGTGGATTGCCCCCACTTGAATTGACTACGAGTCTCAGGGTTGTTAGTCGCATGTTGACAACCATCCAAGCCCGGGACATTTGTAGCCCTTGAATTACGGTAGTCCTCCTCCTCGAAGTCCTTACATTCATGTGGTATCGTTGCTGCTCGTGGCATGTCGACTGTTGCCTGCTCTACATTTACACACAGGACCCTTGATAGATACACGGGCTGCAGGAACAAATCGAGGGAATAAAAACCTGTGAAGATTGACTTTCCCTTCGTTTTCTATCTCGTACTTCTCACTCAAGTGAGAACATCAGAAGTTGCAGTGTTGAGAGATCAGACAAAAGAGCGTGTGGGAATGCTGGACGAACAAGAATTGGAGGACCATGTAAGGGCTGCGCTGCTATGGCCCTGTGTAGCTTGACTAACGCTACATACGTGTTGTACAGGAGAAGAACATGAGGAATAAATACGACGATGGATGTGCAAAAGAAGAAAGCGAATGTGCGTGTCATCGAGACGCTTGCCGCGAAGAGGAGCCGATCGCGCCCCAACAACGTTGGGAACCTTGAGAACGGCTTGTCGTAATGGGCGCGCGGCGTCTGCAAAAAAAGAAGAAAAAAGAAACATGGGAAGCTCAACGCCAAGTGAATGTTCGAACGGATTATAGCGTGCATCCGGGTACTGCTGGAGGGCTTCAGAGCATGATATTTCGGATCTAAGAGATTGAAAGGCGTTAGTAAACTCTCCTGGCGCACAGAAAGTGGGTAGGACTCACATTCTTGCTCACAAGAGTACTGCGATCGCGCGGATTTGACAGTGGACGAGGTGGTGTCCGATAAGGCCATTGGGGCGTCCGGTGTTGATTCCAAGGCAGACGAGGCAATCCAGGGGTACACAAGTCCCATTGAGTTGTGGTCGGATCCAGGTACCGGACATTGTTATGAAAAGGTGGCCAGGGACGATCGTGTGGCGGAATCGGTGCAGGCCCGCAACAGGCGGATGATGGGTTGGACAGGATGCATGGAGACGCAGTCGTGAGACCATTCCATTTCGAGTTTTCGTTGCAGTTTTTGAACAGGGCAGCCGACCGGTGGCGTCGATTGAATTGAGACCAAGATAGTGATTTCGTGATTCCAATAGTTGAGTGCAGTGACGAGGACGGGCCAATAAAATGGATAGAGAGAAAAGAGAGAGAGTGCGGTGAGTGTGTGTTGACACCAAGGAGAAAGAGAGAAAGAGCGAAAGCAAAGCAAAATAAAAACGTGAAAGCACATGAGAGGAAGATCCAAATGAGTGTGTGTACATCTACAGATTAGGAAACAGTTACAATATGAATGGCAACAACAGCCTTAGACCACTGAAAGAATGGGATGAAAGGGCAGTGGGCAAGAGCGAAGGAGAACAGGTCGCTATATTAGCGCTGCGACCTCCAAATTGCCTCGAAGGACAATGCTATCGTGGCAAATGAGTTGGGTTGGTTCAGGAACGAGGAATGGAAAGCGAAGAAACGGATGGCGCTCAAGCTCGAAAGGGAAAAGGACTCAAGAAAGGTACGAAGCGCCAAATAGGGAAACGGACGTAACAGGGGCAAGTTTAACCAAAGGAACAAGGACTCACTCTGCAAAGGAAAGTTAGTCAAATGATTTTAGGAGTAGAGGAGAACCGTGTACCTTCGACCGCGGCCATGACCACTCGCAGCATGGCGGTATCCGTAGCAGTGGTTATACTTTATGTGGAGGGGGAGCTCAGAATTGGCGGTGGCGCGGGAATCCTATAGGGATGTACGTACTGGATATAGATTTCACGTTCCTTGGACCGTCCAGCCTTCTGAGCCAGTCTTGCAAACCGTTTCTTGAAGTAATCGCGGACCAGCCTTCACGTCCCCTGGCTCACCGTCAAAGTCCTGCAAATGGTCAGATCGTCCTTGTCGACGGAAGGGAGCTACAATGTGCTCTGCTGAATAGTAGCAACTCACCGGGAAGAAGTTCTTGATATCTGAGTGAAGCACCTTCTTTTGGAAGAGATCATCCTTGTTCAAGAAGAGAATCTGCAAGAGTCGAGTCAACTGACGACCTCGGTGGGCTTCACGGATAACGCACGATTGATGTCTGCTTGAACCATTGGGAATGACATATTGAATCCCATATGGTCATTGCGTCTTGCATTTGATTCTATTGTCGACATCAGAGGTAGTAACGAATTGCAAGGAGAGAGATGACTTACTGCGTCCTTGTCTTCAACAAGACACTGATCGTACCCGCTCAGGCTGACCAAGAACAGGATACTTGTCACATCCTGGAAGCAGTGTATCCATTTCCGCCGCTTCGCTCTTCTGACCCCCCACATCGACCATAAGCATGTCTTGGTCACCCAGCCTGAAGCTCGTTTCAGTGATGCCGATTGTCCGTGCCCGGCATCGAATGATGTCTTGTTCTGTGGGCTGATAGGAAGGCTCAAACAGTCGGTCTAGTGATGGAAAAAAGTATTGCAAGCTGAACAAGGTAAGGTCAGGCAGGTGTTTTTCGAAGAGCAAGAATGGACAACCGTACTTGTCGGGTAGCGCCGCCTCGTTCCCCCCGCTGCCATGCTTTTTGGACGATGCTGTCCTGCCACAGTGCCTTGAGAGGTTCGTAGAAGTCCATTGGAAACGGCTCCTTGTCCCTCAGATCACGAGCGTCTGTGATGACTTCGATGTATTGTTGGTTCTTCTCTTCGACTTCGAGTTCCATGTCCAACATTGCTTCGAGCAGATATGACATTCCTCGTGTCAAGTTTTCGAACACTAGCTGGCGATAGGATTCGATTTCTTGTGGTGAGAATGGGACTTTGTGTATCAGCCGCATTTGCTATCAGGGATGAATAGAGTTGCCGTCAGTGTAGCAGGGATTCAATTGAACGACTAGAACCGTACCTTGAGGACTGTAGACTTGCCCGAGTCGCCTGATCCCAAGAGAAGGACCTAGATTGACCGCCATTGACATACCACCAGAGCCCTGAGCATAATGAAACGAACCTTGACTTGGGCGGCCATCCTTGCTTTTGCCTAGGGAAAGTGCTGGGTGTAAGAAAAGTGCCTGGCGAGCGGCCGCCAACGACCTCGTACCTCCTTCAGCTGCTTCTCAACCTCTCGATTCATTGCCTTTTCCTCCTCCGAAACCTCAATCCCAGTCGCTGGCGAAGACATACAAGAGCCCATTATTGCGAGTCACAACAGAGATTTCCAGTGGCCAGCAGAGTGCGAGAGAGTAAGAAGCAAGAAGCAGGAGTGTACCCAAAGTCGGAGATGCCGGTAACTTCTAGATGATGGGTTCTCAGTGGGACTACCGCGGCGCCTCAAGCGATCAGAAAAGCAATCCGAAAGAAATGCGAATAGAACAGAGTTTAGCGTTCAAGATAGACAGGAGGAAGAAAGTATGGATCATCCATCGGACTCGCGCGTGGCCTGTGTCATCGACAATGCTGGACCCTGAAACACGGATGCCGATTTGGCAACTGCCCGTGGGTCTGCTGACCACGAGAGGTTTTTCCCATGCTCGATGGTCCCTTGGTATCGATCTTTCGAGACCCATTCATATTTGTGATAGAGAAGTTCATTAGAAAAGGCTTCTAAGCCATATCAGGTTCTCCCTATTGAAAGGTAGATAGTCTTCAAAGCTTCTAGTCGGTGCAGGGGATGAAAAGCGGCCCCCCATCTGGGATTTAGACAGGAGCTTTGCAGCGGAAGCAAAACGGTTTTGACTGCATGTGAAGTCGGTTTAACCCTTCGGCTGTTTTTAGCGTTGCTTCCGCGAGCCGTTAGGAGATTCTTGACATGTTGCCTGGTTACATAGTCCTCGGGCAAGCATTTTAGCCAGCGAGATACCTCCGCAGAGCCTATAAAATTAGGGGATGGACAGGAGAAGGTCTTCCTCCGTACTCAATAACGCTCTGTACACAGCTAAAAACGCAGACGCATAAGGCGATGGGTTTGAGGTTGGCGGATGCCAACAGTCAGGGGGATCAGAACCTCCTCCTCCCAGTGGCGATCATGTCGTAACACCTTCGTCGGAAAGATTCGAATTAATTCCATGATTTCCATCATGAAAAGCTTGGGACTTGTGTGCACGGTGCGGGCACAGTTAATATTGTTCGAACTTCGAAGGTGCTGGAGCTTCAGGCGACCAAGCACAAAGTGAAAGCTACAACTCGCAGCTGAGCTCGTGCCGCTTCTCGTGCGTTCGGTATAGGTACTTCGTGTTGCATAGAGACAGCGCTGCTGAGAATCGACGCTGGAGAATGATTCTAATCGAGACGCCCAGCCCTGGTGCTCCAGCGGCCAGCTACCTCGAATCAACATCTACCATGGGCCGTATTCACAATTCCTGGGTAAAAGGTTTTAGCCGACCTCATTAGAAGGTCGGCCTTTAGCTACACATACTCATGTATGTCGGCCGCAGCTGGTAGAGCTTTCGAATTCTATGCGGATGGATGCAAAATGCCCAGTGCTTACTTTAAAACTCCGCGCACAATACTAGGCCCGCATAGCAGCCTCGCCTCAATGTCCCTCAGATGTATACTTTCAGGCAGGGAAGAAATATATCTCAGGCACTGCCAGCTGGAGGAGCCGGCAGTTGATGTTTTTTTTTAAAAAAAAAATCTTTTGCCCACTCGTTGCTGCGCGAAAGCAGGCCGCCTATGCCAAAGGGATTCCGACTCATGCGGTAGCCCTCACGATATCTCGTTCAGTTCTTCTACACATCAGAAACATATGAGCATACCAATTTAGTAGGCATCCATACACGGGGCTTGTAAAGTCCAAAAAGAATCATCGCAACCTGGGCTCGAATCCGTGACCTCGGGGTCTTTAACGACAACGGAACTCAAGCGGACCGCCCATCGTCATCAATTCCCTGGGCGCCTACCTCCTTGCCTTAGCCACCAGCACAATCCTGAACGCAAGTAACAGAAAGAACTCTCGTTACCAACAAAGACTGTGTAATGGCACTCTTGCGGTTTGCTCCGTCACCGACAGGGCCTCTCCACCTGGGAGGCTTGAGAATGGCGTTGTATAACCATCTCTTTGCAAAGAAACATGGAGGGAAATGGATCTTGAGGATTGAAGATACAGACGCGGTGAGCGCGTAATATCACTTTCAAATTGAACCAGAGTCATCTGACATACTTCAGACGAGATTTGTACCTGGTTCAGTAGAAGGGATTCGGAATGCGTTGAATTGGGCAGGTTTGGAATACGATTATGGTGTGTCAAGTTCTTTGAAACACACCGCATGCGTTTCTCAATATCCCCAGGCCCCGGAAGGGGTGGTCCACATGGACCATACTTTCAGGTTAGTACACTGGACTGCCAACCCTTCTCTCTTCTTCTGACAATACGGTCAGTCAGAGCGGCTTGACTTGTACAAGGATTATTCGAAGAAGCTCTTGGAGGTATGGTGTTCATATCAGTGGACGTCCCCATACTGAACGACGGCAGTCAGGCCATGCATATCGGTGCTTCTGCACAGTTGACCGCTTGGCCGACGTCCGTGAACGACTGGCAAGAACTGGGTCGAATGCGACGTATGACCGTTCTTGCCTCCATTTGACGGACGAAGAAGTTGCTAGGAAAGTCAAAGCAGGCGAAAAGTCTGTTGTACGGCTCAACGTGCGTTTCTTTTTCTCTTGAAGAAACGTGAAGGTGGCTCTTACAACCCATTTGAACAGGGCACCAACCTCCCAGCACGCCCTACGGGAGTAGACCTCATCTTTGGCAAGCTAAAGGACGCGCATGCTTCACTTGCTACCGACCCTATCCTGCTCAAGTCAGACCTGTTCCCGACGTACCATCTTGCGTCCGTTGTGGACGACCATGAAATGGGCATCACACACGTGTTGCGAGGCGAAGAGTGGATGCCTTCCCTACCACTTCATCTGGATCTGTATGCAGCACTCAAGATACCGGCACCTCACTTTGCCCATCTTCCAATCCTTTTGAATCCGGATGGCTCAAAGATGTCCAAGCGAAACGGGGATGTACGGGTCGAAGATTATGTGGTAAGTTTCTCATCCTCTCAAGGGGGAAATGGCGCTGAGAGGGTCCTAGAAAAGAGGTTGGGAGCCTGAAGCCCTTCTCAATTGGTTGGCCTTGGCTGGCTGGGGCTCAAGGCAAGCTCGTCAAGAAACAGGCGAAGATGAATCATCATCTCGTTCCGCTTCACCCAGTTCTGATGCCCCAGACAGCACTGCGGTGTACACTCTTCCTGAGCTTATACAAGAGGTACGTGGTGTCCTTGTCAATCTTGTGACGCGCTCTGACGAGAGCTGCAGTTCGACTTGAGCGCCGTGACCCATCGAAATTCATCTCTTGACCCCATGAAGCTCGAGTATATCAACAAACACCACTTGCTCCGTCAAAGATCTACTGAAGAAGGCTTTGACGCACTCGTCGCGAGAGCTCAGGAAGTCCTGAAGGAATCTTTCCCGGATAGTGAATATACCACCAAGGACATGATCAAGCGTGCCAGTGTTCTACTTGAGGGGCGGTTGACCAACCTGAAAGAGCTACCCATCCACGTTTTCTACCTGTTCGAAGAGCCTAACCTGGACTCGGAGGAAGCAAAAGAACTGATAGCTGGAATCACTACGACACAGAGAGGCATGTCGTTGAGCTCCCTTCTGCCCGTCTTTGCGCTGACCGACTCCTTAGACCAGGTACTTGATGCCGTATCGAACACTCTGGCTTCGTTGCCCAATCCATGGGAAGACCACGACTTTTCTAAAGTCCTGCAAGCTACGCGAAAGGAGGCCAACATCCCCAACAAAGTGTTCATGAAGACTCTCAGGCATGCCTTGACGGGATATAAGGCAAGCAATCTATATCCTTGCATGACTGGTGGCTGACCTTTTTCTGATGTAGGACGGTCCCCCACTTCCCGATATCATCAAAGTTTTGGGTCAGGAAAGGTCTCTAATTCGTCTTCGTCACCAACTATAGTGGTATATAGTGCCATTCTATTCATTATTTCAGTTCTGCTTGTGTACTACTCAAAGTGATCATCCCATCTCACTCATCCTGATTGCAAGCGGAGCCTTTTGACGCCATGTTGATCCCGCACGGCGCGAGTTCCTTGGTTCCTGACCACGACCACCGTCACCAACCTCAACAGTAACAGAGCTCTTTGGCAGTTTGGTTTACGACTGAACCATTGCAGCCATGGCTCTACATCGCCTGAGCCAGGATCCGCGAAGCGATCCTCTCTCAGATCTTCGTTTCTCTCTGGAGATCATGCCAGGTTCAAGGAAATATGTCTTTACACCCGCCGCGAGAGCCGAGATCCTGACCAAATTGTATGCCTCGCTCATGGGCCCAAATCAGAGGTACTTTCTACCTCAGGGCGTGACCAACGTACCGACAGGCCAGCTACTCAGCGAGTACCAGGCTTCAGTCGGGTTCTCAGGAGCAGGGAGGGAAGATAGCATCCCGGTCGAAGGTAGAGCCTGCAGCCACATATTCAAGAAGGGTGAAAGTTGTTATCGATGCAAGTGCGCAAAGTCCTTTATGTTCTTTGAAACCTCCGCTGAATTTCTCTCGTAGGGATTGTGCGTTGGACGACAGTTGCGTGATGTGCGCGAGATGCTTTCATGCAACGGACCATACGGACCATAGCGTCAGCTTCTTCATAGCTCAGCAATCGGGAGGATGTTGTGACTGCGGAGACGATGAAGCCTGGAGGATCAATATGTGCTGTCCTCACCACCCCTACCCCACGGCTACAGGCCCAATGCACATCCCAGCAGGCCCATTGTCTGATGACCTGCCCACCGTCTCGCCGATCCTAGGCCAGTTGCCCAAATCCCTGCGCGATTCAATGCACCGCACCATCGGATATGCGCTGGACTTTCTCCTCGACACCCTCGACTTTTCGCCTGACGAGATCACAGTCCCTCTGAACGAGGCAGATCTACGCCTCCAGCCCTCTGCGGACCCAATGATGAAGGACATGTACTGCGTCGTACTCTGGAACGGGGACAAGCACACATTTGACGAAGTGAAGACCGTAGTGATGGACTTGACAGGCAAAGGGAATGCGGCGGAGCGTCAGAAAGAGGTCGAGGCGATGGTGAAGACACTGGAGAACGACGGGAGGGTGATAGTGGACATGAACGTCGTGACACCGCAACCCCTCAGCTCGATAGCCCACGGGCCACCGCAACAGGCAAAACTCCTCGAGATGGCCCACTGTATGACGCAGATCGACATGGGCGTCACCATTCGGAGGGCCTACGACACGTTCTGCGAGCAGGTGGGAGCCGTGATCATCGATTGGTTGTTGGACCTTACTCGAGCAAGACTAGGGCCGGATACACTTGTCCTCAAGGAGGTCCTCGCAAGGGAGCTTATGAGTGCGCGTAAACGAGACGCGTTTACATTGGGCATGGCACCCTTGTCGAAGAACTCGCCAGGGGGGATGGTCTTGCCTCCGTCCGCTGTGAACCTTACGGAGATTCCAAATGCGACGCGACTGGACTACATGTTTGTCTACCACAGCAGGCTTTGGCGGAAGCTACGGTTAAGTCTGAAAGAGGTTTACGCGTCTCTGCTTTCCTTGAGCAAAACCCACAAGCTGGCTATCGGTAAGTTTCGCTCTGTTCTGCACTACGCTCTGTCACTCAACGATTTCAGCTGGCCATTTTGCAAACACCTACCATCGGATTACGGACACCTACCTCCTCACGGACCGCGAAGCAGAGACCTCTATCAAATACTTTGCGCTGCAGCTTTTCACAGTCCCATCCGTCTCAGCTCATCTCGTCAAGAACCATAAAGTCATCACTGGGCTCTTGAACCTTCTCTCATGCTTCTTCACCAACCAAATCAATAGGCCAGGAAAGCGCAACTCTTCTACCTCCCCCAGCCCACTCAGCAATGTCCCGTTCTTCCCTGTGGCCAACTGTGCGGTCCAGTTCGGAGGTCGACCTCCCATCTCCCCCTCAGTCATCACTGCACCAACAACGCTACCATACCCCATCTCACAACCTCCCCATGTCAATGCACGAACGCAACCTGCTGCCCATCAGGCTCTGCAACGTATGCCACAGAACCCACTGATGGATGTGGATTCGTTCCCTTTCAAGTCGAAGCGTTTCATGCCAATCTTCAGCGACCTACGGTATTTGATGCACACAGCGCCAGTTCAAGCACTCTTGACAGAACGGTCGTATGTCACATGGGATCGAGGAACTCGTATGTGATATTCCCATTTGTTTCGTGGTATATTGGAATTGACCATAATTCAGCCCAGATATCAGGCCATCTCGCTCATCTCCTTCCCTTCACTCAGACATGCCAAATCTTCATGTGCGCTCAATCCAACCGGCGAGCTCTCAATGTTCACGTGGAATACGAGTCGGATGCATGGATCAGTGTGTTCAATGTCACGCTGAGTCTCAGCAGGATCATCAAGGTCGTGGGGAGTGCATATGCCAACACCTCCAACGACATCCAGTTGGTCGTCGACGGCGAATCGGCACCACTGAGGACGATGCGAGGGTCGAAAGAGGTTGTAGAGGCGATCGAGGTGGTCATGACTTGCCTGTTGGGCGTGAGCAATAGCATCGAGGGTGAGCTACCAATGCCAACTCAACCTCCTCTTTGTCTGGCAGCTCTTCATCGAGCTCATGGTGATCGTAAGTCTTGCTGTTCTTCATAACATGCATCGTCTGATTGAGACATGGTCTACACAGAGTTCAAAGCCAGCTATTACTTCAACTCCTCATTCTTAGCGATGGACAAGGAGAAGTTTTCACCAATCAAGTATCACAAAGTCATATTCGGAGCAGGATACAAGGACGAGGAGACCAAAGCTAGGACCAAACTCTATGAAGTCGTCCGCTTCGATGTTGCCGAAGGATGGGTCAGTTTCCACCACTCCCTTCACTGGCTGCTAGCAGAACTTTTCAAATCCACGCATCTGCTCTCGGAACCACGCCTGAAGGAGGAGTTTGGAGGGACGGAGTTTGAAGAGTACCGGTCCCTGAAGGATATCGTCGTGCGATGTGCTGGAAGTGAGAAGGCCGTGCTGGCCATCATTGACTACCCGCTCCGAGGTAAGATATTGCAAGACTCGCACTGCACTCAACACTAACGCGGTCTTTCTCAGTTCTCGCTATGGTAGCCCAGATCCGGGTTGGCCTATGGGTCCGCAACGGCTTCGCAATCCGTGGCCAGCTCATGCATTACCGGGACTACATGCTCCGAGAGCTTTGCTTTGATCAAGACCTCTTCATGCTCCAGACCTCACTCGTCCTCCTCGACCCGGACGTGGTCTTTGTGACCATCCTCGATAGATTCAACTTGATGGCCTATTTCAACGGTGTTGCAATGGACGACAGTGACGATGAAGAAAGCGACGAAGAAGAGCAGTCGATTGAGGAGGATGAGGAGGACGAAGGGGAATTCAAACCCACCAAGGCTAATCCATACAACACGAGCTATGAAGACATCTCTCACTTGTGTGGGATGGTTGAGGAGCTGCTGTTTGTCCTCATCACCATGGTCAGCGAGAATGCAGCTGCGTCCCGCATGCCTGTCCAGTCCGCGGTCCGTCGAGAAATCGTGCATGCTTTGGCAATGGGCCCATGTGGGTTCTCAGAGTTGACGAAGAGAGTGGCAGAGAGGTTCGGGGATAACGTCGCATTCGAGAAGACCTTGAAGGAAGTGGCCGTTTTCAGACCGCCAGAGGGAGCAACCGACGTTGGCGTTTACGAGTTGAAGGACGAGGCGATGTTTGAGGAGGTCAACCCTTTCTTCTTCCACTACACCCGGAATCGACGCGAGGAAGTCGAGAACGTCCTCAAGGCAAAGATGAAGAAGAAGTACGAAAAGGAGGGAAGACCTCAAGGCGAAGAGTGGGTGTACGTGCCCAAGAAGTTTGGCGTGACCGAGGGACCGTATAAAGACATACCAAAAGTCTTTGAGAGCGAGATCTTTTTGCAGATCTTGTTCTACACGGTCTACAACGTGCTCGTCCTTACCGAGTCCTCTGGGGGAGCGCAGTCGGGAGTCGCAGGCGCGAGTGGTGGAAACGGTGCAACAGCTGCTCCTACGTCGACTTCGGCAACCCCTCCATCAGCAGAGGCAATCCTCGATCAGGTGTTACACTTGATCATGATCGGTTTGGTGGAAGTGGAGGAGAGTTTCTCCAAGCTTGCGGCGGCCAAGGCTTTCGAGGAAGACCGGACCCTCGTCGATGTCATCTGCGCGTTGGAACACCATGAACAATACAAGAATTACCGGGCTCGCGTGGTTTGGATCCTCAACAAGATAGCACTACATGCCTCAGACGAAGTGACAGAGAGGAGGAAGACGTACGGCTCCCTGAAACCTACCGTCGATCCCGAAGAAGCCAGAAAGAAAGCGGCTAAAGCTCGCCAGGAGGCCATCATGCAGCAGATGAAAGCTCAGCAGAATCAATTCGCGATCAACTTTGACGAGGAAGACGACGATGACGACGAAGGGATGTCTGTGGATAGCGAGGACTCGAAGGAGGGACAGGAGGTGGAAGAAAGCTTTGGAACCTGTATCGTCTGCCAAGAGGAACTGTACGCGTCTGGGAAGGCCTTTGGTGCACTCGGGCTCGTGCAACCGAGTCGCTTCGTTCGACGCCATCCTGAAAGCCAACATCACGGTTACATCAACGAGGTACTCGGGATGGCTACCGATCTGGACCGCGCCTCTCCTGTGAGCACCCGTTCCTTCCCACCCCCCGATGCAGATGTGCTCGACTCCAAGTCAACCGTTACGGCCACCACAAACTTTGAAGGATTCCCCTCCAGCTACACCCGCTTCGGTCTCGCTGCCTCTGTTTGCTCTCACATGATGCACCTGGAATGCTTCCAGGTGTACAGCATCTCCATTCGTCAGCGACACCGAACCCAGGCCACCCGGAACCATCCTGAAAGCATCCCAAGGAAGGAGTACATCTGCCCTCTATGCAAGAGCCTTGGCAACGTCATCCTGCCTGTGGTCAAGCCCCTCAAGATTCAGCTGAACCCAACACCTTTCGCCGACTGGATACGTGCTGCGGGGATCAACATTCTGAAATCCAAGCCAGACCCACTCCTCGAGTCTCTGCAAATCCGCAATGGCACCGGCGAGTTTGTGTTTTGGGCGGCACAGGATCCTGGCTATGCAAACGCCGTCAGGGGCACTCAACAGGAAGGCAAAGTGGAGGTCTACGAGGCGGATAAGATGGTGGACACGGTCGCAGTCGTGACCAAGGCCTTCTCCCAGCAAACACGGCACTTGCGAGAGCGGGCAGAGCCTGAAGTGGGCGAGCGTGGTGCGGGGCTCTATCTGCCTGAAGAGCTCTTGGGGTACACCATAGCGCAAATTGAAAGTGCTCAACGTGGAAACCTCGTACCGAATGGTGGAATCATTGCAGACAACCTCACCGAGTCACAAACCAAGATGATTCGTGGACTTGTCTCTGTCTTTGGGAGGTTTGTAGCGGTGCAATTCCAAGGTCGGCCAGACGAGGGACGCGACGCGGTACGGCAAGCAGTTGTTAAGCGTCTACTGCCAGAATGGAGCAGGACATCGCTGACATCGTTCCATGCGCCACTCCTCCTTCGAGATCCCCTCACCATCCTTATCGAGGCTGCCTCTGTGGCTCCAGATATCCTGAAGCACGTCCTGATCCTGACCTATTACGCGTGCCTGGCACGCTCGGTAGTTGGTCTGGTATATATCCTCAGCAAATCACGCAGCTATTCCATCACTCAAATCCCTCGACGCTCGCACGAAGACCTCTTTGGCGACCTCCGCATGTTCTTCATGTCTGTCGTCCGCCACTCTCCCGTCTTTGAACATTCCGCCACGCTCGCATTCGAGACGTTTGGCGAGGCGAGGGTAGAGAAACTCCTCTATTCATTCACACTGCCGTTCCTGAGACGCGCTGCGATCCTCTGCCGGTCCATCCTCCCCGACGCTTTTCCAACGCCCAACTTTTGCTCGAGCCCGCCCTGCGAGTATACTCGACTTCTCTTGACGCTCGGCATACCCCCACTCTCCGACCTCCCCGCTCACGACACGCTCCAAAACGCACTCTCGGGCTGGTGTGCGCACTATGGCCATACCCTCACAGCTTCCCAGCTCAATTGCAGTGTCTCGCTCGACTTTCCAGGAATCTACCGCCTGGCGAGGCTACCGCTCGTCTTGGATTCGCTGTTTACGCTACCTGAAAAGGTCTTGGTGTGTACACGCTGCAACACGGTTCCAAACGACGGGGCGATTTGTCTGCTTTGTGGGACGATTGTGTGTTTCCAAAGTGGGTGTTGCGTGGATGTGGATTATAATAATCGGGGAGAGTGTAATATGCATACGCGAGAGTAGGTGCCTTGGCTGCCACGATGGTGATATTTTGACTAATCTCGCTCTGATAGGTGTGGAGGGATGATTGGGTTGTATTATCTGATCAAGCGGGGAACGCTGTTGTACCTCAACTCGGGGAACGGGTCGTTCCATCCGTCGCCTTACCTGGATGTCCATGGGGAACCTGATATTTCGATGCGGTATGTTCATTCATCTGCCTCGACTGCCGTTTGGTATACTGATTAAATGGTTATTTTGTTTAGGAGAGGACGGCGACAGTACCTGCACTATCCACGGTATGAAGAGGTTCGGAAGGTGTGGCTCAACCACGGCATCCCTACGATTGTGGCAAGAAAGTTGGAGAGCACGCTGGATGCTGGAGGGTGGGAGACCTTGTGATTTGGTTTTGTAGAATTTAGAAAGTGTATATCAATCGTCCATTCGTTGTATCAACTATCCATTTCCTTTCATCGTATATCCGTCCGGCAAAGGTTCCAATGAAAGCAAAGTCTCCATGATAGACGAGCAATTTACAAGGAGGTATATTCGTTCTCATCTATCCATCCAAGCCCCAGATTTTATGCCTCCCTTTTCCGATATAATACACAGCGGCGGTAAGGTAGCAAGTACGAAGAGGCAAATACATAAATAAGTTATATAGAGGAAGCAAAGAGAAGATCGAAGCAATTAGCCCTAGTGAGAAGTAACAGAGAATTATCGAGAATGTCGGTAGTAAAACAACAACAACTGGGGGCTTTTGGTCAGTCAGTATGAGGGAGGTAGTCAGCTCTAGTGCAGGAGGCGTGGTGTTGCGATAGAAGCAGAAGCAAGGTTCCGGTGTAAGGGCATCGAATGGGTGACAAAGGGGTATATATAGGTTGTGTTCGAAAGCGAGTCTTGAGCGTGGTTGTGTAGAGCATCCTAGTTTGAGTTGCGTTTCGAAACGAGGTTAGGTTAGGACGGGGAATTGCATTTCGGGAATGGGAAAAGGCGCCTTGAATCATCGCGTTGTTAGTGCACGAGATTTACCCAACCCCACGTACACGAATGTCCACCATGGTCTATCAAACGCGCGTCAGCTCAATTCTCTCCTTCAATACACGTCCACCGAAAGCTGGCATAGAAAGGGAAAAGGAAAATAAACTCACTAAACGACTCGTTTGGTTTACACGAACACTTTCCTTTCGCCCATTCATTCGACGGAGGACAATGTCCAAAGTTGTCATGCTTGTACCCAATATCGCGGAAGTAGTGGAGTTGGGATTTGGATGTGAAGAGGGAGACGGCGATACTGTGGACGGGGGCGTCGCCCCAGCGCTGTTATTAAGAGTCAAGGTTAGTCTCTGGGTTTGATAGGGATTTGGTGGGGTGCGAACGATGCGCGAAGGTAGGGGGGTGCATGAGGCAGGAGGGACGCCGGGAGAGGGGAGGTGGGAGAGGGGAGGGAGAGAGGGATGACAGCGTACCTCGTAATAAAACCCTCCTTTCGAATCCAAAAACTCGAAAAACTTTGTATACGCTTCTGCTCGATAAAAGTCCATATCGGCGACTTCAAAGTTGCTCCAGACTGTTACGGAAAACAAAAGATCCCATCAGTAAACTGTGTACGGGGGACGGGACGCCCGCTGGTCGGGGTTGACGGGGAGCAGAGACAAAGGAGAGAGAGAGAGAGAGCAACGTACAATGACAATGGTTGTAATCTGCCCCGTCGTTATCCGAGATAAAGGTCATGGTATTGTTGGGGTGGATGTATTGTGGGTATTCTTTAATGAATTCTGTATTCGAAAGATTAGCCACGACGCGACGAACGGTCCACGGGTAGACAGACGTACCTTTGACAGTGTTCCACAGGGTAGGCACCGTTGCGGGGATTTCGATGAGTGAGAGTGTGAATCCGTACACTTTTCCTCGTTTTTGCATGAAGAGGAATGGGTCGTAGTCTAGGTCGCAGTAGTATTGTACTTTTGGTCTGGCATTGTTCGTCAACGTGCTATTCCAACGCGGTTAATGAGGAGAAAGACAGACGCACTCTATCCGCCAATACCATCGATAGTTTTGCAGTATTTCATGTTTGAAGAAGAACTGGCCGGTCGTCACGTCAGCACCAGCGGAAACACGGCAAAGAGAGAAACATACCCCAGAGTTCCAGCGACACATATTGCGATAGGATACGCTGTCGGCGTAGGGTACGCGTTGCGACTTCATTCTGTCTCTTGATGCTTTTGCCAGGTCTTCGTTTATCCAATCAGGCTGCTTCCAATGTTCTTCTGGGATCTTGCCAAACTTGACCTCTCCGGTCGCTAATATTGATACCCGCCTTCAATTCGCCCACCAGCAATTAGCTTCATCCGCAAAGCAGTGGAAAGGAAGACAACAACTCACTCTTTGAACTCGTCCGTAAAGTCATCATCATTAAGAAACACCCAAGGATAGTTGTATTTCCTGTTGAACCTGTCCTCAACCTGACGCATACTCGAAATGACACCGTCGAGCTCGCTGTTGCGCGCCAACATGACGAGCGTGGCATTCGCTCGTTCTGGTTGTGTTCCTGCTGCGGTGCTGAGGAGTTTATTGGCTGTTGAGACGGCGTGTTTTATGGGTTGGTAGTCTGAGGAGAAGGCGCCGAAGAGAAAGTGTAGACATAGCTGTTGAGTGTATTGTAGAATGGATGAGGAGAGAGGAGGGAGAAGAGAAGAGAAGACGTCAGTCAGTAAGAACTCTTGGACAGATTTCCAAGTAAACTCACGATTGTGGGTATCAACACGAAGAACATTCGCCGTTTTGAATACGACGACAGGTTGGCTAGGCTCAGCGCGGACATGGTTGTGTTTTCTTCCTCTTTTCTCGTGGGCGGTCCAGTTATTATCTAGATGCAAAGATGCGCAGCTACGGTGCACAGCACGATAAACGCCAGAGCGGGCAGACCAAACCGCAGCTTGGGAAAGATTAGAAATGAGAGCTGAGGGGCACACCCAAGACGTTGCTGGCCAAGCGTTCAAGTGCCAAGGCGGAAACGGGGTAAAGACTCCGAAAAAGTCTAATTCCGCGAGGGCCGATCACGGAACAGAAGTAGATGCTAGAAAGAGTACTGGCAAAGGAACAGGAACATTGAGCATTGTACCTTGCGAGTTGGGTTGTGAGTTGATAAGATTAAGGGGCAGATGAAAGAGGTACAGAGAGAAGTCAGAGAGCCATGGGTCTTTTGCTTATATTACGACGATGCCGGGAGTTACAAAGGGTATCACCAGATGAAGAGGCGGCCTTCTCAGGAAGCCTGTGCTTGGTCTCCGTGGATCGTTGAGAAGCGCCAGATTAGGATAGCCCAAAAAGGCGCGCACCTGTTCTCTGAAGCTATAGTCCGAGTGCGCAGTCAGATGCAGCCAGAACTTGGAAGTCCTTTTTTGTGTTGATGACTGTCATGATAACCGGTATCACAGGAGGCGAAGGGTTTACGAAGGATCTTCGCTTGACCTTGAACTTCTCATGGTGATCAGCCCAAAGGTTGGCTGTCATTCGATGACGTAACTTGCACTGAATCTCTATGTGATTCATCCCATACGCTCTGATATACCAACCAAAAGGCACAGCTCCGAGCCTCGCTCAACCAAACGCTGGTCCCAGTCGCGTCCAAGCTTTCCACCACTTCATCCGTCCTCCGAGTCGCACGAGCTGGAAATCCTCGCTTATTCTATGTACGGATTGAGGATTTGGGCTATTAGAGGTGTCATTATTATTTTGTTTTATTTTCAAGACTTGGTAGCGGTATGTGACGAGGTTGGTACTCAAAATCATAAGTGAGGTGGGATCATTGATTGTCTACGACGAGCGATGCATAATCGAGGCCTGAGGCTCAGTGAAAAGTCGAATTAGCGGGATACATCGACATGCATCCAAAGAAGTGCAAAGGTCCCCAGGTGTAGCCTGAGGGCGCTAACTCCCACATTTCTCCATCGCGTCTTACATGCTCCGTGTTCCTTTCTTTCCGTCAATGTAAGTACCAGCAGGTCCTCTCAGACACCCAGTGGGGTTTCCAACACCTTGCACATCTTTTTGTCTTGAGTTGTTCCAGTGGCTGGGGCGGAAGCTTCCTACCACAGCGATCTTCGATAACTCGATCTGCGTCGCGTTTGCCCTTGTCTCGCTACAACCACCATCTACCTACAGCCACAAGGAAGGTACTCCGCCTATAGCTATAGTGTATTGGTTTCTTGGTCTCAAGGATTCTATCAGGCTTCCAGATCGCGTACGTCGCTGTTTCTGGAGTGCATCAGCAAAACCCACCATCTGGTAGATTTCGTAGAAATGGTAGTAGAAATGAACTAGAATTGGTAGGATCGCTAGGAGGGTAGCACTTAGATCCATCAAGACGCGGATGCGTGATAGGTTCTCTAATACCACTTCTAGGGATCCTACCGATACTACTTACCAGGCTAGTTGATCTACTGTTTTGAGGCAAAGATGCACGCTTTAATTGGCCCCCTTTGGTGGAAAGTCAATCTATTGTCAATCGACCTGAGACTCCGAATTTCGACTGCGAAAATTCTAATCAGTGTCTCACATAACAGCCATACGACATGATTGAGGATTGCGGATCTCTGCTACTTAAGATTAAGGGGTATAAAAGATTCAGAGGTTGTTGTACGACTCGGACAACACTCTCATCAACTATTCCTCCAACCCCATTGAGACATCGATAACCCCCTGTCACATCGAGTGCCACAGCCGATCTGTGCCAAGAACTCGATCGTTTACAATTTTCCTCCACCAACGATGGTCGGTCAAGGCAACAGTAGTTTCGCGTTCGACGCCCACTCTACCATACCCTTCAAGGGTTTCTGGCAGGAACGCATCGCTCACCTTCGACCTCTTGTCTCAGCCGGAATCCCTTGCGCACTCTGGGGGTACGACGTGCTCGACTTGCTGTTCGCCTACGGAAACATTTGGGGCACACAAGAGATCGTCGTACCGGACGACGCCCTCGACGCCACATCCCAAATCTTGCAGCAGCAAGCAGGCTATCTCGTCGTGCCCACGGATGACGAATACATTCAACGACTCGCATCAATAAACTGTGCCATCCCATACCCCGATTCAATCGTTTTCAAGCTGCCCCCAGAGATTGCCAAAGATAATGTTGGGACGGCTCCAGGGACGGTGACGGTACACCCCCAATCTTATTTCGGCGAATTTTACAACAACCTCGGTAAAGAACAAAAGAATCCACGTCGATTTATTCGCCTCCCTTCTGACCTGGACGAGAGGATCCTCACACCCAATCTGCATACCTTACTGGAAGGGCTCGTTCATTGCCTGTTCTATCCCCCAGCCAAAGGCGCTCCACCACCCTGGTGCTGGAAAGATGAGATGGACGCGCTCATCTGCGAAGCCGAAGATCGTCTGGACGAAAAAGTCGCTGAACAGACGATCATGAAGAAACTTTCGACGGACAAAGCCAAGTGGTACATGGGGTACTGGTTTAAAAACCACAGGCGGCCCAGCATTGATCAAATTGCCGAGTTCAAGGATCGTCTTCGATTGCCGCTCAATTCCCAGTAAGCAAGCTCCCTTCTACAGGATTCTCTGCGCCTCTCGAAGTTGACATTTGATATGCTAGGCTGAAAGATCGCAGCTTTCCACTGGCAAGATCTCATGGACTCGGTGCGGCTACTGTCAATGCAAGGTATGCAAAGTTGTGCCGTGATATTACTTAGCGCTCTCTCTAACCACATGCAGTAGGCGGCAATACTCTACTACCACAACAAGATTAGTACGCTCATGTTGTAGAGTCGGTGGGGTGGCTACGCCGCCTCTCGCTACTACGGCATTGAAAAAGGCAGCAGGGGTTTGTCTCTCAGGAATTCTCAGAAGGAAGGCTGTGGCGTAGGGCGGTATTCATTAACTTTCAACCTCTCGTTTTCGTTCCCACCCAGTAACTGTTGAACTCCTTCCCAAGACAGGCGCTTTCAATGTCACCGCGTTTGACAAAGATGGGGACACCGCGATCAAGGTGGCTGCTCAGGACGGCTACGATGCCATTGTCGGTGGCATGCTCCTTGATATCCCTCGCATCGACATCACCATCAGGAGTACGACAGAGGGTCACGCCGCCATGTCAGGCGCCCTTGCAAATGGCCACAGCGCCATCGTTGAGCCGCTGCGAGTCTTCGATCAGAATAAGGGTTTTAGCGCCCTTGCAGCGTGACCAGCGTGAGACTCGGTCCCGGCGTTCATGTAACTCCGTGGTTCCTTTGCCCGCAACGACCAAGGTCCCAGTCTCAGCCCTTCACCGGGATGGCTTCACAGCCTTTGTGAGGTCCCAGACGACGCCCTTAACAGGGAATTTGACACAGCATGAGCGCTCCCAAGATTGGCCAACTCATTTGTCAGGTGGATAGGGGCGGTAAATCAACGCGACGCGACGCGATTTCTTGATACTCATCTCCTCTTGGCTTCCTTGGGCGATATAGGCGCGATTGGCAGGTTAGAGAGTGACCACGCACGTACACTACATGTCCAAGGGGATTGTCACCACCATGTGAGCTGCTTCCGATGTATGTCGCGGCACATTGTGCTGGATTCTGAGCCGGCCGGTGCTTGAACGGTGCGATATGCGACGGGGGTCAGACGAAGGACCCTCTCTAGATCAAACAACCAATCAATACCTGGAAAGCCTGAGTGAGACATGGCCATGTGCGGTTAGACTCGCTACTCCCAAGCTGTCTATCCTGATTTTGACTGATTCTGAATAGGAAGGCGGGCATCAAAATTTTGCTCACAACCCACTTGAAGGAGATGCTATATATTGGTTATTTTCGTATATCCAATTGGTGTCTTTGCATGCGGAAGTGGTGGGGATGACTCGAGTGGAGCGCTAGCTGGTCGGAAATCCCCGAAGAGGGTGTGCCAAGAACTCGATGGTTTTACAACTTTCCTTCATCAAAGATGGACGGTGAGCGTTACAGTTTTGCGTTCTACTCTACCAGAACCTTCAAGGATTGCTGGCAGGAACGCATCGCTCACCTCCAACCAATAGTCTCAGCCAGAATCCCGTGTGCGCTCTGGGGGCATGACGTTATCGACTTTCTGTTCGCCAACGGAAACATCTGGGGTACACAAGAGATCATCGTACCCGACGAAGCCCTCGACGCCACATCCCAAATCTTGCAGCAGCAAGCAGGCTATCTCGTCGTGCCCACGGATGACGAATACATTCAACGACTCACATCAATACACCGTGCCATCCCATACCCCGATTCAATTGATTTCAAGCTTCCCCCAGAGATTAGAGACGTTGACGGTCCACCCCCAATCGTATTTCGGCAACAATTTCAACCTCGTTAAAGAACGAAAGAATCCACAACGATTTATTCGCCTACCTTCTTTCCTCGACAAGAGGATCCTCACACCCAATTTACATACCTTCCTGGAAGGGCTCATTCATTGCTTGTTTTATCCCCCGGCCAAGGGCGCTCCGCCGCCCTTGTACTGGAGGGATGAGATTGTCGACCTCATCCGTGACGCCGAGTATCGTCTGGACGAAAAGGTCGCCGAACAGACGATCATGAAGGGACTTTCGACGGACGAAGCCAAGTGGTACATGGGCTTCTGGTTTAAAAACCGAGTGCGGCCCCGCATTCATCAAATTGCCGAGTTCAAGGATCGTCGTCAATTCCAGTATGCAAGCTCCCTTTTTACAGGATTCTCTGCGCCGTCGTTCGTTGACATTTGTTACTATGCTAGGCTGAAAGATCGCGGCTTTCCATTGGCAACATCTCAGGGACTCGATGCGGCTACTGTCAATGCAAGGTAATGTAAAGTTGCGCCGTGATATCAGTGCTCTCTCTAACCACTGCATGTGATAGGCGGAAATACTCTACCACAACAGGATTAGGCTCAGGTCGTACTACTAGAGTCGGGGTGGGCCCGCCGCCTCTCGCTACGGCCTTGAAAAAGGCAGCAGGGTTTTGTCTCTCGGGGATTCTCAAAAGGAAGGCTGTGGCGTAGGGCAATATTCATTAAATTTCAACCTCTTGTTTTTGTTCCGCCCAGTACTAAGGTGACTCGATCGCAGGCATCATATGCGAACGTTCAGGTCAAGTCCGGAGAATTGAGTATACTTGGCGATACCCGGCTTACACTAAGCCTGCGATTCGCCTATAGATAAATACCTAACTTGACAGCTACACAAGTGGTCAGTCGTGAGGTATCGAGCTATAACCTGAAGATCTTTGTAAAAGTTTGAGCTCCTATTGCCGTCCGCCTTTGATGAACGGCCGGACGATAAGCTTCCTCGTTTCCGATGGTTTTTGGGTGGTAGCATCTTTGTAGACTGTGGCTAGCCACGACTGGACGAAGGCTGCAACACTACCAACCACCCTGGCAGCTGCCGGAGAGCCCCTCGTCGCTCCGGCAGCCTGAAGGACACTAAAGACTCCTCCAGTCCAGGCACCCAGAACCGCAGACTGCCATGCAGCAGCTGGAGAACCTGTCAATTGAACGAAAATAAGGGTGATCAGTCCGAATTGCGTGCGGAGGGGTGTAGGGGACTCACCAGGGGCGATCCCACCAGTCGTGAATCCGAGGGCGCCCAAGAGAAGGCCTGCGACTGGGCCGACGAGGAGGCTTGCCCCTGCGGCAGCCAGGAGGCTCATGATGGAAGCAGCAAGACTCGCGACAGGGACAACAACAAGAGTCCCTCCTAGGGAGGCGAGGAGAGCCGCTGGGGCAGCAAGGAGAGTGAGGGAGCCGGCAATGAAAGTGAGGGAGCCTGCGAGGAGTGTAAGCGGGGCCGCAACGAGAGCGACTACGCCGGAGAAGAGAGTGAGCGGAGCAGCAACGAGTGCAACTACGCTGGAGAAGAGAGTGAGCGGAGCAGCAACGAGTGCAACTACGCTGGAGAAGAGAGTGAGCGGGGCAGCAACAAGTGCAACTACGCTGGAGAAGAGGGTGAGTGGTGCCGCAAGGAGCGCCGTTACGCCGGATAAGAAAGTGAATGGGGCAGCAACGAGTGCAGCTGCGCCGGAGAAGAAAGTGAGTGGGCCTGCGAGGAGCGCAACTGGGCCTGCAAGAGTGAGTGGGCCTGCAAGGAGAGCGAGAGAGCTGGCGAAGAAAGTGAGCAGGCCTGTGAGGAAAGTGAATGAGCCAGCAAAGAAAGTGAGCGGGCCTGTGAAGAGAGTGAATGAGCCGGCAAAGAAAGTCAGCGGGCCTGTGAAGAAAGTCAGGGCGCTGGTAAAGAAAGTCAGGGGCCCTGCGAAGAAAGCGAGGGCGCTGGCGAAGAAAGTGAGGGGGCCTGCGAGGAGGGTGAGGGAGCTGGCCAGGAGAGTAAGTGGGCCTGCGAGGAGGGTGAGTGAGCCTGCGAGGAAGGTGAGTGGGGAAGCAACAAGTAAGAGAGAGACAGCGAAGAAAGTGAGGATAGCGACTCCAATAATGAGCATACTGAGGAGTGCAACCGTGGGGGCGAGGAGAACAGATCCTACGATAACAGCAACGAGAATGAGCACTTTCACAGCGCTCACCATCGTTAATATCAAGTAGATGATAACGATTGTCAGGTCAAACGAATGGTAAGGAATCGATATCGCTGTTCGTGAACCGCTACTGGGAAGTGCGCGAGAAGCGACGCTCTGATTAAGAAAGAAGGGGGCGTGTCCGCTTTATTTATGAACTGAAAGAAGGTTTGGACTCCGCTCACTTCTTCGACTGCATGTTGCCCGCAAAGACCGAATGATTGGATTGATTGGATGGTTTGGGTCAAGGAGGTGGATGTATCGCGGTCTTGTAGTCTTCGATAAGACGCTCGAAGCAAGGAATATCCTTGGTGAGCCGAGTATAACGCTTCGGTGCAGCGACTCCTCGCAACGAGTGTGGACTCGGATTAAGCGCCCGTCAGGAAACTCAGCTGTCCTGGTCTAGAACGGGCTAGACACAAAGTCGAACTCCGCTCAGAGGCCTTGGGTACGAGATGCCGAGCTGAGCGGGAAATCCCATAATCACGTTCGCTGCATACACAATGCTGCAGCGCGTTTGGCGTTTATGCAGAGGCTCATTGGCTACGAGTACAGGATACATACATTCGATTAACCATTCCGCAGAAACTATGCGACCTCCCCTGAGCCTTGAGGTATTGCGGGTTGCAGCGTGATAATGGAGAGGAAAGGTACCAGCGAGCGTCGTAATGCAATACTCTCGAGCTGTGCTACTGGATGGAATTAGGTCGTGACGAAGGTATGGTTGCCAGTGCTCCCAGGAGCCCAACGTCCGATAGCGATATACCGACCTCCAAGTTTTCTTTTACAGGCTTGGGAAGGGGATCTATGATGCTGCTCCGAGTCGGCGAGTGGGGGGCGTTGTCGTGCTCTGAGTGGACACTCATGGGGATGCGGCGACGGAGTGTACTGGCTTCATCTCTGGTCCTGAGCTCTTGCGGTCCTTCTTTGGTAGAGCTGAACCAACTTGTGAACTGTGCCTGGAGCTCAGTCCTTTCGTCAAGAACTTCGTCTTGGTGGCTTGAACTGCGTCGCAGGCTTAGGATGACGCGACAAAGGATGTTTGAGGCGAGTGCGCCTGGCCAGCTAGTAAGAGGTTGAGCCACGTCGAGTGATTTGGAAACACTGACCGAAACTCACATAGCAACGACGTTTGTATTAGAGGTTCCTTTCATTATGGAATACAGGAGCGTGGCAGACGGGACAACTGGGGGGTTGTTGAGTAAGCATTCAGGAGCAATGAGCACTGATTGTATACGTACCAACAAGGTAGACGCATAACCACATCCCTTGGTAGATCACCAGATAGACTGTGGACGGATGCAACTTCCCGGAAATGGTCTTGAGCTTGTGGAAAGTCAACCAGGTGAGTGCCAATTGGGTCAACACCACCCAGGCTCTGAGCAGCATTAGCATGTCAGCTGGGGCTAAGAGTTAAAACGCATTTGATTTACCCATAAAGGAAAGCATGTTGCGGCAAATCAATAGCTTCACATGTTGGAGTGAAGTCGACATCTTCTAACGCCTTGGAAGTCAATATGATGACCAGAATCGCCTCAGTGCAAATGAGGGAACTAGCAAAGGCACCGATGCGAAAGTCCTCCCGATGTAGCACATATACTATGCAGTTTTCATCAGGTCGTGTGGGATGGAAGCAGGGGATACACGGTAGGGCTTACTACGAATCAGGGAGAGTCCGTCGATGGCAAATGTTGGGACGACGCAAAGAGACCCGAATAGAAAGAACCAGCGCCGGCAGTCGTCAGCGTGGTTTGGATAGTAGCGTAATGGCCCACAGAAAAGAGACACCATATTGAGGCTACGCGGTGTGAATGAGCTGAATCAGTGCTGACGCCATGCCACATACATAGAACTGATGACGACGGTATAGCGTGTCAACAAGTACAGTCCCTTCACCCAATTCAGTCGGCCTCTGAGGTGTCGATTAGCAAGCAACTTGTCTCCGCAAAAAGCTGATGCTCATACCTCCAAATGAGCTTGACTTCGTCGTCTAAATGTGTAAAGTATTCGCAGAAGACAAATACGAAAGCAGCCACTGCAAAAGCGCCCAGTTGAAGTTGACATTGTGTGACAAAAGTGCAAGGGACCTACAAGAAGATGCGTCGCGCACGAAGAGTTCTGGTGACACACTCTTCGGACCAGTATGCAATGTAATTGGTGCCTCCATCCAAGCCCACTCGAAGCAAAAATACGCAGGTGTTGGTTTAGAAGGCCAAGTCAAAGAGCAAAGGAAAGCAGCCCACAATAGCAAACGGAGCGCTCAGGGTCACATCATGCGGCCCAAGAAGGTATATGCTTCAGGAGGCTACAATAGGTCGCGCGTCAGTATCATCCCTCTCGTAACGAAAGCATTCCAGCTCGCAACGTTTCTCACATGCCTATCACCAAACGAAAGTTTTCGATATCCCGTGAATCTGCCAGTCCCGCAGAGAAATGAAAAACGCGGTGACTATATAGTCAAGGTTAAAATATTGAACCGGACAGCAGCCTATTGCCGCGTCTCTGCCATACAAACCAATTATCGGGATCTACGCACGTCTTATTGCATTGGTGGCATGGATTACAGGCGCTACTACTTTTTGCTTTCCGGAAACTGTGGCAAAGGCCCAACCGCGCGTCATATCGAATTCTTCGCCGAGCCCGAAGCCAGGAATGAACTTGCCAAAGTGTTTCAAGTTGAATAACTTACTCTCTCCACTGACTGATGTTCTCAGCACGTATGGCTCACTCTAGAGCTGGGACTACTGCCTGTCGGTAGTTGTACCTTGGGCAATGCAGACGTTTGAAACTTTTAAGCCACCAGTACGGCTTGATACCAACTTGTTCAAGGATACCGAGTGTATCAAGGGAAGGCTCACACTGTGCCTTGAATGTATCCCGAATATCGATGCCCTGCAGAGATCAAGCATTGCTACCCTAACTGATTTACTTCTGAAGGCTCTTCAGGCAGCTTATTATCAGCCCGATCCTAGCACCGGATTGCCAGTGATTGAAATTAAGCGCCCAGTCAAGAGAGATAAGATAAGATTTGCGCCGTGACCAAAGATGCAGTCGTCGATCAAGTAACCGCTCTTGCCCCCTTTCCCCCACTGCGCTCGCCAAGTCATTCCTTGCATCTCCCCCAAGTATCAAGTTACACCCAAAGATCCTTGTGGCAAAAGTCTGAGTCCCTATTGCCGTCCGCCTTTGATGGACGGCCGGACAACAAGATACTGACTGGGGGTAATAGTTTTCCCATAATTTTTATGCATTATCTCGGCTCTATAGCTTTTGGTGATTGGGGGATTCTTGGGGATTTTTTGTATATTGTAGAGGATGATAATACATATCATTGAGTACAAAAAAAAACTGGTCAATCGGTGCTGCTCTGAAAGCAGGGGGAGGACGACAGGAGGGAAGTATCAAACCCCCAAAAAAGTCCATACTTACGAGGAATGCTTCCGAGGTCGTGAAATATATACATAATTGAGCCTCGTCCTTCTGTACTTTTAATCATTGTATAAAAGCAGGCAGATCGGTCGCGAAGTCAACTGGGGGTTAACTTCCAAATCATCCTGAACCCACAGAGGGAGGATGACCAACTCTGAGCCGGAAGTCAACCGGAAGGGAGGAGCTCGGAGGCAGACTCACGGCGGCTTCGCCGCCGCCGCACACCAGCAACACCCTTGAGACCACGCTGCAAAGTGCTCGCCCGTGCGTTGCGTGTTCACGGGCCAAATTCTAGTATGAAATAATCTTGAAAGTAGTCTCCGCCAATGCTGCGGAATGGCCATCCAAAGTTCGGGGTTTTGCCCTCCAAATCAGGAAATTAGCCCCAAGATCTAAGATAATAAAACGAGAACGAGCTCTTTCACAGCGCTCACCATCGTTAATATCGAGTAGATGATAACGATTAGCAGAACTTTAAGAAAGGTTCAACGAATAGTACGGAATCGATATCGCTGTTTGTGAACCACCATTGTGAAGTCCGCGAGAAGCGATGTTTTGATGAAGAAAGAACCATGGGTGTCCATATTTATGAACTGAAAGGAGGTTTGGACTCCGCTCACGTTCTCGACTGCACGTTGCCCGCAAAGATCGAATGATTGGATGGTTCGAGTTAGGGAGGTGGATATGTAGCGGTCTTGTAGTCTTCGATAAGACGCTAAATGCAAGAAATGACCTTTATGAACCGAGTATAACACTTCGGTGCAGCGACCCCGCGCAACGAGCTTGGTCTCGGATTAAGCGCCCGTCAAGGAACTCAGCTGCCCCAGTCTAAGAACGGGATAGAGACTTTGAAAGTCACACTCTGCTCAAAGGGTTGGGACGCGACATACCGAGCTGAATATGAAATCTTATAATTACGTTTGCTGCATACATAACTCTGCAGCACGTTAGGCGCTTATGCAGAGGCTCATTGGCTACGAGTACAGAAGAAATACATTTCGATTAGCCATTCCGCAGAGACTCTGTGACCTCGCATCAGCCTTGAGGTATTGTGGGTTGCAGCGTGATGATGGAGAGGAAACCTACCAGCAAGCGGCATGCTGCAATACTCTCGGGCTGTGCTACTGGGTCGAATTAGGTCGTGACGAGGGTATGGTTGCCAGTGCTCCCTGGAGCCCAACGTCCGATAGCGATATACCAGCTTCCAGGGTTTCTTTCACAGGCTTGGACAGGGGAGACTCTGACCTGCCAAAGGAGTGACGGTTCATGATGCTCCGAGTCGGCGGGTGGGGGTTGTTGTGCTCTGAGCGGACGTTCAACGGGAAGCGGCGACGGAGTGTACTGGCTCCATCCCTGGTCCTGAGCTCTTGTGTTCCCTCGCTGGCAGAGCTGAACCAGCTTGTGAACTGTGCCTGAAGCTCAGTCCTTTCATCAAGGGTTTCGTCTTGGTGGCTTGGACCGCGTCGCAGGTTTAGAATAACACGACAAAGGATGTTTGTGGCGAGTGCGCTTGGCCAGCTAGTAGAAAGTTGAGCCACGTCGTGTGATTTGGAAACACCGACTGAAACTTACATGGCAACGACGTTTGTATTAGAGGTGCCTTTGATTGTGGAATACAGGAGCGTGACAAACAGCGCCACTAGGGGGATTGTTGAGCAAGGATTCAGGAGCAACGAGCACTGATTGCATACGTACCAACAACGTAGCCGCATAACCACATCCCTTGGTAAAGCACCAGATAGACCGTAGCTTGATGTAACTTCCCGGAAATAGTCTTGAGCTTATGAAATGTTAGCCAGATGAGTGCCAATTGGGTCATCACCACCCAGGCTCTGAGCAGCACTGGTATGTCAGCTGAGGCTGAGAGTTGAACGCATTTGATTTACCCATAAAAGAAAGCATTATGCGGCATATCGATAGCTTCACATGTTGGAGTGAAGTCGACAGATTCCAATGCCTTGGAAGTCAGCACGATGACCAGAATCCCTTCGGTGCAAATGAGGGAACTAGCAAAGGAACCAATGCGAAAGTCCTGCCCATGTAGCACATATACTGTGTGGTTTCGTTAAGTTGTGTGGGGTGGAAGTGCGGGATAAACGGTAGGGCTTACTACGAATCAGGGAGAGTCCGTCGATCGCGAACACTGGGACGACGCAAAGGCACGCGAATAGAACGAACCAGCGCCGGCAGTCGTCAACATTGTTTGGATAGTAGCGTAGCGGCCCACAGAAGAGAAACGCCATATTGGCGCTACGCGATGTGAATGAGCCGGATTCAGTGCTGACACCATGCCACATACATACATAGAAGTGAAGACGGCAGTATAACGTGTCAACAGATACAGTCCCTTCACCCAATTCAGTGGTCCTCTGTGAGGCAAGCGATTAGCCAGCAACTTGCTTACACGAAAAGCTGATGCTCGTACCTCCAGATAAGCTTGAATTCTTCATCTAAATGTCCAAAGTACTCGCAAAACACAAACACGAAAGCAGCCACTGAAAATGTGCCCAGTTGAAGTTAACGCTCGGGTAAGGAAACTGGGAAGGACCTACAAGAAGACGCGTTGCGCACGAAGAGTTCTGGTGACACACTCTTCGAACCAGTCTGGAATGTAATTGGGGCCTCCATCCAAGCCCACCCGAAGCCAAAATACGCAGGTGTTTGCTTCTCAAGAGCAGGCCGAGTCGAAGAGCGAAAGCAAGCAGTACAGGTCAACAAACGGAGCGCTCAGGGTCACATCCTGCGACCGAAGAACGTACATGCTTAAGGAGGCTAGGTCTCCCGTCATGATCATCCCTCCCGTAACGAAGTCCCATTCCAGCTCGCAACGGCGCTTCTCACAAGCCTAAGTATCACCAAATACAGTTGACACCATCTTAAGTCGTACCCCTCGGTGAACACCCATTTCTTTGACTTTTCGCAGGGCGTTTTGGCGGGTAAGGGACGATTTGTGGACGAGAAATCCTCTGAAATCCTATGCCTTTCGGTCATTTGTCACTTTCCCTCGTATGACTGAAGACAGTGCTGACTGTAAAAGTTTTCGATATGCCGTTAATTTGCCGGTCCCGTAGAGGAATGAAACACATCGTGACTGTGTCGTTAAGGTTAGAATTGAGCTAAAAATATGTAATCGGACGCCAGTCTATCGCCGACACTCTGCCATACAAGACAATTATCTAGATGCACACACGACTTTCTCGTGTTATGTTGCTTTGGTGGCTTGGGCGGCAGGCGCTACTTTCTGCTGTCTGGATGCAGTGGCAATGGGCGTTAAACCGCCCGTCATATCCACCGCTTTGCCAAGCCCAAAGCCAGCAATGAACTTGACATGCTTGGTTGGAATAACTTACTCGCTCTAGTCCGTGACTGTCTCAGTACGTACTGCTCACTTTGGAGCTGAGATCCTTAACAGTCAGTAGTAGTAGCTTTTGCAGCGCAGACGTCTAAATTTTTATTTATGCCGCCAGTACGGCTTGCTACCAACTTCTTGTTCAAGTGTATCAAGGACAGCCTCCAATGGCACCTTGAATGGGTCCCGAATATCAATTCCCTGCAGATACCAAGTAGTAGTACCCTAGCTGATTTAATTCTGATATCCTTTCAGGCAGCTTGTTATCATCCTAGCACCAGATAGCCACTGGTTGAAATTAAGCGCCCGGCGAAGAGATAAGATAAGATATGCGCCCTAACCCAAGATGCAACTGCCATCACTTGATCAAGTAGCCACTCTCGCCCCTTCCCCCCACGCGCACCAAGCCATTCCTTCCTTGCATCTCCCCTTCGTCTCTTATCGATGGCCCTGCGCCTGACACGCAATGTAGGCGCTACTTGTCGTTATGTTGTCCACTTAAACCTACTAACTAGCCTGATAGGTTGCGCAAGAGTCCTTCGCCTTAGGAGTGAGGCAGACCGGCGAGGGTGGGCAGTTCTCAACCAAATTACCTGCTTCCCATCTAATTCACTAGTAGAAAGTGGACATGGCGCAGCGTCACTCGGAACGGCCGCAATGCTCTCTAACGCCCGTGATGTTCAGATCGTGGACTCGACTCTCACCGTGGTGGGAGGCGACATCCATCATAACCACAGTGTTCACTACCACTACGAGCGCAAGAAAGATATATGGGCGATCTTGCAGTCGGTACCCAATTTCAGAGACATCTATCATGACATGCTCGAGAAAGCCACCCCAGGGACGGGCATGTGGCTTGTTAAAGGCGACAAGTTTCGCGTCTGGTTAGAGCCCAACGGCGACATTAAGATATTCTGGGGCTCTGGAATTCGTAGGTGGTGTAGTTCGAGGCTAGCCTCCCTTCTAACGTGTCGACATAGCCGGCGCTGGAAAGACTGTCCTCGCGTAAGTTCCTCGTCATCACTTCCTACACCCTCTCGCTGAAGCCTACCCCTAGATCGATCGTCATCGAGTGCCTTGAAGCCCTGCGTAAAGAGTCGGATGGCGGCATCTGTGTCTGCTATGTCTACTTCCGCTACACTCAGCGCATAGAAGTAACGGTTCGGAATGTCCTTGAAACTCTTGTGAAACAAACCCTCGAGCGGCACCCCGAATGTCGGGCACTCATCGAACACACCTACGCCCAGCATCTCCAGGAAGGCTCAGAGCCAACCGTAGCTCAGCTGCTGGGGCTCCTTCGAGAGCTGACCAATCGTATGGCATGCACGTTCTACGTACTCGACGCCCTGGACGAGGCGCCAACGAAAATCCAACTGGCTGTGGTGAAGGCGCTTGACTCGCTGAACGCCAAACTCTTCATTACATCGCGACCTCTCGAAACCGTACAAGCAAAATTTCCTCAGGCTCACATCACCACCATCATGGCCCAGGACGCCGACCTGGATCTTCATATTGCCAAAGCAATCGACGAGAGTGCTGACCTACAGCATCTACTGGACCAAGAAGGCCCATGGTTGAAGGAAGAGATCATTTCCACTGTCAAGGGGAATTGTGGTGGCATGTTAGTGGCATTAAACCAGTTCCCGTTGGTTGAATACTGACTATATGTTTCCAGGTTCCTCCACGCTTCTCTTCAACTGGAGGCACTGTGCGAGTGCATTAGCGCCCAAGAGGCTAGGCGAACGCTGAAAGGCTTCCCTGCAAAAATTGAGGACGTCTACCTTCGGACTTGGGACAGGATTCAGAAGCAAAATGCGGAACATGTCTTGCTTGCCAAGGCTATTCTTGTCTGGGTTCTCAACGCATTGAGACCCATGACCGTAGAGGAGCTTGGGCGGGCCGTGGCCACTTCACCAGATAGCCACAAATTTCAAGCCGATCGAGTTGTGCCGAGCACCACTCTCTTGTCTTTGTGCCGTGGCTTGGTGACAGTCGAAGAAGAGAGTCGCCTCGTTCGCCTCGTTCGTGAGTTACTCGGTGACCCTTCCATGCTTGAACTGACACGCCATCCGTTAGACTATACGGCAAAAGATACCTTGGAAAGCCTGCTCCGTGAATCATATCCCCATCCGCATTCCCTTCTCGCTACCGTCTGCATGACGCACCTCACTGAACGTGGCTTCCAGAACACGACAATCGACTCAGAGGAGGAGTTCAAAGCAGTCCTGAAGAAGGATCCGCTACTTGCCTATGCCTCCGAAGCTTGGGCCTTCCATGCTCAAGCAGGGTCGAATGTAGAGGAGACCAGACACCGAACCGCACAATTTATCAGGGGATGCCATGCCTTTCCTGCTGTCACCAGTTTTGACCGACCCTGGTACTTGAACTTCGACGTCCTCACTCCCATCCATATTGCAGGCCTCTACAAGCTGCCCACGGCTCTGATCAACGGAGCAGTCATGGGCAGCCCAAATTTAGTGTCAACAATTTGCCAGCGAACCCCTTTGATGATGGCCTCTCAGTCTGGCCATTCAGACCTCGTTGCGCACCTCATCTTACTGTCTGAGACACAAGTCAACTTGGTAGACAAGAATGGGTGTTCGGCACTCATATGGGCTGTTCGCTCGCGCCAGGAGGGCATAGTCAAGCTCCTTCTCACACATCCTAGTATCCAAGTCAACCTGAGGGACAACGACGGTTGGTCAGCACTGGCATGGGCTGCGCTTATGGGCCAGGAAAGCATTGTCAAGTTCCTCCTCGCGCATCCTGGGGTCCAGGTCGACCTGGTGGACAAGAACGGGTGGTCTGCACTTGCGCAGGCTGCTCGTGCGGGCCAGGAAGGCGTAACGAAGCTCCTCCTTGCATATCTTGGGAGCCAAGTCAACTTGGTAGACGGTGAGGGCTGGTCAGCACTCATGGCAGCCGCCTTTGAGGGCCAGGAAGGCATCATGAAGATTCTCCTCGCGCACCCCGGAATTCTGGTCAACTTGGTGAACAGCAATAGGGCATCACCACTCATGGCAGCTGCTTATGGGGGCCATGAAGGTGTGGTCAAGCTCCTCCTTGCGTATCCCAGGATCCAGGTCAACTTGGTAACCGACAACGGGCGGTCAGCACTCATGCTGGCTGCAAGCAGTGGCCATGGAGGTGTAGTCAAGCTCCTCCTTGCATACCCCGAGATTCAGGTTGGCCAGGTGACCAGCCACAATTCGACAGCACTTCTGATGGCTGCTGAACATGGCCATACCGCCGTTGTCAAACTCCTTCTCACCACAGGTGCTTTCGATATCAATGCATTTGACAATGACGGGGATACAGCAATCAAAATGGCTGCCGAAGGGGGCCATGAAGCTGTTGTTCGCGTGCTTCTTGACACTCCTAATGTCGACATCACAATCAGGAGCACCAGAGATGGACACACCGCGATTTCGGCTGCGCAGGCCAAAGGTCATGGTGTCATTGTTGAGCTGCTGCGAGACTTTGAGGCCCGAAATTCTGTCATCGTGGACGCTCAGGAGATTGGACATCTCTCCCTGCACGACAGGACCGATGAAGAAGGTTTCGACTCTGGCAGCGAGGAAGCGTACTTTGACGCTGAGGAGGGGGCGGAAGAGGATGCTGGTTTGGGTTCTCCGGTCCCTGGTTGATCTTGCATCACGTTTGCATCCTTTGGTTCGAACGTGATATGAACTTTTTCATTCGTCTAGCTCGTGTTATGTCCTACAACTCGAAGTTGTGCTCCGCCTGTATCATTTTCGTATCCACCAATTCCAAAGTCTACATGTCTGGATATACATACATGCTATCCGATGTGTGATCTTCTGTCCTACCCACCAAGCCCGCCTGGACGTTCGTCCGAGTCGCCTCGTTTGCACTCTGCAACCAGAGCACGTCTCGTTTGCTGACGTGTCTCCTGCTGCGAAGATGACGCCCTCTTCCTCGTTCGAACTGGTGAGATGGTATGAACCTCGAGTATGTGTGGAGGGCCATCCTGGTCGAGGTGCGCGATTTGTCGTGTATTGCATGTGGCTTGTACTCGTCCTCATCCTGGTTTTTCGTCATGTTCGCTTTGCTTCCTCCGACACCAGCTTGACCTTGATCGATGAGCTCGAGCTGGCCGAAACCACCCTTTGCCGGACCCACTCACCCTCCTGTCTGTCGTCGTCGATATCACCGGGGTACTGGGTAGACGGATTTGGTGGTGGGGGTACGAGTGTTGCCCTTCGAAAGACGGGTTGAGGATTTGGGCTGGTGGAGAAAGCCTTGTGTTTTCGAAGGGTTGGTGTATCGCGGCATGCAATGAGGTTGGGGTCAAGACCATAGGTTGAAGTTCGCATAAGATGATGCATGGTCGAGAGCGGGGTCAACAGTTGCAAGATCTTGTCGGTGTTTAGGAGGATTTGCTGGATGCATCAGGTCAGTTCTCTTCCTCTTACTCGATAGCAAAGAACGTACCATGCTCCGAGACGCAGTACACTGCTCTTCCATCTGGATGTACTCCAAGAGGCCTCCGGCATTTTCCTCCCGAACGATTGGAGGAGCCTTGCAGGGTTTGTCGACAACGAGTGCGCATCTCAACGGAAACTCTACCCAAGATGTAGATCTCGACAGAGTTTCCACCCAGGGCTGGGGCAAAGGTAAAGGCTAAGAGCGACTGTCCAAATCCATGCTGCTCGTAGCGTCGTGGCATGCAAGAGGTGTGGCTGCAAACGCGTAACCTTCGCCTGTTGAACCACCAACGGGGGTAGGCAACGTGATGTATGAGGCTGAGGTGGCTGGTTGAGTCAGTTTTGATGCAAAGAGAATCATACCAAATAGTGGATATCTACTCACTGGTCACATCTCGACGTGGGCTACGCCCTGGACTCCGCCGCTGAATCTTGCAGGCGCGCCAATTGCTCAGGGCAGTTGGATATACCGAAGTCCACCGATTTAGGCCAGCGAATGCACCCGCATGTTACTGATGAGGTCCAATCCTCCGGTCCTCTGTGAAGATAACTGAGTGTTGCTTGAACACACACAAGAGGGAGTTGAGTGGGCTCGCTTCGCAAGCCAATGATACGGGTGGACTCGCAAGTGACATGCTCGAGATATCAGCTGTCCCCGTGGAGATTTCTACAGAGCGCTTTCCAGCCGTTGGAACCTCATGGCAACGGTGACACCAAGTCCTGTCGAGCGCACGAGTGCACTGGCAGGAGATGTCGGTGAAGCGTCACTGAGCAAGCTTGGTTGCGTTTCCAAGCTCTGAGTAGCTTGGATCCTAAAGGAGGTGCATGTGGCGATGTCGACCAAAGAAAACAGCCAAATTTTAGGCTCGATCCAGAAAAGTGTGTGCCGTAGAAGATGAGTGTAGTTGGCGAACCTGGTAATAGGTAGTATGCGGCACGGAAGACGGCATCAAACAACGGAACGGAACGAGTGCACTCCAGAACGGAGATAGTCAATAGTTCTCGGGAAAGCACCATGCGACGTAATCGCTCGTCACAAGCCGCAATGTGTTGCGTTATGAAGGGGGGAACAAGACCTTCCGGCCTTCTCCGTGCTCATTCACACCCTCCTGAGCCACCTTGCCAATTTGATCCATTTCGTACGCTCTTGGATGGCTCGTTTCACCTCGCGTCCCATACCATTATATCATGGCTCACCATGCTGTCAATCGGTAGCTTACTTGCCCAAAAATTGGGCCGAGGATCGGTGGCAAGGTATGTCTTCATGAGTCCTTGAATCCTCTTCAATACAGCCATCGCTTACCTGGGTCACCCGACCATCCAGCTTGCGCTTAGGCGATGGACACTTTGCACTGCAATCACCTCTGAACATGACCAACCTGGAGAGGGTCCTGCCAGTGCCCGTTAAGGCTCTTTGGATTGTCGTTTGAGACCTCCGCCTAGCGACGTGGTCAAGACTATGTGCTTCAAAAGTGGAAGTTGGACACTTTCTCCCACTTCTTTGCATTGTCTTTGGGAAGAATTGGGCGCCTATTAACGCTATTATTAGCACGCGTTCGCGTGACCGTTACCGCCATCACCATCAGGCAGAACCCGATTGACCGCTATCACTATTGTCCCTCTTTCCCCCACCTACTGTGACTGAGCTCAGCCCTTCTTGCTCCCCTCCCGCCTCTAATCGATGGCCCTACGGCCGACAGGCAATGTAGGCCCTTTCGTCACAGAGTCCCCCTGTACATACTAACCAGTTCGGACAGGTCGCAGAAGCCTCTCTTGCCGTGGGTGCGAGAAGGCAGACGGGCGAGGGCAAGTGGCTCTTAAGCTCATCAACTACTGCCGGCTGACTCACTTGCAGCAGTTGGCCATGGCGCAGCAGCACTTAGCACGACCGCAATGTTCACCAACGCCCGGAATCTTCAGGTCATGAACTCGAACCTCAGCGTCGCGGGAGGTGACATTAATAACCAGGTCCACAACGTTCACTATCACTACGAGCGCAAGAAGGATATATGGGCG
The DNA here is from genome assembly GCA_020736565.1 of Coprinopsis sp. MPI-PUGE-AT-0042. NCBI lineage: Eukaryota > Fungi > Basidiomycota > Agaricomycetes > Agaricales > Psathyrellaceae > Coprinopsis > Coprinopsis sp. MPI-PUGE-AT-0042. Next base: position 51,533 of record JAHBOF010000177.1, on the reverse strand, counting down.
ATATTGCATTCGGTACCTAATTTCCGCGACATCTACCATAACATGTTGGAGAAGGCCACTCCAGGAACGGGCATGTGGCTTGTCAAAGGCGACAAGTTTCGCGTCTGGTTAGACCCCAGCGGCGATATCAAGATTTTCTGGGGCTCTGGAATTCGTAGGTGCTCTAGTTCGAGGCTAGCCTCCCTTCTAATGCGTTGCCGTAGCCGGCGCTGGCAAGACTGTTCTTGCGTAAGTCCTTCGTTATCAGCACCTGCACACTCTTGCTGATCCTTGTGCTCAGATCAATCGTTATCCAATGCCTCGAAGCCCTGCGCAAAGGATCCAGCGGTCTCATATGCGTTTGCTATGTCTACTTCCGCTACAGCCAACGTACAGAAATTACGGTTCGCAATGTTCTTGAGACCCTTGTGAAGCAAACTCTCGAGCGGCACTCTGACTGCCGCGCTCTCATCGAGAGCACCTACGCTCAGCATATCCGGGAAGGTTCGGAGCCAACAGTCGCCCAGCTGTTGGCGCTCCTTCGGGGGCTTTCAGATCGTATGGTTTCCACCTTCTACGTCCTTGATGCCCTGGACGAGGCACCGGTTAGGATCCAGCTGGCTGTTGTGAAGACGCTCGCATCGCTCGACGTCAAACTCTTCATCACGTCGCGCCCTCTGGAGACCGTCCAAGCAAAATTCCCTCAGGCCCACATCAGTTCTATCCTCGCCCAGGATGCCGACCTTGATCTTCACATTGCCAAAGCAATTGACGAAAGCGCGGATCTCCAGCATCTACTGGAGCAGGAGGGCCCACTATTGAAAGAAGAGATTGTTTCTGCCATCAAGCAGAATTGCGGCGGCATGTGAGAATTTCCTCATCCGATCACTGTCGTGTGGTGTATTGACATATGCTCTCAGGTTCCTGCACGCTTCTCTTCAGCTAGACGCCCTTTGTGAGTGCATTAGCGCCCTTGAAGTGAGGCGGACACTGCGAAGCTTCCCTTTCAGGATCGAGGATGTCTATCTCCGGACTTGGGACAGAATACTCAAGCAAAGCGTGGAGCACCTTTCTCTCGCCAAGACTGTTTTTGTCTGGGTTCTTAGCGCGTCAAAGGCCATGACGGTGGAGGAACTTGGGCGGGCTGTGGCCGCCTCGCCAGATACCCATAAATTTCAGGCTGATCGGGTTGTACCAAGTAGTACTCTCATATCTCTATGCCGTGGCTTACTCACCATCGAGGAAGAGAGCCGCCTCGTTCGTCTCGTTCGTGAGTGGATCACTGACTCTTCATGCTTGTTCTGATCCACAGTCTGTTAGATTATACGGCGAAAGATACCCTAGAAGGACTCCTCCATGAATCATTTCCCCATCCGCATTCCCTGCTCGCCGCCGTCTGCATGACCCACCTTGCTGAATGTGGCTTCCAAAACACCACCATCAGCTCAGAGGATGAGTTTGAAACAGGTTTGAACAAAGACCCGCTGCTTGCCTATGCGTCTGAGGCTTGGGCCTTTCATGCTCGCGCAGGGTTAGATGTAGAGGAAACCAAACATCGAACTGCACAGTTTATCAAGGAAAGCAGCGCTTTTCCTGCTTACACCGTCTTTGAATGCCGGTACTTCGACATTCTCACTCCCCTCCATGTTTTATGCCTCTACAAACTACCCAGAAATTTGAGGACCGCAGTGCACCAACAAACACCCTTGATAGTTGCCTCTGGGTCTGGTAACGAAAACCTTGTCGCACACCTCATCACTTTGCCCGAGACCCAGGTCAACTTTGTAGACGACGGCGGGTGGTCGGCACTCATGGTAGCTGCCTCGTATGGCCAGGAAGGCATAGTCAAGCTTCTCCTCACACATCCCGGGACCCAGGTCAACATGATGACCGATAAGGGGTGGTCAGCACTCATGCGAGCTGCTCGTGCGGGGCAGGATGGCGTGGTCAAGGTCCTTCTCACATGTCCCGAGGTCCAGGTCGACCTGGTGGACAACGATGGGCAGTCCGCACTCATGCTTGCTGCGAGCCAAGGCCGTGAAGGCGTAGTCAAGCTCCTCCTAGTGCCTCTCGGGGTCCAGATCCACCGGGTCGACAACCACGGGTCGACAGCACTCCTGTTAGCTGCTCAACGTGGTCACAACGCCATCGTCGAACTCCTTCTCACCACAGGCGCTTTCGATATCAACGCATTTGACCATGACGGGGATACAGCAATCAAGATGGCAGCAGAAAGGGGCCATGAAGCTACTGTTCGTATGCTTCTTGAAACTCCTTATGTTGATGTCACAACCAGGAGCACGACAGACGGACACACCGCGATGTCGGCTGCGCAGGCCAACGGCCATAGTGTGATTGTTGAGCTGCTCCGAGACTTTGAGGCTCGAAGGACTTTTAGCAAGAGCCCTCAGGAGATCGGACAACTCTCACTTCACGACAGGACCGACGAAGACGATTCCGACTCTGGCAGCGAGGACGCGTACTTCGACGCTGAGGAAGGGGCGGAAGAGGATGGCAGTTAGGCTCTTCGATCCTTGTTTGAGCTTCCATCCCGTTTGAAAATCCGACTTGCGACTTGTACCTCGCTCGGCCTTTCAAGGAGGCTATTCCATGTCCTGCGACCCGAACTGGCGCTCCTTCCCCTTTGATATTCTTGTAGCGTTCCCATAGGCACAAATATCAAAATCTACATGTCTTATTATACATGCATTGATTTGACGAACACTGTCATCTTCCCTCTCACCCCGCAAGCACACCTGCATGCTCGTCACAGTCGGTCTTATCCGCAATATGAAACGAGACCTTTAATATTTATTCTCCGCACTTCGCGATTCCAATGTCCTATCTCCTGTTTGTCAAAATGTCGTGGCCTGCAATGATCCAATCCATATCGCCGCTTGCGCAAATTCACCTTGGAATGTATAAAGGTGGTATACTATGAGGACCCGGTTTTCGAGGTGGCAGCGAGAATTGACAAAGAGTTGGAGGTGATGTTCTCGGAAGGATTTCCCTGGTGCAGTAAGCACCTTGATTCATTTGTCGCACATGGGGAAGGCTACGTGCTCTGATTCACATTGCTTATCCTTCAATCCGCCCCCACTGCTCCATAATCAATATCATTGTCGCTCTCATTTGTACTAGAGACTGACCATTTATTGGTGGTTGTTAATCACAGATTTCCACTCCTCTTCCCAGCATATCGCGCTATCCAATGCCTTCCATGACATGAACCAGGTATAATAGCAACGAAACAACGTCGAGAGTAGAATAAGGCAAAGAACAATGGAACGAGTTGGCTCATGAGTGCTATTAAGTCCGCTCGATTAGGAGATACGTGCCGGTCGTCGCGCTTTTTATTGAACTCGTCGACGGGAAAATAAGCGCCCAGCAAAGAGATAAGATAAGATATGTTGCACAAGATCGCAGCACAATCACGTCATCACCGCATCCAGGGTTGTCCATTCACGATGATCATTGATTCCACATTCACATTCAATTCTTGTTCAGTTCAACTCTTTTTCTTCGCGCTCTGATCTCTCATCTACGCGTCGTTCAACCCAACGAAATCGGATAGCTTACTCTGGCTAAGAGACGCGTACTGGAGGCAGAGGGGGCAGAGTTTATTGCCAGCTGATTATCACAAAGCGCCACCCCACACTTCAGAAGTATACACCCCAGAACTCTATCTTGTACCCCGTCTCTCGCCGTCGAACGGCGGCCCACAGACCCAGAACTCGTAGTCTCAACATCTACCACGATCGACTGGTACCATGCCACTCCTAACAGACCTGGTCGAGCAAAACATCCATATTGTCTCGTCCTTCGAGCTAGAGAATGGAGCAGTTCTCAAGGACGCCCCAGTGGCGTACAAGACTTGGGGAAAGCTCAACGAAGCCCGGGACAATGTGATGATCATCTGCCATGCCTTTACAGGTAGCGCAGACGTCGAGGATTGGTTCGTCCCCGCCATACGCGATTGAGGGGAAGCATGCTGACTGGGCGATAGGTGGGGTCCATTAATGGGCCGCAACAAGGCCTTTGACCCAAACCGATTCTTCATCTTTTGTGCTAACGTGCTAGGGTCTCCATATGGCTCTGCGTCGCCTGTGACAATCAACCCTGATACGGGCAAGCCATACGGACCCAAATTCCCACTGACAACAATCCGAGACGACGTTCGGTGCGCCAACTACCCAGTCATACCGATGTTGTTCTGACATTCCATTCAGGATACACAAAATCGTGCTCGACTCTCTAGGGGTCGCCTCTGTCGCAGTTGTCATCGGCGGCTCAATGGGAGGCATGGCAGTTCTCGAATGGCCTCTTTGCACACCCCAAGGCTACGTCCGGCATGTCATCCCACTCGCCACCTCAGCCCGACATTCGGCATGGTGCATCTCATGGGGCGAAGCTCAACGTCAGAGCATCTACAGTGATCCAGGGTACAAGGGAGGGTTCTACGAGAACCTGCAACCTGCCAGCGGTCTCGCAGCGGCTAGAATGAGCGCGTTGCTCACCTATCGGAGTCGGGATAGCTTCGAGAGTCGGTTTGGGAGGAAACCACAGAAGGTTCGGGCGTTGGCTTCGTCGACGACGACCAACGGGGTCCTCACACCTCCCGAATCGCCGAAACCAGTGAACAAGGAGCAAGAGCATCTGGGGGTTCACAACGACGGACTACGCAACATCGAGGTGAACCAGATTGCGAAGGAGGTTGCTGATGCGTCGTCGACGGGCGAAAGCACATCACCGAAGCAACCGATCTTTTCAGCACAGTCGTACCTCCGATATCAAGGCGAAAAGTTCATCCAACGATTCGACGCCAACTGTTACATCCACATCACGCGTAAACTCGATACGCACGATATCGCTCGTGGACGCGTTCCCTCCTCTTCTAACACCTCCTTCGACGAAGACTCTCCCGACGCACTGGCTGAAGTCCTCGCCCGCCTCCCCCCTCGCGCACTCGTCATCTCCATCGCCACTGACGGCCTCTTTACACCCCTCGAACAAAAGACGATCGCAGATGCGATTCCAGGCGCAACGTTGGTGACGATTGAGAGTCCGGATGGGCATGATGGGTTTTTGTTGGAATTTGAGGAGATTAACCGGCATGTGATGGGGTTTTTGAGGAGGGAGTTTCCGGGGATGTATGAGGAGAGCGAAGAGGAGCGTGGGGGTGTGGTGGAGGAGGGAGAAGGGTTTGAGGTGAAGAAGAGTAGTGTGTTTGGGGAGGCTGAGGCTGATATTACGGCTTGGTGAAGGTCGCACGTTCGGTTGTTGAGGTGAGGGAGTCATTCGCTTTTTTCTTTCTGATTGACCAGATCTGTGCTGACTGCTTCTTTATGGTCTAGGCATACCGCGTTACTGGGCCCAATGCGAGAGTAAAAATTTCGAGCATTGAGAAACTCTACAATCTTTATCGCATACCGAGCTCTTTGTCTTGATAATGATCTCCCATGCTCATGTGCATATTTGCATTTGACTTAGATGCGAAACCATCCGCGAAATTTACTCATAGAGCAGTGACGGTCAATGGCGTCGGTCGACATTTGACCTTGCGTACATCATCTGTTGAGGGAGCCGATCCCCACTAGTGCATTACTGAAGCAACGGCCCAAGCTTCAACACATTCTGTATTGCTGTGTTAAAGGGTTTGGCAAAGCGAGGTTACAGGCACGCCGTCAAAGCTTATCAGATCGAAAGGCAGGACAAGGCGTGTGCTACACGTGCCTAGCCCTACATCAACCGCAGTTCTAACCGTTGCACGTTGCACCAGAGCAAGGAACCGCGATCATCGCCTCTGACTTTAGCACAACAAATACAGAGGCTTTACTTTCACAAACGCAAGAGTAACCTGGGGAAGTTATTCGATGGCCACAGGTATGATTCAGTGTCTAGCAGCCTAGTACGATTAATGACAGGATGTGGAAAGACGTCGGAATCTCTGTTGAGCGGAGCCGCGTCAATCAAGCCTTGGTCGGCTTTCAAGTCTCCAGTGGTGGCATTGTTAATGCCGCTAGCGGAGACCAAGTTCAGGTTCACCACCACCACTACGCGCGGACAGCCTCTTCCTTTCCCAGCCGAATCTCCAACTTTCAAGCTATCCACAGCGACAACCTGAGCAAGGCGACCAGTGGGACAGGACGTCGATTTCAAGACACGCCCGAGTGTGGAATGTGGTTAGAACCTAGAGGCCATCTGAAAGTTGTGTGGGGCTTTGGGATCCGTTAGTCGATCTTCACCAGCTTACTCCTGGCATGTTACTCACCAACCTTCCTCAGCTGGTGCCGGCAAAACAACTTTGACGTAGGTGTCTTCTAATCGGTCTTGTTAGGCGCTGCTCATGCTTCAATTTCCACATGAAAAGAGCTGTCTTCATCCACTCTATGCAGATTAGTGCAGCATCATTTCCTTCTCCCATCGGCGTTGCCTATCTCTACTTCCGCTACACCGACCACGCTCAGACTACAGTTCGGGACTGCCTCGAGGTCTTCGTCAAACAAATCGTTGAGCAACATGCGGGCTGCCGTCCAGACTTTGACTTAGTCTATACAAGTCACAACCGCGAGAATTCCCAGCCAAGCGAAACTGAGCTTCTGTACCTGTTGGGGAGGTTTGCAGAGCTGATCTGCGCCATATTCCTCTTCATCGACGCTCTCGATGAGGCCCCCACGGCCATCCAGCTCCACCTCATTCAAAAAATAGCTTCTATCAATGTCAAGCTCTTTGTGACCTCTCGACCGGGCACAGGTGAAAACCATTTCCCAAACGCCTTCCAATTCGAAATATACGCGCAAGATCATGACCTTGACCTCCACATTGCCGAGGAGACGTCCAAAAGCCTCGAGCTTCAAGAAGTGTTTAGAACCGCGGAAGATGCCTGGCGAGAGAAGATTGTAACGGTAATTAAGCAGAAATGCGACAAAATGTGAGTATCCGGTGACCATCTATCTACACGCAATGGTATTAAGGCTAATATTCGACTCTTAATAGGTTCCTTCACGCTTCACTCCAGTTGAATGCCCTCCGGGAGTGCACAAATGTGCACGAAGTTGAGAAGACCCTTGAGGAGATTCCTTATGGCATTGAGGCGTTCTACGTTTGGACGTGGAAGCGCATTCTGGGGCAGGAGTTGAAAAAAGCTCTGCTCGCCCAAAAGGTTCTATGGTGGACTCTCCATGCGACCAGATTATTGACATACGAGGAACTGGGATATGCCATTGCCATGGCTCCTGATACGCACCAATTTGAAGGGGATCGAGTTGTCCCGATGGCGTTGCTTGTGAGTGTTTGCCGCGGGTTAGTGGTCATTGAGGAAAAGACAAAACTCGTTCGGCTTGTCCGTGAGTTTCTTCCTGCTTTACGCTGGTGGACCATGCTGAGGCCCTTTCACTCTGCAGACGAAACTGCCAAAGTTATCATGGAAAAACTCACCCTTGAACGGGATCCAAACCTACACGCACATCTGGCGGAAACCTGTATAGGCCACCTCACCAATTGTGGCTTCCAGCATACGAAACTCGAGTCCGAGGATGCTCTCACTGAATCACTCACAACCAAGCCTCTTCTTCAATACGCTTTCGACTCTTGGATAATCCATGCACACAAAGCATTAGACCGTGGTCAGGCCGTCGAAGGGCTAGCAAATTTTGTTCGAGGCTGCCATGCACTCCCAGCTCTGCTCGGTCCTGATCGACTCTTCGATGTGCTTGGGCCGCTACATGTCGTCGCCTATGCCAATCTCTCACTACTTACCCTAGCCAACAGCTCCGATTTGGAAGATCTCAACATTCCTTCTCAGCAACGAGGCCTTACACCACTGATTGTGACGGCGATTCAGGACTCGCAAACCACCATGAGAGAACTCCTTGAAATGCCTTCTATTCTGGTCAATTCTCCAGGTCATCAGACGAAGACGCCCCTGATCATGGTAGCAGAAGCTGGAAAAGATGGTGCTGCTAAGCTCCTCCTTGGTCATAAAAAAATCAAAGTCCACCTAGCCGACGAGAATGGGCGCACAGCCTTTGCTGCCGCTGTGGAATGCGGATGCGAAGGCGTGGCGGAGCTCATCCTCGCTCATCCCAAGTTCAAAGTGAACCAGGCCGACCCATACGGGCGCACGGCTTTGATTGTGGCGTCACGGAAAGGCAAGGAAAGGATTGTTAGACTCCTACTTGATCATCATCAGACCAAGCTCAATGTGGCAGACATGGACGGGATGACAGCGTTGAAAATGGCCCTGTTCTATGGCCACCGTGGCACATTTGACCTTCTCGCCGCTCATCCTCGAATTAAACTCGATACTACTGCAGGGGCAAGAGATTCAGAATGGTACCGTCGACGACATCCTTTCATGGAATACGTTGTCAGCATTGCGAAGAATTTGAAGCTAAAATTCGGCTGGAAAAGAGAAGAAAATGGTGGTTTTGTAGGAGACTTGGGGGACCTAGTCGTTTTGTGAGCATTGGGTTCCCTCTTATTTCGCTCCACTAACTTCAATTTTCAGACTGATTGGACCGCCAGGAGCGGGGAGAAGCACAGTTCGTTCTTGTTTTGCCTCGCAGATGTATCCAAGTTAACGAAGCTTGAGCGTAGTTCGTGAAAGAGTATACTGGATCCGGAGATGATTCTGGCAAGATCTCAATGGGCTTTTACTGTGGCACTGGCGACGTGACTGCTCATCTAGTCGCTGTGCCGCAGACATTTGCTCAGCACTTTGGCGGACGCCGCCTGGTTCTAGTGGATACTCCTGCAATCGACAGAATATCTAACAACAACCGGGATCCTGGGGCGCTTGGAGTCATTCGTTCTTGGTTAGAAAGATCGTAAGCCATCCTTTAGAAGACGTCGTCGCTTTAGTCACCAAGCCTTGGGCACCACAGATACCACAAGCATCCGCCGATTGTCGGCATTATCTACATGTATGACATCAGCCCTACGTGGGTGCCAAGGGCAAGGATTGTCTTCGAGCATGTGGCCAACAAAATTTGCGGAAGCTTTGAACCCCTAAAGAATATCGTTCTGGCAACTTCACATTGGGACTCTCTCGATGACGAGAACACAGGCGTGCAGAAAGAGCATGAGATTCGGGGGATGCTCCAGGAATTTACAGGGAGAGGATTGAGCTTCATACCTATCCGAAAAAAACCCGTCGACCAATACGCCATCATCGACTATCTGCTCCGCACGTTCATCGATCGAGGATCCACCCACGGTTCGCTACAGATTCAGAAGGAGATGCTTTCTCGCAGGCAAAATCCAGAGACGTGAGTGCATCACAATCAGAGATAACTTTCCGTTCTTAACCCATACCTTAGGCAAGCTGCACCATCGATCATTATGTCAGTACTCTGTCTTTGCAGAGGTTTATCTTGCTGAGAGACCGGCGTTTTGTCCTAGACTGCTTGGAACAACAGGTTCTGGGAAAAGTACTGTAAGCTCTCCTAAGCTTCCTTCTCGATTTACGCTCACTGTGCACCTTAGTTTGTAAATGCCTGCATACCAGATGCAAGGGCTGTGAGCTCGAGATCAGGCACCACAAATGTCACCTTCTTTCTGCCGAAGGATTTATTCTTGTTGACACTCCCGGGCTTCACTCAATATGGCGCGACGGAAGTATTGTGCAAGAAATTGTTGACTGCATGGCTCGAGAGTGCGTAGTTCATCGTTTCAACCCCAACAGAGCCTTAGCTAAGAACCTATTAGATTCTCCGACAGCATTCGAAGAGGTGCTCCGTGTGGGGTTATCTTCGTGCAAAGCGAAGACGAACATACCCAGGATTCGGGCCCGGTCCTTCGCGATCTGCGAAGCGCTTTCAAAAGAAGAACAGGATCGACCCATGAGCTGCTTACACCTGCACGCGACATCGCATATATGTCCTACAACGGTACCATCTACTCGAAAATTTCACAAGATCTACAAGCCTTCTGTCAAGACCGCATCGGAGAGGCATTGAATGATGGTCTCTCAGTGCAGGATGTTCTGGACGAGCTCCAGCAGGTTCGTGTCAGACACTCTGCCCGTCAAAAGGAACCAGGTTGGTGGGAGGGGTTTTAGCCGGCGCTTTAAATAGCAGAGTAAAGGTAGACGTATCAAATTCCGTCCACCTCTCCAACTTGATCGTCCGCAACCAATGTGATTTCTGGAGCCTGGACAAGATATTGCCCTGACATGTCCATTCGTCAGGAGGTCCTAGAACACAGGTTCAACTTCAACTGCAGTGTGTTGAATTCAACCTAAGGCTGATACATACTTTCCCAGCAGAGGTCGAGTACTTGGAGCTCATTTGGGATGCCCCACTGGCAGGTGTTGTTGAATCAAGGCGTCCTCAAAACGAGTGCAATCTTGGCGCGCGCCGGAGTTCCTATGATTGGGATTGGACTTTGAACTGGAGCATTCCTTCCAGCTTCATGCCTGGTCTTGGGGTGTTGGGGTCCCTCTGATAGCTTGAGGCGATTGAGCTTGAGCAGGGGACGAGCGTCGGGAGCACTTTCTCCAGGTGAGACATGCAGGAGGAACAAGACCTTCGAAGCCAAAGAGCGGGAGAACGGCGATAGAGTTTTTCTGCACAAATCCGGTGACATGCCGCTTGATTCCTTTAGACTTCTCTTGCCATGACCGCTCTATTACGGCTACGACGACGAAGACAGGACTTGCAGCCGCACCTTCGCCGATACTGGAGTCGGTGATAGCTTCGCCCTTTCGGGTGTGAGACGAGAGGGGGTTGGCGGCCTAGGTCGCTCAAATGTTGGAGTTGGGAGGCGATGGAGAAGCCGGAATGGGTGTTGGTGCCGATGATGGTAGGGTTTTATAGGCCTCTAGGCGAGGAAATGGCCAATGTGATGTTTGGCTTCATTCTAGGGTGATGGATCCTCGCAGGAGAGGCCACTCCACCATGCTCATCGCGATGGTCTTGAGGAGAAAGGGCAGGGGGGTGAGTTTGGTGTATTTGCCACTTTCAGGGATGACGGTGGGTTGAGGAACAGGCAAGAGGGCTTTGGGGCTGGCGAGCATGCTTCGTGTACTTCATTCGGCTTGTTCTTGAAGGAGGAAGTGGGTCGGGATTGGCACGTTCAATGCAGGTAAGGATTTGTGCAGTTGCGTGACGTCGAGGGATACAGAATATCTGTTCGCGCTTGTTTGACTAAATATGCGACTAAAAGACACGAAAGACGTACCCAAAGTGAGGAATCTCGAGACTCCTTTCCATTGACTTCCGTAGATTGTACCGAGTTCCGCCCAGCTCAACTGCGGTCTCTTGTTCAGCCGTTACAGAGGTAGATCCGTTGCTGGAGACAGCTCGTTTGTGGCTGCTGGTGGAGTCGCAGAACCAGCGTCCACTGTGAGGATTCGGCAATGCGTGATCCTCCTCCCACTTTCGCAATCAATCCTTCTTGAGATGCCGAATGGTGAGGGGACACCGAGGTTAGCCTTATTGGATTGGAACTCGCAGAGGAGGTCGAAGGTTGAGATCGGGGCTGCCGATATGCTTGACCTGTTTGACGAAGTTTTAGAGCCTGTACCGCGATTCTCAATGAGACGACTTACCAGCTGATGACCTCGCATTTTGTGATACCCCGTTCGATATTGGAAAGGCTGAAAGTCTTTGCGACGGTGGGCGTGCAGACCGCGTTTTGTCAAGGGTATCTGGAGATGCTTAGGCTATTGCCTCTGGATCGCGAGCCTTAGCTAGGGGTGCGTCCAGGGGATCTCCCTTCTATTCTCAAGCGAGTGGCAAACTTTCACAATATCCACAGCGCCAATCTGGACAAGGCGACTGTTGGAACAGGTGGTCAATTTCGACAAGAAGCACAGTATCCCAAGTGGTTGGAACCTAAAGACCCCCTTAAAGTTGTGTGGGGCTTTGGAATACGTTGGTGGCTCTTTAGATCTTTCTTCTCTTATGCTAAGAGCAGTTTCTACAGCGGGTGCTGGAAAAACAACCCTGGCGTATGTCTTCCTGTGATGATCCTTAACTTACACTGACCTTCTCCATGAAAAGGTCTGTCATCATCAACTCTGTCGAGCGTCACGCAGAAGGATCGACTTCCCCCATCTGCGTCGCCTATTTCTACTTCCGCTACACCGACCACGCTCGGACTACGGTTCGGGACTGCCTTGAGGTCTTCATCAAACAAATCGTTGAGCAACATCCGAGTTGCCGTCCAGCCTTTGACAAGGTCTACGAAAAGCACATCCCAAAGGATTCCCAGCCCAGCGAATCGGACCTCCTCTGCCTATTGAGCCAGTTCGCAGAGTTGATGGCCGTCATATTCCTCTTCATCGACGCTCTAGATGAAGCACCCACGGCCATCCAGCTCCATCTCATTCAGAGACTGACTTCCCTCAATGTCAAACTCTTTATTACGTCTCGACCGCAGACAGTCGAAGGACACTTCCCCGACGCTTTTCGCTTCGAAATATCTGCCCAAGATCATGATCTTAACCTCCACATCGCTGAGGAGATGTCCCGAAGCCCCGAGCTTCAGGAATTATTCCGAAGGGCAGGTACTGCTTGGCGAGAGGAGATCATATTACGAATAAAGCAGAAATGCGGCAAGATGTAAGTGACCGGTGACCATTACTTCAATCGCGGATGACACTAAGGCTCAGCATTGATTTGATAGGTTCCTTCACGCTTCACTCCAGTTGAATGCTCTCCGGGAGTGCACGAGCATACGTGACGTTGAGCAAACCCTTGAGGAGATCCCTGCCGGTACTGAAGAGTTCTACCGTTGGACATGGCGGCGCATCACCAGCCAGGAGCCTGAGTCAAAGAAAGCCCTCCTCGCACGAAGGGTTCTTTGGTGGGTCGTCCATGCCACGAGGTCATTAACAAGCAAGGAGTTGGAATATGTCATCGCCATGTGTCCCGAGACGCACCAGTTTGAAGGGAACGAGCTGTATCTCTGCAGGCACTCATGAGTGCCTGCCGTGGGGTTGTCGTTGTCGAGGAAAAGACGGGACTTGTTCGCCTTGTTCGTGAGTTTCTTCCTGCCGTACTCTGAGGGGACATGCTGACCCCCTTTAATTATCTAGACGAAACTGCCAAAGCTATCATGGAGAAACTCACCCTTGATTGGGATCCACACCTCCATGCACGGCTTGCGGAAGTCTGCATGGGCAATCTCATGAATTGTGGCTTCCAGAATAAGAATCTCGAGTCCGAAGAGGCTCTCGGAGAATCACTCAAGGCCAACCCTCTCCTTCCGTATTCCTCCGATTCTTGGATAGTACACGTGCGCAAATCGTTAGACCGTGGTCAGGCCATCGAAGGGCTGGAGAAATTCATTCAAGGTTGCCACGCACTCCCAGCACTGCTTGGCACTGATCGACTCTTCGATGTGCTTGGGCCACTGCATGTCGCCGCCTATGCCAATCTCTCACTGCTCCCCATTACAAACGGCTCCCGTTTGAAGGATCCAAACATTCCCTCTCATCGACGGGGCCTTACACCATTAGGTGTGGCGGCGATGCACAACTCGCAAATCCCCATGAGGGAACTCCTCGCAATGCCCCACATCCTCGTCAATTCTCCTGACTATCAGATGAAGACACCTTAGATCCTGGCAACAGAAGCTGGGGAAGAAGGCGCAGTTGAACTCCTCCTTGCTCATAAGAAAATCAGAGTCAACTTGGTCGACGAAAACGGGCGTACGGCTTTGATCGCGGCATCGCGGAAAGGCTTGGAAAGGACTGTCGGGCTCCTGCTGGATCGCTCCAAGGTCGACGCCAATGTGGCAGACTCGGAGTGGGGGATGACAGCTTTGAAATACACTCTGCTTCATGGCCATCGTGGTGTCTTTGACCTCCTCGTAGCCCATCCTCAGATCAAACTCAATACCATGATCAATTCGAAGGATTGGGAAAGGTACAGTGGAACTGTTACGACTTGGAAGCATAGATTAGGTCTGGGAAGAGGGAATCCTGAGCTTAAGAATGCTTTTGTTAGAGATCCAAATGACCTTCTTATCTTGTGAGCCTTGGATTTCACTCTAATTATGCGCTGTTTACCTCATTCGGCAGAGTAATGGGTGACAAAGGAGTGGGGGAAAGCGCTGTTCGTTATCATTCTTGTCGCCAATGTCGCCCAACTGACAAGGTTCGAGCATAGTTCATAAAAGAGTATACCGGAAATGAGCGTGTCAGGATCCATCACGGCCTCCGAAGCCTTCCTCACGAAGTGGCCGGTTACCTGGCCACCATGCCACCAGCTTTTGCTCAGCAATTTGGGGGACGGCGCTTAGTTTTGGTGGATACTCCAGGGTGCGATAGTGTTTATGACTGGGCCATTCCTCGTTGTCTGGCAAGATGGCAAGTCAGATGGCAAGTCCAGTTATTCAGATTACTTCATCTCTTGGATCACTGATGATTGTGTATAAGGTATTTCAATCATCCGCCGATTGTCGGTGTTATTTACCTGCGCAATATCAACCTCACATGCTCCAAACGCTACTTGTACCAGCGGCATTTGTGCAGGACTATCGAGGTGGCCTCTAGGTTATGTGGAAATCTCTTCGACTTGGATAATATCGTTCTTGCAACTTCAATATGGGACCTTCTACCCGAGCAGTGGACTGGGGAATGTCGTCATTATCAGCTGGAAACAGATCTGGAGGTGTATATATCAAGGAGGGGGCTGAAGGTTATGTCTTTGTGAAAACAAAACCCGACGACCAGCAGATTATCATCGACTATCTGCTCCGCAACTTCCTTGAGCGGGGGTCCAAACAACCGCAGCAATCGACTCGAGGGTGATTCAAACAAACCTTGGGCCTGTCATAGCCTCATGTTCGGTCTTAAGAAAGGGCTTCAACTTTGGGATATTACTTGACGGATCTTGAGGAGCCTGATCCCTTCGCAACACATTCGCCGTGCAGATCGCAGCGAAAATATGGCATGTACTATATGCAGGGGATGACATAGGGAATGTATGGAATAGAATGGGATAGCAATAATTATGAATCCGTCAGTGTTTATTTTCGGGTAGTCCAGCTTCGCCCGCCTCGCGCGTTATTTACCCGAATTGAATATGAACTTCCATTGAGCTCGTCCTATCGCCACAGTGACGATAGCTTTGCCTTTCGCTACTGCATTGACGTTGAAGGCGGTCATCCCTTTCCTCTTCTCTTCGCGTGAGGCCAGAAGGCGCTTGAATTGTACGGGATGAGCAAGATGTATTGGATGTCGGTGCTGATGATCGTAGGCGTGCAGACGACTGCTGTTTACTGCGATGTCGGACGTTCGGCCAATCGTCATGGTCAATTTCCGCCCAGCTGGGAGTTGGGCGTGAAGGATCCTCAGGGGAGAGGCCACTCCTTCATTTGAGGGTCTCCAGAAGAAGGGGTGAGTATGGTGCATTGTCATTCTGGAACTCGGTGACGGGAGGAGCAGAAAGGGGGCTCTTGGGGAAGGAAATGGGTTCGGACTCGGGTAGTCAAGTTTGAGATTTTGCGAAGACACCAGCGTCTGGGGTGGTGTAGCTCCGACTGAGCGTCTAGTGGTGCACCAGGCAGGTCCTTGGGCCGTCTATTCGAGGGGTAGGTTGTACCGCTTCGTGCACCCAACGACTTGCCAGGATCCAGATTCGAAGATTCGAGTGGGTGAAGCTCCCTTGTCGCTTGAGTGGTAAGGTAGCGGACATTGACGAGCGGCGGACGTCACGTGATCTGCTTGGGCATTTCCTTTCCTGGTAATGACATCATGGCCCTCCGGGCACGCCTGGACACGAATGTCTCGGGGGGACCTTGCAACTATCGTCAGTGCCCTAAAAAATTGATAATTAATACCTGGACAGCTTTAGCTGGAAAGGTTTACAGGTTCTACATCGACGCCATGAACTTTCCTACAGCGTGTGCTCCTAACACAACCAAGCAAACATGACCATACGAATGACATCACACCTGGATATAACCGCTAAATAGCGTTCTGATAGACGAGTGTGGACGATATAATAACCATAAAACAGTAGGCGTTAGGAAGCTACTTGAAACTTGTGGCTTGGTAGGGTAGAGGATCTATGCAGCCCTTTATGTTGTGTATGTGAATAGATATATAGATACACCGCCCAGTTTTCTTGCTCAGAGTTGCATCGCGATCATCCTATTCAGGAAGGTTCGCCCCTATCAATATGTTTGGCTGACGCCTCTGAGTGTCGCGTCCACTTCGCGTCGCGGTCACGATGCCTTCAAATGTGCTTTACCAAGACAAGATTTTACGTCTTTCCTGACGTTTTCTAGAACATCCATCTGGTTACCTATAACAACTCATTTACGCCCGTTCGTAACTTGCCCCATAACCTCTACCATCTCGTATCACTCCTCGACAATGGACGAACACCACGACGACCATCCTATTGACCCGGCTGTCATCGAGGACCTGCAACAGTTTCTCCGGAATTTCAAGCACAAGACTACCCAACCCAAAATGAAGAAGGAGATATTAGCGAAAATTGAAGAACATCTATCTGTTTTGGTACGACTTGGCTTTACCGTGCAACTCGAGTCTAAATGTTGCTCTTCAGGCTCGCCTCCAGGACGAAGAGGGTCTCGACTCCACTTCCATGTTTTGCTCTGCAGCTTATCAGTCGTCATCCTCGAAAATTTTCCTATGTATGCCGTTATCGGTTGGGTGGAGAAAGGTAACGACGATTGGGAGAACGACTCTCCTTGGGACTGTTTCTTCTTGATGCCTCCCTATGGCTTTCCTGCATATGTCGCTCCTAATCGTTCTGCGAATATCCGACTTCCTTCCAGTCGCTGGATAGTGGTACGTTCTACGTTGGTCATCTTTGTATTGTACTGACATTATATCTCTTAGGACGCTGACCATATTCACGAATACTCCGGGAGAGTTCGCTCAAGCGCGCCTCGACCCGTTCTCGATTTTATCTATACTACCGATTCGGAAAGCGAACAAGACGAAGACGAAGCCTCTCAGCCTGGAAGCCCGTCTCCTCCTACACCACGCCACGCCCCGCAGGCTACAACTCCTGCAACAAGGCTCGGACCTCCTTCGTCAAGCAAAAAAAAATCGAAAGAGCATAGAGGATACGGAGAAGGCGCGATCCAAGGGCCCTGCTACGGCACTCAACCTCAACCCCATCTTGAAGAATAGTCTGTCCTCTGTCCAACAAGTTTCTAGTCGACTTCCAGATCCAACGACCCCCAACTCGGACACCAAAAGCAGTCCATCGCGCCGTTCTGTTAAGCGCGCTCAAACACACGCCTTCAGCCCCAAGGCAACCCCTCGCCCCGCCTCCTCTTCCAAGTCTATTCTCAAGCCCCCGATCAAGGCCAAGGAGTCGCTTAAAGGCGAACATCCTTTAGAGCGTCCAAAAATAAGTAAGATAACGATTATGCTACTTGACAGGAATATTTACTGATACGTTTTCGTTCTTCAGGTCTGTTTGGGCCCATCGCAGCGAGTGAATCGGGGAGTTTGTCATTATCGTCATCCGAAGGCGAAGTCGAAAGCCAGGACGAGTTCGATGAGGAAGATGAAGCTGAGGGTCACGAGGAGCCACACACTCCCCGCCAAACAAGGGCGAAGCACCAAAAATCCAAGAATGGTCGTGTGGTCGTGAAAGAGGACAAGGTAAAGCGAGGTACAGAAGCAACGCCTCTTTCGCCGAGTGTCAAACGGAGTACCAGGAAGAGAAAGAGGATGATGAACGACAATGACGCAGATGCAGACGAAGATGCTTTCGAAGCCCCAGAGCCCACTACACGCGAGAAGACTCGAAATAAGAAGGGCAAGAAGAAGGACGAGATCCCGGATGTCGAAAACATCTACGACTCTAAGGGCCAGCGTATCGTTGTCGCTCCTTATGTCGATTCACTACCCTCAGCCCTCCTCGGGGTATCTGATCCTATTTTAGAGGAATTGGAAGGTGAACTGGTAAGTTATATTCTCTTCAAGTGGTATATCTTCTCTGATTATTCTTTTCATTTCATAGGTCGTCGCTCCTTGTTCTCCCTGCTCTCTGTCCGGCAAAGTATGCGAGACACAGGGGTTTGGTAAACACTGTCTTGCCTGCGAACAAGGAGGCCAGCCGTGCGATCTCGAGTTCGCTGCAGTTAGACGCCCAAAGCGCGTGACTGCGTCGGCTGGCTTTTCACATCACGAGTATGCCAGTGCAAGTACGTCCTTCATATGTTATCCTGTATCATTAATGTAACCTCCTCATATAGACCTGTCCCAACTTGCTACTGATATGGAAGGGGAAATCGCGTCGGCACGTATCCTTCTCGCCATGGCACACGGTCATGCACAGCGAGGCAAGGTTAAGAAGGACTTGATCGGTTCAATTGTTCATCGACTCATCGCCAACACGTCTGAAGCCCACGCCACAGACGAGGTATTCGGTGGTCACGTCGAAATGTTCGAGACATTTAAGCGCGTCTTCTTCCAACCTCTTCCATCCGTGGGTGCCGGTACCTTTGATATGACCCAACTCCTTGCAGCAGTGAAAGAGCTCTCGCTTGTCGAGTTCTCGAAAGGCACTTCCGACAAGGAGCCAGGCGCAGTGGACGAGAACGGTGACATTGTTGAAGATGCTGCCATGAATGGCGCATCCCGTGCTCCCTCCCCCGATTTGGCTCCCAACGATGGTGACGCCCCCATGGAGGCTGTTTAGTCGATCGATCCGCTATCCTTCTACTGTTTTGGTGCCTTCAAATCTACCCATTCGCTATCGACCATGATCTTCCACTCGCAATCAGACTTCACCTCTACGGACAGCGGGCTCGATTAAAATGTGTATATATATGTATCCTGATGTTGTAAATAACCCTCGTCCGTCCTCCTCAATGCTCATATGCCTCGTATTCGTTTTCTAAAGGTGTCCAGGTCCGCCCGGCAGGGCCATAACGAATGTACAAGGTTGTAGGCTATTGCACAGTCAGAAACGATGGCCGGGTGTTTCCAGCGGCATGGCAGTCCCGTCCCTGAACAACGGCATGCTGGCCATTCGAATCTGTTCCAACAGCTCGCCATTGGTCGCATCACCAGGTCCAACGGCCTGTAGCTGTTGCAAGCTCATTCACGCCGGCGTGCCTTCCAGGGCACCGGCAGAAGCCTCGCCTTTCGTTCGAATCCAGGGCAACGGGTTCCAACGGACCGACCTTAATT
Organism: Coprinopsis sp. MPI-PUGE-AT-0042; assembly: GCA_020736565.1. Taxonomy (NCBI): domain Eukaryota; kingdom Fungi; phylum Basidiomycota; class Agaricomycetes; order Agaricales; family Psathyrellaceae; genus Coprinopsis; species Coprinopsis sp. MPI-PUGE-AT-0042. The sequence goes on along the minus strand of JAHBOF010000177.1, from coordinate 32,419 downwards.
TCCGACAATTTTGGAGCAATTCCAATACCCATTCAATTGTATTGACTCATTCTAAGGCTTGGTTCAGATACAAAATCGTGGCAGGGACCACAAGTAGTAATCGAATCTGTCTGAATAGGACCTTGACTAAAAGTTGAAGCACAACGGTTGCAAAACACGACGGCGGCGTCGAGGAGATCGTCCTTGGGCCTTCCCGCTTGCGAACTGTAAATTGCTATTGCTAGTTATGGCATGGCGATCCCACGTTAGAGCGGACTCACCTGCTCTCAGCCATTTCTCGGTTCTCTGTTTGCTGGATGTTTAAGTATCTAGTCCGCTCTGGATATATGGCACATTGCGAAGTGCCATGGGCACAGTGATGACAAAGTTCGTCAGATTCATGGCCACCCTCAGAATATCGAAGCAACTGAGCCACGATATATGCGACAGAAATGAGGAACTCACTTCTTGTGAGCTTTTGTGGGCATTTGTCGTAAAGGCTGTATTCGGATCGACACCCTTGGTGCAAGGGGACATCACGCCGGCTGGTACTCTACTGCGCGGGGACTTCTTGCATCCTGGGTTAGCAAGAGGGATCCTTGGACTTCCCTTTGCTAAGGCAATGAATATGATGGATGTGTATTCTGGAAGTGAATCAACAAATGCAGCCGCATTCCTTATCAAATTCAATGTAAGCTGTGAATCATGCAACACAATACGCCTGACGTACGCATACAAATCCTGGAATGATATGTTACCTCCTCCCACTCCTTCTACAACTTCCAACGGATGCCTTGAGTGCCTCCGGCCCGGGCAAAGACGAAGAAGTCGCCACTTGTTGAGAACAGAGCCACCGTAGTCCCTTACGAAGTCGCTAACCTCAAAGACTTCTGTAATAATCTTGCTGATTGTATCAGGGGACATCCTATCGTTAAGCGTGATCTCAGGGTGAAGGATCCCACTCAAACGATAGCGGTAGAATCTATCACAGCAAGTCGAGTTGAAATTTTGGTGGAGAGCGTCTGCTACATACATGTGCTTGCCAGGAACTCGAATGCACCCCACATCAACCTGATCGGTGCGGTCGATGAGTGCGAGCGCCGATTTCAGTTGGTTGTTCGGACCTTGGGTGACTGCCTTGGCGCCTTGACGTTTAGAGCATCTCCTTATCGAAGCCTTCACCTTTGGCATTGTTCAGGGAACTAATGGATACATGCAGGTAAACTCATTTATAATTCTCGCAATTTCAGGTTGATGGAACGTGGTGCCGGATCCTTTGGTTCACTTAGTTCCATTTTAAGTAATTTCGGATCGTAGCCTAGAATATCCAGGGCAATGGTCCCGCAGCCCTATTGCTCCCGGAGCTATTGAACGCCCACCTGGCGCTTCATGGTATTCTATGGGAGGGCAATATCGCCGTCAGTCATGTAGGTGAGCTAAGTCCGGAATACGCTTCGATCACATTGAGCGCGTATCAATGGACCGACATGCAGAGGCGATCTGACCTGTCATGCAAGCTGTGCTAAATCTCTCGGTTAAATTAGTGAGATCTGGGAGGAGGAAGAACCGACGTCGTCCCCTTTCTACAATGTTTCTCTTCGGAAATATGGCGCATTGCCCTTATTAGTGACGATGTTGGAATTCACTTTGAAGGAGAGATAAGATTCAATGGTGCGTAGGAACAGAACCTACCAATGCGTGTATGTGTGTACGGTTCCAATGTCGGATCTCACTCAAGGACCACAACCCACGAGATCGCGGTGGGCTACAGGTGAGCCGGCCCTGCCATCGTTCTTGTCTCTTAATTCACTTAAACTTTCGGAGAAAGCGATCGTTATCCATTTGAAAAGTCAAGGATAGGACGCCCGCCAGCCTCAGCGCATGCAGCACTAATCGTTGATTGGCTCGCTTTCGAGAGGGGCCTAGTCCTTCTCACCGAGACAGAATCGGCCCGTGTTTAGTATGAGACGATTGCAATCAACATTAATGTATAATTTCTACTTGAGGAAGCCTACCTGTACCTCACGTTTCCCTCGTGAAAGAGGAGCAGAATGACGTCCTATGTACTTAGAGGGAACAACTTTGGTGGCACTGAAAGGAGGTCTCAGGCGCTTTGCTGAAAATGCACTTCTTAACTCCAGGCCATTTGCCCGGGCCTGTCTACCATAACCTCATTCCGTGCACCACAGATGCATTTCCCCTACTTAGGGTCCGAATTGCAGTGTTAGCTCTCTATACTCGGCCCAGTGCAGCTTACACAACCTGCGTAACCACCCCGCTGCTGTCTTCGTCGCCATTTAAATCCCATCCTATTCAATGGCAATGGTAGCAAGCGTTTACTGGCTTGGTTTCAACATGAACGGTACCGTCACCGGAATCTAAAAGTCATAAGTTCGGTGACGATATGGCCGATGTCCGGACATAATACGGCAGGCGTCTTGGGTTAGAGGGGCAAATACAAGGAGCACGATCACCCTTTCGCAGCCAATGCACGAACTTGAAAAGAATTTACTCTACACTAATGATACAGGTGGATATCTTCAACCACTGTCTCATACATTGTGAAGTACCCTTGACATAGTGAAAGGTATCAGTACAACAATAACAAAACCAAGCAGGCATCGCAGGAGCCATGACCAACAAAATGGAACATCATGATGGCTCCCAGAGGTGATCTGCAGTTACAATCGTCCATTGCGCGGTCGCTTTCGCGAAGGAAGTCTTCCGCGGCCATTCAATGGTTCCCGAGGTGTGTCATCCTCAACTTCCATAGCTGAGTACCCTGATACTGACTGCTCGTCATCAGTATCGTTCCCCCGTTTCTGCCCCGAAACTATGTTTTTACTTTCCTCGCACTGCGAGAGCCCTTGTACAACATGCCGTCCGATGGAAGATTTGTGTTTGACTTCGACGGCCTTGGGAGCCCCATCCTCCGATTCCTCCGCCCTAACAACGCGAACCAATTCTTGTGGTTCAAGCGTCATTAGCCAGTGGTGCTTTCTCAAAGTGTAGACAACGCGGAAACAGACCCAAATCAAGTCTCCCTTCTGAAAATAGTCCTCGCAGTCCATGTCTTGCACTGGTTGAATCAAGCCCGTCTGCGGGTCCCGATCCCCTAGACTTGGTCGCTCTTCTTTAGGAATGAACTGAGACCTTGGGTAGCATGCCTTATTGATATCCTTGTGTAACTCGTAGTCTACTGAGAACGAGTAGTTCTGCTCTGGTCGAGGCATTCGCGCCAACCGGGTGAATATCTGACTGTTCATGATGAATGTCGTAGGAGTCTTGTCTTCAAGTTCATCCTTCCGATTCGAAACCTTCCTGGGAACATTCCTCTTATTAAAAGTCTTCGAATTATCGGCAAAGGAGTTCAAGATCTAATATTGTCAAAGGACCAGAATGTGGCTTGAATTTCATAAGCGTACCTGAATATGCTGGAAGAAACCCGGGTCAGGCCAGACGTCGAATGCATACGAGGTTTGACAAAACCAATTCGGTTCTTGTTGGCTAGATATACAGTCGAGACGGTGTGTAAGACAGGGAAGGAACCTACTTACGGATTTGAGATTCTGTCAGGTATCATTTCTCCAGGAGGAAAATAGTTTCCAGTTTGTGCATGCGATCCCCAGTCCCAATAGAACGCATATGTTACATTCACGACCTCGCCCTTGGCACGGCATAACTATGTTGAAGTCAATGATGTGATCTGGCAGTTCAATTTGTTCCAAGCGCTCTCTTACTAGGTAACGACTTGGATCGTTTCCTGAGCCCTTCAGGATACAGTAATCGGTAACGTTGTCCGTGATGTCTGATAGAGGGGTCTCCCCCTTGTTCATTGTCGTGGCCTGCCACTTTCCAAGTTCCTTTGAGGTCATATCTGATACCCGGAAAGAGGTAGAGAGACGGTATGTCTGAGAACACCCAACCGTGAAATTGAAGCATCTTATGTATGTTTTCACATTTCCAATTGCTCGAACGCAAGGATCTAATCAGGATCTGCCGATGAAATGAATATTTTCCAAGGGGAAAACCTAAACACAGTTCCAGGTAGACCAGATCTTCGGTGACTTTCGCCTGGGTGAAGATGATCTCGGGACTACTGGCGAGATCAAATCGCCCTGAGCCTGTTGCGATTTAATTGCTTCCAGAATGCACAAGGCTCGACTCAGGGAGTCGCGCACTCTGCGTCGTCAGGCATCTTATTAAACTTCACTCAAATTCCAGACACGAGACGGCTAGTCGCTTGCAAGATGAACCCAAGGATCTCCGCGTTTGAAGCATTCATTCAAAACTGCTGCCTTCGAGGCGGTCTTCTCAAGCGAATATGTGACCACTGGACCGCACGGGATGTCTTCGCTTTGGGACGCGTCTCTGCGCTTCTTCATATGACCGTCGACGCATATGTGGAACAGGTTTGGAATGTTGATGCTTTCTTTTCAAATTGGTTGGGGCATCCGGAGAGATTTCGTCAGACTTTGCAGAGTGCATGCGCTGTCGTGTCAGGCCAGGAAGTATTTCGCTTTTTTGATAGGTTACGGCGCCCTTGGCGAGCCAGGCTTGAGATCTTTGTGAGACCTACTGGCCTTAAGGAAGTAATCTTCTTTCTAAGAGGAGAAGGGTATACCTATGTACTGCGGCTCGGAAGCGCGACTTCTCTCGAGTCCCATATCCAGGGGTCTGCATCCATGGACAAACTCGTCGAAGCAGGTGGAAACAATACAATACTCCGAGCGTTTGATTTTGTGCACTCCAGCTCATATGCTCTCAAGTATATCACCGTCTATGCAATTAATGTCTCACCCTTTCAGTTCATTGCATGTGGGCTGGATAGTAGTACGTTCTGCACAATGTCAAGCACTGCCATTTCCGACACGTCCAGCCATAGGGATCAATTTTATTACAGGGAGCGAAGCAGTTGCCATGTTTCCACTGTCAACATTCCACTACAGAAAGGCTTACACCTGCTCCAACTTGGGAGGTGCTTCAATGCTAACACTCGAATTAGCCGAGGAACTCGGCTTCGAGGTGATCGCTAACGATACGGCCGACGGCTCGCCCAGCAAGTATGAAGGACTAGCCGAGGAGCACGAGGACATGCATTATGGTCACCGCCGTGTCAAAGATAGCCTGTCTTGGGTACTCAAGTGCCATCGTAAGTTCTATGACTGGAAAGTAGTAGACTAAAGGACCAACAATTGGTGTCAAATATCAGCTTCGCCATCGACAAGCGCAGCCAAGGTTTTATGCGACCCATCCGAAGTCCACTTAATGGTCAGGAAGTCGTCAGTATATGGTTGCCCCGACACATCCTACGTTCTCATTGAGGAGCCCCTGATGGGCAGGTGCACGTTGGAGCTCATGCAATGCAACGCCATCTAACTCAATGATAGGTGGTGGACCGTTAATGCATGGGAAAACGATGTCGCACAATTTTTGTTCCCTGCGCAGATTCAAACCGTCTTTCGTGAGTGACAGCTTGACCTTGACAGTAAATCTTTCCGTAACATTGTCGTGTCTACAGACTAGACCATATGATAAGCGGGAAAGGTCTTCAGAATCCAGGAGGTATGATGGCTCCCAGCTAACCTTTTGGGTTGTTTCCGACACAGAGCCATAGATATCCCAACTTCGTCGTATATCACATTCAATTCAATAAGAATTTATGGTGCACCTTTCTCAACTGGGAATTGGCTATCGCCCAATTGCATTTCTCAATTTGCCGAAATTGAATATAAGGTTGTCAGATTTGCGGCCGGCGCTCTAGCACAGTACGCTCCCTGTATGAGCGTTGAGAGGGTATGGAGCAAAGAACATCGATGCAGAGTTTCAGCATGTACTTTCCCTCGCGTCTGGCAATGTTTCAGCGGGAGCGAAGGTCTCTGTATATGCCCTGTTTCCTAGGGTTTGGCATAATTGACCTGAAAGCCGATCAGCACAAAGCGCTTTGGGGTCTATGTCAACGCAACCAGTGGCGTGCACTTATTTAGCGCCCGAGTGGCTCTGAATCGGGTATACATCGTTGATCGTGCCTGGGAGCTGCTAATCGTACATATTCATACATTTTCGTTGACATATGCTACTGTGTTTACACTTTCCAAGTGGAAGCACACTCCGTGAAGTTTAACCTTCGCCAGGAGGCTCGTTGGCGTTGTACTTGACTAAGACGCGACGGGCCAACTTCTCTCTTTCCTCCACTATGTTCTTCCCTCCATTGCTTCATCCTCCTCCTGCCATCGTTTCCGTCGTTCTCGTCGATCCTAAAGTCCACAGCAGCGATGTCTGCTGTGAAAAGGGAAATAAGACCTTCGTTCTCATCGTTCTCCATCTCAAAGGGGCCGACGCTGCGCCCCTTTTCCTTGAGTGTGACAAGCCTTCTTATCGCCACCGACTTGTGGGCGCAACCTCTTGGGATTTCAGGTTAAATACACAAACATTAAATACCCCGGCGCCCATATTTCTTAATGAGAAAAGATTCGAGAAACAGCTCACTGGAACGATATCTACCTAAATCCTGCAGTACGTTCTGTACCCTCGACGAAGCTCATATTGGAGATTTTTACCCCGCCTACTAATGCTATGAGAGCACTCTGGGCCCACTGCGGACTGTGAATTGGGAGATTTATAATGAAGCTCAATAGTTTTCACTCTTGCCTTCAGAGAGTTCTCGTCGCAAATGACTTTCCCATGGTGGCAATAGTGGAATGCCGAGAAGCGGCAACACATCGCGTCAGGGCGAGTAACGGCGCATCAGGCGCATCGTCGTCGGTATCTGTCCGCCAGCCTCTGCCACTCATTGTGCGTCACATTCGCCATTCCCGTCGTGCCTAAAGTCATAAGCACTAGCGTTGTACATTACATGCATTCCTTCCTTGCGTTATCGACAGCGACAAGAAAGACGTTGACCAGCCAGAGCACTCGGCTGGCTGGCCAATGGGAACTACTTTTAATCACTCAATGCTTTGACTTGAGCTATCGGACGCCGGGAGATAATTACCTGACGCTAATATCCATACCCTCAATTCTTTCTAGCTCATCCTTCACTTCCATGCCGGTGGGTATGCCGAAAGGTATTAGTCGCTATCAAAAGTAACCAAACTTAACCGCAAAATGACTAGTCACTAACTTTGGTAACAGTTAGCTAACTTGCACAACACTGGTGTAGTCAGAGGAACACGCCAGAAACAAGGGAAGAAGTCGGAGAGGAAGTACAGAAGATCACATTGAGCGGGGATGATGATGAGGACGACGACGAAGTCGAGAACAATGATGTCGAGGACAAGAGGAAACCTAACGCGCCGTGCCCAAACAGGATGTGGCCAAAACTCCGATACTCTAGACCAAACATATGGAGAGGATCGCTCGTGAAGGTCAAGGTTTTCTTATCTCTGGTTCTGTGCTGACTAGCGAGGGCACCGTGTATATCCCGTTTCCTGCGTCGCTGATGCAGCTTTGCCGGGATCGATTTTCCTCCTTGTCTGTGATCGTGTTGCCTCCCACGTCGCTGGCACTTATCTTGAAATTCTCGATCATCAGCAGCGAATGAGTCTGATCTTTAAATTCTCTAACGAGTGGTCATAGCGGGAGGTAGCCCGCTTCCGGGTACAAAGTACAATTTAGCTAGACAGAAGGGACCACTGGGGAAGCACGCAAGCCACGGGGATCAAAAATACCCTGCTTGACGTGTGTGGTGAGCCATCTAAACGAGCTCAATAAGAAAGCACAGAAAGGTGGCCCATTCAATGATGTGACTCACTCCTCGACGATCCGATGAACGGATTCTATCTCGTCCCAGCCGATGCTTGTCGGGGGGCTTTGGTCAATATTCGGTGTGGTGGTATATTTCATGATGAACACATTCCCATACCAGGGAAGCGAAAAAATGCGTCGAATGGAATCATTGGCAGGGGGCACTACTCCGAAATTGTCGATAAAAATCCGAAGCCCTTTGGGCTCTCGAATCGTGTAGGTGCTATTGGTGTGCACCCGGCAGGAAACAGCACCGCCTGGGAAGAATTTTGAAACGTCGGCCAAAGTCTCGTCAAATTCGGCGCCTGGAAGGGTTGCGAACACGTCGATATCGACCAAGGCTATATCGTTGGGGCATGATTCGAGCGGCTTTGTGGGGTAAAGGATTCCCGTCACCGTCTTCATAACCTAAACGGGTGTTAGTATATCCATAGGTATCATCTCAAGTTTACCTTTGATCTGAAGGCTCGAGGAGGACCGCCGCTAAGGTGCTTTGCGACTGTCAGTCTAATTGATCAGGGCCTTGTTTACAATTGGCCCACCTCGAGGAGGAAGTTGATTTGTCTCGGGGGTGTAGTCATTGAGTATGACGCAGGAGATACGGCCGAGATACGTTCACTGCTACCCTATATACTGCCTTGATAACGCAATATCGCATGATCAGGCATGGTACCTAAACATGAAGGGCAAGCCTATGGATCTAAGGCACTTCCTTCAATACGAAGGTACTGCTTCTAATGCCTGACCCATTTTGCATAGAAAGGGATATACATGAATATTCTTGGGATACAAGGGTACCGTAAAAGACAAAGAGAAGCCCAATCGAAAGGACATCAGGTGCTTAAAACGCCCGGTTCACTCATTCGACAATAGGCCCCAGGAATAAATACCCCTTTCGTCCAGTCTCGGACTTCAAACTTATAGCTTCCAAGAGCATCTGCCGGAGTCGATCGCTTATCTAAGAACACCTTGAGCTGGGGAATGTCCTCATCTTGTCTTGTCGTACCAGTATTTTTCCTAGGAATGGTCCAGCACCATCTGTCCCCGAACCCACGAGGTATCGCCTCTAGCTCTGGGTCACGCCACAGCTTAGTACTAACTGGTGGCCCGAGCACTAGGTCCAAGTCGACCCGATTGCTAGCGGAGCGTATGTGATGTCTATTGCCTACGAATAGCTCGTGCAGGTCATGTGTGGTCCTGCGACCTGTCAGGTACGACCTGTAATGAATATAGGTACTGCGGGGAAACAACGCCACAGCAGATTTCAACGTGATATAGCACATAAGTGCCGCTGAACCATTAATGTCCACTGGGAAAAAGTTGTCACTAGCAAATGACTTACTGGAGTGTTGGGAAAGGATGTGGCGATAGGGTTCACCACTTAAGAGTCTGATATTTATTGACTTCTCACGATGAGGGTGGTGGAAAAGGAGTCCAGTCCCTATGTGATCTATTTCTCGAAAGGCACGTTCCCCTGTGCGGCGCTGATGGAGTAGGGCCTCCTGGGTTAAACGGGCTCTGAGGCGTCCGGCGGGGGTTTCTAGCGGAAGAAATGGCCATCCCGAATACTGATAACCTTCTTGGAGAAGGAGAGTGGGCACTTTCTTGAATTCAGTTATTTTCACACAGACGTCAAGTTTGGGTTTAGGCGGTGCGCGCATGAAGAAGTGAAGGACATTGATCCCACAAATTAAAGCCACCTCCTCCTCCATCATGCCTAGGAACTCCGCTGTGCTGTTCCCCAACCACTGATTTAAGAGGCTGTCAATATTGAACACTTTTTCATAATATAATGAAACAAGCTCTCTGAATGTACGAGAAGCGACTGCTAATCGCATCATTGTGTGGACGTCGACATTGGACAGAAGGGGAACGACTAAGTTATCCCCTCCCATAAAGATGGCGCGCTCAAGTGGAGAAAGCATTTATTCAGAGGAAGTCAAGTTCCCGTTTGACGGCTATGCTATATATATACTAGTAAGAGCACCGGCTGACTCTTCAAGGACTCGGCGGTACTATTCCACAAACCAAACGCGTTGACGAGTGGGTCTTCTCCGCCAATGAAGGCAGCGGCTATCGCCCTGGATGATGTGTCTTCGGAGACTTTACTTCCCCTGAAATGTAACCCAAGATCTCGGGAATATTTGGGCTCTTAAACTCAGGGGTTTGAGATCCGATTCTACGTGGAAGGCAGGTACTTCAACTCTCTACGGGGCCCATGAAGGGTTAGAGGGCGGGGTGTTGGCTGAAATGGACCAACTAAGTCTTCAACACTTTTGGTCGTCGAGACTACCACCAGAGTAAGTGGAGCAAAATGGGTTTCCATACCCCACTGGGCGGCATTGACAACTACACTAGCGCCCTCCTTCCATCTGGGGCTCTACCTGACTGTAAATTCCATACCATTACAGGCCCTTAGAGACACAGCTAAACATATGCAGTCTCTATCAATAAAATTCGAAAGACTGGCCCGGCATGCTTCGTCGTGGATTCACAACATAAGTCAGACCCTTTGCGAAAATATCTGCTGAAGATCGTTTCAAAGGCGAAAGTGGAGCCCTGCCGAATACGGGACAACCTGGATCTCATAAAGCGGGTGGCACGGCCTGACAGGTACGCTAGCCCGTGCATGTCTACTCACAAATCGCAATCAAAGAAAACCTATTTAGTGCGACGTGCTGTTTCCACAGCTTCAGGGAGGACGCTTTGTTTGCTTGTTTTGTCTTTGCGCTGTCACCGGGAACGCTTCTTGAAGACCTCTTGTCGACTTCCATAACCTTCCCCCGCCGTCATGTGGCTGAAATAGCGGCGCAGGTTATGCAAGCATTGATATGAAAGTATCCCTGAATCTATATAGCCTTCGCTTGATAAACTGAGGGCTTAAACAGTTCTTCACAGTCTTGGGATCAGTCAATGTGACATCTCAACGAGCTCTATCGCCATTGTCGACTCTACTGTCATCCAGGAACCTTGGTATTCGCCAAGCCAAGGCCAAATGCTCCAGCGGGAGGTTCTCCAATGTACATCAATGAAATTGTTCTATAAGGGAACGGCTGGAATATCAGGATATGAAATGACTGGCAGTGATCAGTACAGGGCCCCCGAGGTTGTAACAGGTGCACAAAGTCTAGCCCACAACCACGCTTCGATTAACACGAATTTTTCGAGCAGGGCTGCGACTCGGACCAACCGTTGATCACTTTGCACTTGGCTGCGTTACAGCAGAACTGTATCTCCGTCATCCCATATTTCCCCCCTGTGAAGGGGATCCCTACTACGTTGAATGCAAGCTAGCCATGATGGAGCGAATCCTGGGGCCTTTCCCCGAGTTCATGATTAACAGGTTGTGTCAAAGATTCTCGGGCCTCTTTGATGCGTCCTCCGAAATTTGCGTTCCTCATAGCCCTGAATCTGAGCGGTTCGATCATTGGATGAACGAAGCTGTTTCAATTGACGTGCGTCTATTCAAGCCTTCTCGGCTATCGTTCTAACCTTACCTCTTGACAGAGACTCATACCGGATCAGGATATATATTCTGTTGTGCTTGATCTATGCGCGCTAAACCCACGACGTCGCCCCCGTCTTCAAGAATGCCTGAGAAATGAAAGGTTATTCAGTAGCTTATGAGTTTTACCCTTGTCCGAAGAACTAGCCAATCGCTTTGTTGTGTCCCTCGTCAGAATGGACGGAATCACCAGCAACTGCGCAGCAAGTCTCCATCTATCGACCAAAGTATGTAAGGCAGTACGAGTAGAATGAAATAGCTGTGACCCAAAGCACAGACCCTGATCAATTGACACAGAGCTTGGGGCAGGAACAGTAAGCAAGGCTGCTAGACTCGTCGCCCGAGTTTTGCGATCACGAACCCGATGAAACGACACGGCGAATGTCAATCGAGTGCTCTCATCTCGGGTTAATTAATGGCAACGTTTGAAAAAGTTGTGGCAGCCGCTTGTGCTAACACTAGGGTTCTTACCTCGCATTCTGGGATAGAGTATGAAAGGAATACGAAAGATGTATTGAACTCGTCTCGAGCGTATCTGTGTTTTGAATATCATGCACAATATTAGAAGCTCCAAATTTCATGCTAGCATTTGGCTAGCTATGTTAGAGGCATATTCCTTTGGCGAATATTGAATGGAATATCATTGACTTCTTATGCAAGCAAAGTTACCGAAGGACGAGGAGAATCCGATACGCGCTATGATAGAATGGTCTTGGCGCGGTGCCTTGGGCCAGGCATTCGTGCACCCGGAATATTGAAGGAATACAATTCGAAAGATCGAATTCGCAAAGGAATCCGCGCTAGCGTTGTCGAACCGTTGTCTCATATAAACCGTCAGATACGCTATCAAACTTTCCATATTATTCACATCTCTGTACAGCAAAGCAAGGATAGGCAGGGCTGAATTTCTCTTCACTCTGCGTGGGAATGTGCTTCCACCCTGTGATGGAGCCTCTATCCGACTCTGTGTCGAGGACTACCAATAAGCATCTGAAAGGTTGCAGTTTGCTACAATCCTCGGTGTAATAAGTATTGATCTGTTAATCTGATTGCTCCCACGCCTGTTGCTGTTGACGGCTCGCTTTACCTCTTTCGTTGTTTCTTCTTCCCGGTCAACCAAGGCTGCTCAACTCAATCCAAGCCTGCGTTCTTCTTGGCGTTTATTTGACGCTGAAATCATTCGAAGGGTATGCATCCCCCACGAGTTGATTATACTTACGCCCTCTCGATGTTGTGGATCGTATAGGCAAGATCTCTTGCACGACCTATTGATTTGTCGATATGGTAAGCCGATATGTTTCTCAACCTAAGGGAGTAAGCAATGCGGGACTATAAGGAGGTCAGGGTATGTCGATTGAGCCAACTGCTCGTCGTATTGATTTCTCTCGCTGACTTTGTTACGGCTTGTTGCTGGAATCGACGCTGTTGGCACAATCGATTTGCACTGACTGAGCAAGCACCTTCCCTATGACGCCATGCCAACGAGTCGCACCCATGAGCTTACGCACAACCCAGTGGGCAAGTCAACGAATGCTAACGCATGGGCTCGCGCCTGAGGGGGCATGCTTCTACGACTCTGAAGGTCAATATCGTTGAGTTGGAGTCGAAGATCGGCAATTCAAGGTCGGGATAGAGATTTGAACGTAAGTCCATCCTTAATTTCTTCATTCCATTTTACCGATGAATTTGTGTAGGGATTATGCAAAATCATGCTTCTTAAGAGCCACCACGCCAAGCGTCAGCACGATTATCCTTCATGCCGCTTTGATAGCCTCTTCATCAAGCCACACCGCACTCCAGGTGTCTTTCCCGCTTCACTCAGTTCGTCATTCACTTGTACATACATCGGGGGGTGGCTGAGAAGTGAAGATTCGAGCGACCATCCCAGTGAACAAGGCGGTTGAGAGTCTACTCTCGGGGGTGGACCGGCAAGGAGAGCCGGCAAGCGGCGAGGCACGTTGTTCGTACCTCAACTCTTGTCCCTTTTGCTGACAGTTGTACACAGTCCAGAACTGGCCGTCAAAGAATCGACTCTTGAAACCACTGCGTCGTCACCCATAGCCACATGTCATGAAGTGAGGCATCACATTTGTGCAACCCCAAATTATCGATTGTTACCTATTGGCGCTTGAATTCGAATAGCTTCAAGGTAGCTATGGTACTGTGAAGCGAAGCTGTATTCTGTGCGACCTGCTGTAGTGAATGGGCATCTGAGGCCTCTCAGATGCCTTCAACCTACCCCACATGTAGATCCTGTGTGACTTTGTCGGGTGCTATCCGCGCGTGCTTCGCAAGAGGTCTCTATGAACTGAGCCAAAAAGCAATGGAACTTAGCAACGCTCCGGGCTACAGAGGATACTATGCTTGAGATTGACGACTATGAAAACCGTGGATGATAGATACAATGTCACCCGAGGCAAGATATTTCTTTTGGATGTACGTAGGTATAGCTCCACTGTTCTCCCTGAGGAAGCTGTTCAACATCGCAGCAACCTCCTGCCAAGGAGATCCAAGGTTACGCGTCATGTCAGACCCTGTTACAATGAATTGCGCCAAGGCCAAGCAACCCATCGCCGTTGACGGCGCGTCGTAAGCTTCAAAAGCGGCCAGCAGCAGAGTTACTTCGCCTAAGAAGTGGGCTAGGCGACCGATTTGATGGTCGTCCTCGGGGAAAATAACTGAGCGCTCTTGCAGGCACGTCTCAAAGGTTTTGAAGTGGAGGCTCCATCCAATGGTACTGAGGATATCCTTTTCTGTATCCACGAAGTCTCGGGGACAGAAAATACCTTGGCATATACGACAGAGAGTGTAGAGGTTTGGAACGCGGCGTGTAATGTCAGCAAATTTTGCCGCAATCCAAACAGCTGAGCATGCTAGTAGCCGGGGGTCAATGGGTAAAGCCTTGGTATATAAACCAAGATATTGCCTTGAAATTGCCACTGCTAAATACAGTGATTCGTCGTGGAGTCGAAGGTAAAAGTGGATCTTTAGCACGATGTTCACCACAGGATGACTCGGTGCCCAAATCCGCCGCGTGGGCACCGCGATTGACCGCCATCGTTTGCTGTTCATAGGCAGAGGACGCATCTGGAGTAGGTGAGAGGGGCTGCGAACCTATTTGCAAAGGAGACGTACTATGGCGGATGCTGCCTGTTCCCTCAACATGACCCATTTCGACAGTCATATTATAAGTCCCCAAACCCTGGCGATCTCATGGAATGGCCATGGGAACGGATCCGACACTGCTCAACCTAAGTAACAAGTGCCTGACCAAAACCGGCACTTCTATACCATCGCCGCTCATTTGATAAATATAGACACTATTTTATCCGTTGTCATAAATATAGGACACTATTGTGTCCGATGTCGATGGACAACTTAGATTACTGAGATTTGTTCGTTCGCCGCAGGAAAATGGTCTTGCGATTTACTCTGCGTCCTCCAATAATCAACTACAACGTTGGTAATTTTTTTTAGGAGATCTCGAGCCAAATATAGCCTCTGTTCCTACGTCTAGCGAAAACCGTCTTAAACCCATTGGCATTGTGGCAACCCTCGACAGATGACAATATGAGTGCTCCTTGGTTGCCCCCTGAAATCATTTCGGTCATTGTCGACTATGTCGCTGTCGCAGGAAAGGGTCCCTGGAAGAATCTCAAACGTGACTTAAAGGCCTGCTCTCTTACAAGTAGGCTCCTCGTGAGCTTTGCACGACCATACCTATTTGCCTCGATGTCCATATCCACCAAGAAGGCTGTGAAGAGAAAAATTGACCTGCAGAATGAGTGGTTTCCAATCGCGCCATATGTCAGAGCGCTTAAGCTCACGTGTTCCGATGAGGACAAGCAGGTGGGCGTCAGTCCCCTCACCACCATGATATCGGTCTTGGGCGATCTCAGATCTTTTTGCTTTCAATTCGACACAAAGGGGGGTTCGACATGGCACAGGCTCCCGCTTCCTCTGCTCCATGAAATCCGAACACTTTTACTGAGGTCCCAAAAACTTAACCGGTTTGAGACAGACATGATCGCCTTTCCACTTGGCCAATTGATCGCAACCGATTTGCAATCCCTGATCCTCAGGCCAACATTCAAAGCGTGTAGATTTTACTCGATATTTCCCATGGAGCGGGAGCATCGTCTGGAACAAGTCCCTTGCCTGAAGGCTCTTGACCTTTCGGGATACTACGAACTGACATTAGGTGATATCCTGCATCAGCCAGAATGGATAAACCTCACCCAACTCGAGACTGTCATTGTAGTGATTGATAATGGGTTTCAGCATTCCTTGGTCCAGGAGCTACTGAGCCAAACGCAGGCCTTAAAAGTTGTAAAGATGGCGCTCCAATGCGAAATCGACGATGGAAACTACCCTTCGGTGTATCCTGTCCCTCTGAAAGCGTTTCATTCTTCGTGCTGGGATACTCTCCAGCACCTTGGCCTTGATCTGTACATTCAGGTGGCCGACCACATACCAGAGACTTGGGATGCCCAATACTTCGGACTAACTTCAAACGATTCAGATGAACCGTTGAGCCTACCAACATTACTTTCTTTCTCTGCCCTCGCGTCACTTAAGCTCACCATCCACCTTTCCGGGGACTTAGTTGTGATGGAAAGCTGGCGGGAGCTTGACACTTTGTTTCTCCATTCGGACGCACTCCCTCATCTTCGTGAGTTAAGGCTGGATGTTGTGATATATCCGCTAGCCAATGCCAACTCGCTCTGGAGCGATGGGATTACTCGCGAAGACGCCCAACTTCTGTTTGATGACCTCGACCCTTGGTTTTTCAACTCAAAAACTGGGTGCTTCAAGAATATTTGGAAGCGAGCGAGGGATCAAGGTCAAGGCGGATTTAAGTTCAAGCCTTCTGTTCGTGTCAATGAGGAAGTCGAAGCGATCCCCGTTCATTCATTCGCGTCTGATGCTCAACGAATCTATTGAATCAGATTCGTTGCTATCTTGGCGCAGGTGTGTCCGTATATGAGAGCACCTCGACTACATGGCAGAACTCGTGTTTCTTATGTTATTGTACACAGGGATCAATACTCCTCTAGGCAAATACCCAGTCTCACACTTTGGACGTGACCTCGGAAAAAAGGGAGTATACAACTGTCGTGGGATGGAGTAGAGGATATATATTGAAAAAGGGAACGGAGCAGCAAGGAATTCATTGGTGTGACAAGCTCAATGGGATTGAGGAAGAACCATACGAGGCCAGGTCACTCGGCACTCAGCTAGGTACGTGCGATGAGCGCCTATTTCTGCCAACGGTTTCTTCACCCACCCTTTCCCGGCATGACAAATTAAATTGTATTTGATTTTGAGATCACGAGGGAGATATCATTATGTTTAAGTGAATGAAGTACACTGGCTATCAGTGAAATCCAATACTATACAATCCTTGGAGGAACGATAGGCAAACATTAAGGATTGTGCTGAGTTTTACTCCCTTGAACCCAGGCGAATATTTGAGCTTTCGAAAGAATTTCAGGGAGAGCTCATAGCGGATTCGATTGAGGGTTCGGGTTTGACGACAATTCCGGTGAAACTCAAAACACGGCACGAAAATGCACTGTACAAAACCATGAGTCAGATGGTGGAGTTGTGACGAATCCTCGCGTACCCCATCCACTTGATCCTACGGAATGCAGGTCGATTCATTCTCATAGTTGTTGGAGAGAAGGCGAGGAATGAGGGGACAGATCTTCTCACGTCATTTGGACGCTTAAAGGCGCACCTACAAGCCTTCATCACTTCCTTGTGATTCCTGCCTTCTAAAGTGTGAGTTTTTCTTTCGGTTATCCCCAGTTTGTCCTCCCCCACCCTGCTTATTTACTGTGCTCATCTAGATAGGCAATACGACGCAGATGTTGCTTGGGTCGTTCTACAACCAAATCTCTCCCACCCGTGCTGCTGCTTCCAGTGCGAACAACACTGTCTATCACAACCCACCACCAAGAGACCCTTGCCACACTCAGGTGTTGCAGAGCCTACATTTCTTGCTTCACTGGCCTTGCCCTTATCCACTCAGAACCATTCATTCCCCACGACATCGAGTTCTTCCCAGATTTTGCCACATGTCTACGGCATATGAGATAGATTCAGAGCTGGAATGCTTCATTCAGAGTTTGTATGGGATAGGGTCAAAGCTTTTCAAAAGATCAGCTTTGTTATATTTACACTAGTCATTGTACAAACCCAAAGAAAGGTTCCTAGGCTCAGATTTAGCCTGTGTTAGACTATGAGATCTGATGTGATGCAATCCTTAAGACTAATTAGAATCACTGAAGATATAACATATTACAAGGTAAAGTGCACCAGCAGAACAGGGGCGCTATCGTGATTTGCAATGCCTCCTGCAGAAGCTCACATCCGCTGAAATCGTGGGTTCAAGTCCTGGTTGTGCATTCTACTTTTTTACATATATATACTTCTTAGAGTCATCAGCTACCATTGTATTATAATTTATTTGAGACATTTGTACTGTCAAAACGATTTCTCTAGTAGTAGGCATAAGATAAAGAAAGATATGTCATGTCGGTGTTAGACCGTTAGACCGTCCAAGAGTTGAGTAATGGCTCTGGTAGCTCAGATGCCCTGGCTTAGCTGCTTAGCCTTTACAGAGTCTAGGCTAATAGATTAATCTAAAGCGAATAAATAGGAATCGACGTTCTAGTAACCATCAAGACCAAGTGTTTCAGAATTTGTGATGTAACAGGATGTTAGGTCTTGGCAGCGTTGGGTGTACAACATTACCTGATGTGTCAACCCAGACAGTAGCACTCAGAATGTCATGGTTACTGAAGGGCAGCATGAATGATCTGCCAAGAATGCCTTGTCATTCCTGTTTCCAGAGTCCAAACTCTCTCACGTTTGTCTGGACATTAACAATACAATAACGTACATTCCAGACAAGTCTGGGAAACAGTTTCAATGGGTCTCCACTGACGAGATTCCAGATCATTGACACATTCTCTTTCGAAGTTCTCAGATAATATAAAGTCAACACCGTTGTATTCAGAAACTGAATAAGTATCTGTGATACTGTATTACGACTCTTTCAAGCCTTTTCATTCAAGCATCTCCTCAACTATGAATGAAGGTAGTGCTGATACTGAGACCCCCAAGCGTACACCAAGACGTACGCCAATGGCTTGTCAGTTTTGTAGAGGTAAGACTGACACAGCATCATAGCACATTGAGTATGTCATTCTAATCGACTTGGCTTTTACAGGCAGGAAGTTGAAATGTGATGGTAACCGCCCATCGTGTGCAAACTGCGCAAAACGCGAGATCGCATGTTGCTATGTACCCGTGTAAGTCTGCTGCTTTTCTGGCAGTACATATTCCACTTTGAAGTCTCAATCATACTTACCTATGCTTAAATTTAAAGGGAAAAGTCAACCAAAACATCACCATCTTGACTTTACTCCCTGCTGGAGTAGTGATTTATAAACTAAATAGCAAATGTGGAAAGTCTGTCCATCTATAATTCTAACAACCCCAGCGACATATATAGCCCAAGATGGTACAGAAACATTTGTGTATGTATTGTAACAAGTATCAAATGCAACCTCCTACCCAGGTGTATGTTCCCGAGGAGAATTCACAGTACGAGGGTTGAGGAGACAGGGCGGAATCATATCATATCATGAATTTAATACATCCGATCTTTTCTTTCTGTTTTTGCTCTTTCTCCCCTTCCACAACACCTGGCATAAGACATATACAAACAAATCGATGGTCATACGTCTGTCACTGCAACAAAGTTCGGAGTTCCAAAATTTCGTCACATCGTGCTGGGGTAAGTCTAATGCAATGAGCTGTCTGAGTAGAATTTCAGAGAAGCCTACACTCTCTTAATAATTCGCATGAGCTTTGTGCCAATATCAACCATTCTCACTCACGACTCATGTGGCCATTACAAAAGTCTCTTGTGAAATCAGTGGAATTGACTTCTATGCCAAACAGGGAAAACCACAAGCAATCGGACTGTCTGTTCCATTGATGCTCCACATGTGAATTGGTGTTGCCTAGATACAAAAAGCATAATGTTTGAATTTGTGTGAATCAAGTATCCCTGCACAATATTTTACGGAAAAATGAAGCAGACTAAATCGTTCCCTTGAAGAAGATGGTTACATGCCAGTTGCTAGTACCAGAACTTCTAGTATACTCACTTATCAGAAGGTTATTGATGATTCCCAACAATGCTATACAGATATGCATGAACACAGGGTAGAGAGGGATTGGAGGATACCGAAATGGATGCAAAGAGTGTATATATATATATATATATATATCAACAAAAACACAAGGTTCTCAGGTTTGGCATTTTCATTGATACCGAGGCTGATATATCCCAGGTCTTCTTGATTTCTCACTGTTACTGCTTACTTTTAAAGAACCACACAACTGTGTTGCGATGCTATGAAATTGCCATCACCACATTGTCAAATGCACAGCACTCTCCAAGTCCAAGTTCATAAATGGGCACCACCCTCTCGGCTACTGGCATGTGCCTCTTGCACAGGGTGGACCGTCACATCGACATCTCAATACCTTGGGATCCACCCAAACTCCAATCTCTTCAGCCTTCGTAGGCTTGAACGACATGCTTATATTCCTAGCTATGCAGCTGACGCTCTTGGCTCCAATCCAAATTCCATCCCTTTCCACCATATTCAATCCAATGCTGTTGCACTATCTTCCATTCAGTATCATTATGCTCCAATCTTTGAAGAGGGCAAGATAATCAAGCTAATCAAATATGAACAAGACAGCATCATCTTCAAATTTGTTTACACCTCTTTAACAACACGTACTGGGACACGCCGCTGTCATCAGCACTGTGTTCTACGTGTACCTCTCCGGTTCTGTACCCTTTCCTGGACAGATCGCCTTCTTCTTGCTATAAGAGCTCTCTGGAAAAGTGTATACACAGGTGGAAAACAAGATGTATGTGTCTATTACCTTTATACAGTATCAGTGGTACTTATCAATGAGCTTATAGGACATATATTCCCAACCAGAATCAGGAACTCCGGCTCACTCAGAATGGACAGTACAAGCAATTAAAGTTCCTACCAGTGCTCGAATCCAAGGAGAGATAGGACCAGCAGATGCTTGAGTCGTTGAGCCTTATGGGTATTATTTACTGTACTTGATTTCTAAGAAATCCATGTTATCAATCCTGGAAAGAATGTTCAAGACTGTTAGAATTAACATACTGTGAGTCTAGGTGGCAGAAGGGACATTCAGAGAAGAAAGCTAAAATATAGGACCCCTGGGCCATCCCTGCAGTGAAAGCCAAGTGCTCAGACCAAGAGCGGACTCTGAAATGACTTCAGACTGAAGTGCGTCAGTGATTACACATGCAGCAAGTTGTCAGCACACTGTGATTCGTTGGAGTTCTGGGTCGAAGGGGAAGAATGATCCGCAGAAGGAAGAACAGGGTCTTCAGCTGCATGGCACGAAAGTGGGGCCACTCACAACTTTCCTCTGTGCCACCACCTTCACTGGAAACGAAACCTTTTTAGGGCATGGACGATAGTTGCAAGGTCCCCCAGGCTTCCCCTATACCCTGGGAGAGGTTCGATCCTGGTGTGCACAGAAACCACCCCCAAACCCCCCAAATGTCTGATCCTAATGTGTACAAACAGGCTGAAATTTTGACCCATGTCTGATCCGTTGTGTGTCTGCCCCTCCCTGGTCGGTAGCAATGTCCAATCCGGTATGTGTACAGGAGGGTACTGGCCAAAGAGCCCTCGTCCTATCTTCCTGGACTACCCTCAAGAAATATATCAGGTACAGGGCCCCACCACCTTGCTTAGCCAAGGTTGGTGCTATTTGTCTTCCCAATCAACCCTTTCTCTGCCCTAATTTCGCCTTTCGAGCTCAATTTATCAGACATGAGGCTCTGGTCGGTACGGAGATCTCTGCCGTTACTGGGTGGGTGCAAGTTGTCAGTCCATATGACAGGCTCATAAAGCTAGTCACAATAGACAATGGTAGTTCAATCTATCTAGATTTTACGGCGCGACCCTGGATGCAGAGGCTGCACCTCAACTGTCACGTTGCAAAAAAGGGCTCGAGGGTGGATTCATATAAAATGCTGACAGAGCATTGGGTTTTTTCCTGTTGGGCCTATTTAGTCGACTGCCTCTTCAATGGTAAGAGTGAAAGGTGCTCGGGAGCTACTTTACTACCTTCAGCAGCTAATTTTCAAACCTTTTCACTTCAATGTGTACAAAGAGGGCGCCTCGCAATGCTTGATCCGTCATGCTGACGGAGATGGCCAAAAACGGGGGGTACCCGATCCGAGATATGTACGAAAATGGCCAAAAACCATGTGTACAAATGCTTAAAAAATGGGGTTTTTTGGATCGAGCCTCACTCAGCATAAGGAGGGGGAGGGGGGGGGAGGCTGGTCCCACTGAGACATTCGTGTCCAGGCGTGCCCGGAGAGCCATGTGGTTCTTTAAAAGTAAGCAGTAACAGTGAGAAATCAAGAAGACCTGGGATATATCAGCCTCGGTATCAATGAAAATGCCAAACCTGAGAACCTTGTCTTTTTGTTGATATATATACACTCTTCCTTTTCCTCTCTAACTCGGAACATTGGCCCACGCTTAGCTTTGGATTGACCCTTCCAGATACCAGCTGTGTTGCTTACGAACTTCGGCTGGTATCAATCCCGAGATGTCGAGCAGAACGACAAGAGACAGGTAAGTGATATTTCGTTAAACATTGGCTCGTGCACTCAAACCACCCGATACCATTCCAGAAGTCTTCGAATGATTGGCATTGATCTCGGCACGCTATTGGCGAAGCACGGGTTTTGTCCAGTAAGTCTCGATTTTCAAATCATGTCTCTTTGGTGTGAAACTTGGCAAAACAGGCCTCTTGTATCGTCGCTCTTACTCCTTACACGGCTGGTCGCTTCTCGACCGGCAATACGCACGTGACGGCTGCTTGTATTCCTTGACGACACAGAGATGCAGGTAGGCCTAGCACAGTCATATCGTGTCCATGGCTAATATCAACTTTACTTGCAGCGCCTCACATAGCATCTGATGGAAATATCCGAACCTCACCTCAACCGAGTACCAACTGAAGCTGTGGTGGACACTGCGAGACTGGGCGGAGCAATGAGACCAGGCAAGTTATACTTTTCTCAAGCCTTTGTCACTGTACTAATTGCTTCGCCCAGATGTGTTTTGAGACTCTCTGAAGTGATTCCAGACATCTCTTGAAGATCAACCCCCAAACTGGGGCTCTCATCGACGAGAGGACAATTGACCTGCAAAAGTGGCTCGTCGAACCCTGCCGATTTGCGATCACATTCGTTGCCCCAAGTTCCATGCGCGAAAGTCATAGGGCGAGGGCTATATCACCAATTCTTGCCAGGGAGACTAACGGCGGCGTCTAGGTATGCATTTACACCACCTACCAATGGCAGACGCAGTGAACATCCAAGCATGGGCTCCATCGTTGATGCCGGCTGAATTGTTGGCGGGTTTGAACGATTCTCCGACAAATTCCGGTAGTTGCTCATAAGGCTATCAGAGATAGGCACTGGCATTGGACATGTACCTACTTTCTAATCATAGCAGGCAGTCGGCGTCATCAGACTCTATCCCATCAACAGAGTTCCGCGTCAGCTTCGCCAGGGGCTTAGAGGGCGCTTATCTACGAAAGGCTTTCGGATTGAAATGAAGAAACAAACCATGATATACTCAAAACCAAAAGCGTCTAATATCTCTCATATTTCGTTTGTGAGGTTCGATTTCCACAAACTTCGAGCTACACCACAGCTGGCCAATAGTTTATGCTCGCCATCGAAGATGAAGGGGGGCAGAAAGCAAGACCTTGAGAGCTTGGCACAACGAAAGAAAAAGTTCCGCAGTGTAATATCTCTTCGAGTCCCCTCGATTGCCTTCGAATACCGCACATGTGCTAACCAAAGGCTGCCATCTCCACCAAGTCTGAAACCTGACCTTCCCTCACCGTCTGCTCCGGTCATATCGGAAATGGATATCTCTGCCAGGGACTTCACAATCCCGCACGGCCGAATTGCCTGGATATGATATCAGTGAGAAAGACTAGAATACATATCTTCAGAAGAGTTAAATCCCATGACCATCTCACTCCCATTATGGCTCAGCACTGTGTTATGGATATTGGATGCGAAGGTTAAGAGTATTTTTAAAGAGTATTTCAGTGTGTCAGGAAAATAATACACTTTCTTGTTAAATAGGCCGGGATACATGCTCCGAGAAGGTAAGGCTGGAGATAGACGATACAGAGATCTCCCCAGAAGCGCTTTCGTTTGCCCGGATCGAGATAAGAACATGCAGATATGCGTTTATGCCCAACGGAGCAATTCCATGCACCAGATACTTTCCACTCGAGACTGTATCTAAGAGCTTCTGGGCCAGTTGACGCACACATGAAGGTAGCAGGGCGTCGGGGATCAAGCTCTTCAGAGATCTCGCCTGCGTAAGGCTTGGCACAAGTGACATTGTTAAATCAATGACCACTACGTCCCCTGGGGCGGACGTTGGTGAAGAGAAATCGGCCTGGGTAACGTCGTTTCGCCACCCTGTGTATACAGCCTCAAAGTGCCTTATAAGTCGGATTCGCTGCCTTGAGGAGAGCGGAATTCTGCATTCCATGGAAGCTTCTGCACGTGGATGTGAGATCTCGTGGGTACATGCAAATACACAATGTTCGACTCACCGCGCAGCTGAGAGCAGAGCACTCGGTGGCTATTCCTCCAGTCCTTTGTTTGACAAAACGTTGAGCAGTACCCAACTGCCTTACAGAGCGAGCAAAGCTTGTACACCATCGTCTTTTGAGATCGATGCTGGGGGAGCTCTGTAAGATAGAATGACACAAAGAGAAGGGCGTAGCTTACTGTGGGGTTGTCGCACATTTGGCCCTGGTGGATGTTATAGGATTCGTACGTTTCAGCGCAGGTGACTGATGACTCTATATCTTTCCAAATGCGCCCTGTGGTCGGACCCATCGCGACAAACGTTTCAACAAGAGGTACAGGCATGCTTCGGTAGAGGGATTCATTGGCAAATTTGATATCCCTGTAAGCCGTCATTCGTCCCAGGAGACTCATTTGTGCTAGCAGTTGGCCTTGAGACGCATAAGGTTGAGTCTTGGGTAGAGCCTGGATGGCCAGTTCCAAGTAGATGTCTACGGCGCTTGCAATTATTTTGATATGCCGTGTGACTGGTGGTGTAAGCTGAAGACAGGTTTTCATAACCTTTTGAGACACATCCAATATCCCTGCCAGAGTTTTACCATGAGCAGATCCTTTGGCCAGCCTCAAGAGATCCAAAAGTCCCGATAGAATTATGCGGGGAAGCTCCATACGTGCTGCAGAGCACCAGAGCCATCTGTCCTCGCGAAGTCGAGCCAAGATGTTTGCCATGAGCATTAAAGATCGAAGATAATTTTGAATGGAGATTGCACTGTTCCCAAGCACCGACGGAAGACGAATCAAATGCTCCACCAACGAACGAGAAAATAAGTCAGAATGGGGCGAAGGATTTCTTTTGCTTCGATTCCACAGCCGAAGATGGCGAGAGATTCCAGATACTGTGGCCTCATCCTCCATATACCACAATAGATGCTTCAGAGTACCCAGACTCGACGAAATATCATTGCGTTCCTTGAGTGGAATCAACAGAGGAACCAAGGCTACAGTAATCCCGGGAAGGCTATGACAGACTAGGGTGCGCAACTCAGTGGAGAGTCTGGGCAATTTTTTGAAGACGTCGAGCACGAGATCCCGATGGAATCCTTCCCCGGTTGATATCAATTCTACGAACCAGGAGCATACCAAGCGCCATCGGATGGTCAATATAGAACCGAGCTCCTGACGAAGAGTTGTAGAGCGTTCATTTTCTTTGACATCGAGCGACCGGGCTGCGATCGCCTTCAGAAGGAGGAATGAAACACAAGCTCGCTCAATGGTCTGTGCGCTTAGAGGAGTCTTGGGGTGAGGTAGACCATGCATAACCAACGCGAAGGTCTCTAAAGTCTCAAAACTGAGCTCGCGACGTGCTCTTATGCGCCGAGTCAAGTCTACCAATTCAGTGACCGAAAGGTGGCGTGAACCCCGACCAAATTGCTGTCCACAGTCTACAATCAATCGATGGACGAGATATGGCAAGTGGAACGCACCTACCCAAACCATAGTCGACCCGGAAGTCGGTTTCGATGCCATTCAGAGGAGAGTGTCACCCTTTATATAAGATACAGCCCTGCGCATGATCTAGGTGCACACTACAGGACAATCTTGCGCAAGGCATACTATGTCTGATGGGAAGTGAGAGCACTGAGAGGTGCCGCTGAAATGGGATCAGGATAGCTTCGACAGATCTTGGGCTTGGTCCGGGCATGTCCCAGATCCAAGATTTACTATGTCCGTTCTGTAATGCGAAGAATAAAAGCAACTAGACATACTTTTCCGAGAGCGTCACAGCAAGAAATGTCAGGTACGGGCCCTGGGCAAGGTCTTCATAGAGCGTTGACATCATGTTTCATACGTAGACTTCTGGGGTAAATTGCCCAGGGAGACAAGGCTACAAGTCCTGGCTGGGATGAATATCCAAGAGTTGGACGCATTGCGTGATGACCCTATCGTGAACCACGACGCGGGTCAAGTGCTCAGTGATAGAGTTGCCTTGGAGTTAATAAAGTGGGGCTTACCTGCGGCTGAGACATTGAGACGTCTAAAAGAGACAGGCTCCGTGATATCTGGATCTTTTGCACTGAAGGCTGTCTTGGCAAGCAGCTTTACACCCGGAGACATTGACATATACTGCCCCAAGGGTCGCTCAGAGGAGGTGTTCCTCTTTCTGAAGGACAATGGTTACGAAGATGAAACAAGGTGCCAGCGCAACTTTGCCAACAATTCAACTATCTCTGTGGAAGGACAGTTTGGCGCACACTACGATGGTTTAGATACCGCGATTGAACAAATATACCTACTCATCCACCCAGGGACAGGAAAGAAAATCAACGTCATATGCTCATTCCTTTCTTCGGCCCTGATCCCGATTCTTCTATTCCACAGCACACTGCTCATGAACTGGATTTCACAGGATGGGATAGCGTGTCTTTATCCAGGACTAACACTCCGGAAGAGAGGTGCGTCAAGAAAGTTGGTCGTAAACCCCTCGTTGAACGCGTATATGGATAGGCCTGCAAAATGAATTTCCAGCGAGGAGTAAGACCAAGGAAGCGTTGTTGAAATACCGAGAACGAGGATTCCAGATCGTATCAGAGTGGGACGACTTGGATGAGAGCGAATTGGTTAGTACCACCGGATGGGGGCAAGTTCGGACGCTGGGGGATTCTGGAATGCTATTTGTCCCGATCTGTGAGGGAGACACCACCTCCCGATGTGCATCTTTTCAGGGTATCAAATGGAGGCTTGCGGAACCAGAGGGTCTCTATGCGGGTGATGAAAGCTGCTTACAGCTAAGAGATGTTTGCCGTCCGGAGGCATGGATCATTAGTCAAATGGGACCATGCTATTGAGACATCGGGCACTCGGACACGAACGATGTTGCGACATAGAAAACGTTTGTGGCATGAACATAGGATCGATGTATTGTTTGCTATATACAGGGATGTCTTGATCTCATTCAACCATGTTACGACGCTCCATTGCGACTGAAATAGAGAGTAGGTGTAGATCAGCGAAGTGTATGTCCATGCAAGAGGATATGGGATTTCGACGTAACCCAAGGGATAATCATTCAGCAAAGAAATCTCGGAGGATATGCAGTCGAGGTCAGAATCTTACTAAACACAACTTGGGCCTGATCCAAATGCAACTCCGGATGCAAAGGCGACTGCCAAAGCAGCAGGCAAGGTCTTGAATCTGCTTCCATACGCCGGCTTTTCACTCTAGCTTCCATCCAAGATTTTACAACGATAGTCATGGCACATACTAGGCGGCCTATGGGTGGTAGCCAAGAACTCCTATCAAAATGTTACCCGATTAGCTATGATCTGACTGAGGCTACATTACTTGCCTTCGTCCCCCAGGTCCTCCGAATCGATACATCGACGATGGGTGTAGGACGACGCCTGGGTAAAACATCTGCACTGGGCCACCTGACCCTGTTCACAGAATCAGGCCGCATAGAGTTATCAGTCGAACAGATGGCTCTTACCTCTCCCTCGTGGCCCCTACATCTAAACCGTGCTCGTGCTCCTGCTCCTGGGCGCAAAACAAGGTCACTGGCCTCATTCATTGCGGTACGGCACTAGCACGGCGGTGTACGTGTAAACAGGAGCTGAAACAATGATCTGCCTGACGGTCACTTGGCCATAATCCTCTCGGCAGAGGAGCCGTGGTGTGGTGGCGTTTGTTTGACTGTAGTGGAAGGATTGCATTAGGCATCCCAATTAGCTGCAACAGCTGCGCAGCACAATGAAAAGGGGAACCAAACAGTTGATGGCTTTATGGCCCCGATTCATACTGTAGGGGTTCGAAACAATGTAAAACACCTATAATTCGAAAGATTTCGTTAGGGAAGGGGAAAAGTGGACCATCATGCATCAATGGGAATGCCAACTGCTCGAGACGACTGAGCCTGGCGAGGCTCCCCATTACCTAGCAATCACGTTGAGAGTCCGCGGTATGCAGCCAATCCGACGAAAGGCTATCGTGACAGAACTCCCCTCTGCGAAAGATGCGACTACCTTGGGGTGAACGATTGTCAAGATGGACTGAACAAGATTTTATCGGACGCGTGGGGTGTGTCCTCTTTTACCCTGCTTTTGAACAGCGCGGTGGGGCCGACGTGAATCCCACCTGTATACTTCGTCGAGGCCGACGACGATGGTTGACGTTGAGTTCTGGAACGAATGCAGAAGAATTGAGGGATATTGAGTTGGGCGGTGGCGATATCGGTGCAAGAAAGGAGCAAAATCTGCTTGGCCTGAAGAACACAGTAAAAGCGATCAACCCGGCAAGGTCAACATTTCTCACGGCCTCCCATCTGACGCCGAAGACCAGGAATCTCAGCGGGGCCTGTGGTGACATTCTGGCACCTTTAACTTTCAATTGGCGCACATCCTGTTAAGCAGCGCATGTAGATGTATAAAGGTTTCAGCTCCAACCGTGATCAAGAGTTACATCAGGCAATTGAACTTGGGTTCGCCGTCTGGACCAAGAATGACAGAGCTCAAAGTCAATTACTGGAATCGCTTGCCCGGAGAACTCCATGAGAAGATACTAGGCCACCTAAGCCTCCCTGATCTTGTTGCCTTTTCTCGAATAGATTCACCGTTGTCGCAGGGGCATCTTGTCGGGCGCATCGTTCGGCTGCTTGAACGGTTCCATTTATCCTACGATGAGGTCATGACTTTGCTCAAAAAGACTCATTCGAGGATGACAGGATTGGCAGTCCTTGAAATTGTCAAGCCTTCGTCTATCCCGGATACAACTCTAGATTTTGTCGTGGCGCAAGGGTTTCACCAAGATGCCGTGTCGTTTTTTAACGAATCAGGATATACCGTCTTGGAGGAATCAGAACGTATGCAAGTGCAGCTGAGGGTGAACGCCGAGCAGGAGCTTTCCTTGCTTCCCTTAGCTGAGGTGGACACTTCCGTCATGTACCTTCCAGATGATTCAATTGTAGATGTTGTTAACCTTACACATCCTCGTCATGGTACACGAGTCACGCTCATTCAGGCGTCCACCAGTACTTCTCTCATTCCCGTCCTTACCCTTTGCACAACCCTTGTCATGAACTGGATCACCCACAATACGGTGGCTTGTGCTTATCCAAGCCTCACCACAAGCAAGCAAGGTGCATGGTATTGGATCCGTTCCACCCATTGATTAAATTTCTTTCGTAGGCTTTAGGAATACTCTTCCTTGGTGGACACACCCGAGGACGGAAGCCACTTTGGAATACTATCAGCAGATAGGCTTTACGATCCTTGACAGATGCACACAGCTTCCGTATCATACTCGCGAAGAGTGCAATTCATCGAACAAGAGGTGGAAATTTCCCGTTAACGCAGACCTACATGTTAAGGCTTACTGTCAGCGGAGATTGCGATCCATGAACGATGGTCTCACAGTCTCCATGTCTATCAACAGGCCGTCGTGGTTGAGCTGGCGAGGCGGCGAAGATTCCGAGCAGGATATTAGTTGGCAGCTTTGTAGGAGATCTGAAGGACGAGAGCTGTGCAAAACTCGTAGAATGCACGGTGAGATCGCAGGAGCACACCAATTGGTGGTATATTGCGGTACTTGTGCATACTACCGGGTCGTGCAGCCCCCGTTGACGTGATTAGCCTGGATCGATCAAAGGCAATAGGCTAAGTCGATGTAGCCTGTCCGGTATTGGTTCCCGACGAGAGTAAAACAAGTGCCTTTCATTGGCTTCTGGCTAGCTATAAAGGAGAATCTCTCCGTCCATAAAGAGAAAGAGCAATTGGAGGGTATCTGTATCACGATCCAACGGCGCTCATGGTCCCCCTTGCTCCGATGGTCTTATACCTTACTCTCAGCGAAGCCCACAACAATGGCACCTTCCAACAAGATATCCTTTCTTTACGTCTAGATTGCAAGTCCTTCAACATATCCACATTTCCCTCTGTATATCCAGAAATCCGCCTTGATAGATTGCATCAGATCGGCGTGTGACTTTGCGGTAGGGCGTACGCAAATATTTTGGGCTTGATATCGCCAAACAAGATAATCGTGGATGAGGTTATCTGTGAAAGGCCCAATGGAGCCTTTCAAGCATGGCTGCAGCCTTGATTGGCAGATGCGCTCACCTGGCTCATTCTGACAGTACTTCGTGTGCCTTCACTTCCAGAACTAAGTAGAGATCGGCCAAAATCAGATACGCCATTGTTATCGTCCTCTTTATCTTGATTTCCGTCCTCATTTTGTGCTCATGATCCTTGATAATCGATCACCGCTGTAGTAAAGACAACGGATCATCGATCATCCATTATCATCCGCAGCACATAAGCGCTTAAGCGCGAGCGCCGTTGATGGTATCAAAAGCGTGAAACACCCATCCAGAAAAAGGTAGAACCTGAAAGTCAACGGAAACAGCCTCTTTTTTTTTTCAGGTTTAGGAGATGAATTGTATGGAAAGATCTCTGTGCCACGTCTCAACTATCCTTCTTTGTCAAACTTATCCCTTAGACACTTGACTATGACAAAGCGCTCAAAATGCGAAGATTGGGATTACTGATCTACCGTTTCTCGCACGGCATCAGAGATCGGCCGTGTAACCCAGACACCTTAGGACGTCTAATTCCTCCTTGTGCGATGAGACAGGGTTCACAATAACCTCTAAGGCCTTGCATCGTAAACCACATATATACGACCAGGTTTTCCTTGTGTCTCAGACACCATGCATCGACCCGAACAGAAGACTGCACATGCAGGGCAAGGCGCTTCGGGCTTAGACGGGAAGCGTTCCTCGTTTGGTAAGAGCCAACGTAGCCATAAGCGCCATTCGTTAAGTGACCAGCAGGCATGAGCTGGCGAAGCCTTCCTGTAGAAATTAGACATCGGGTTTTAGACGGCCTTACCATCGCTGACCTCCATACCCTGTCGGACTCCGACCGCACATCTCCTCAGAATCACCTTCGTCATCGTGTAAACCGAGTGATAGCTCACGCGCATCTTGACCCATCGTCTTTTCTCTTATTGTTGCAAGAAACAGGTTCCGTCATCTCGGGATTCGGTGCACTGACTGTGATGGTGCCATGCGGGTTTTTGAGCACCAACTTGGATATATTTTGTACTTCCAGTCATGTGGAACGGCTCTCGGCGTTCCTACAGGAACAAAGATACCGCCTCATTCAGGAACAGATTCCATTCCTACATCAGAAGAAGGGTTCTGCCGCTGACTACACAAGCAATGCAGTCCCGAGTTTTATCATCCCACTGGCTGTTAAATGTATATATACCTTCCAGAACTCAGACGGCAACCGCACCGTATCCCTTGTTTGCTCGGCCTCTCAGTCCTCATTAGCACCAGTTTTGGGATACCCTACTACAGCTCTCATGAACTGGGTAGGCGGGACTAGTGTAGGCTGCGCCTATCCTGAATTAACCAGGCTTGGAGAAGGCAAGTACATCGATCCTTCCCTTGCTTGTGAACTGAAGCCAAACCCACGGAGCAGGTCTTTTAACGGCGGCGTCGCTCAATCAAGCATCAAAGCAGTGCAGACTACAGTTGAATTTTCTCTGTAGCAAGGGCTTCAAGGTGTATGAACGCTGCACCCAAGCCAGCAACCATAGCATTGAAGACTGCTACTACGGACGTCCGCAAGCTTCTCTAGGATCGATAAATACCGAGTATGATACCAATGTCTGGAGCACTTTCTGCAAGCACCGTCTACGAGAGATCAATGATAGGGCGGTGTTGAAAATGGCCTTCATACCAGGGTCCCTGCCTACAACCCATCCGCATAGTGTTGAATGGCGCCTCGGAAGGACCTTGGAGAACGGGGAGATATTACCCCACCTCAACAGGAACGACCATGGCTTGGATCTCAGTGTGGCGAAACTCTGGAGCGTTCGAGATCAGCTATCACCATGAATGATTGTATCGAACCTTCGACCGCGGACCGCGTACAACGAACGAGTCTCCCAGAGGCCGGCCCCACCGGACGAATATAGACACCTTTAGTGACAAAGTGGGATTGATAAACATTAGGCAGGACAAACGATACTAGTTATTTACATGGTGTTCTGGATAAACACACATATACTTCGAGTCCGTGGTCTACAGAGCTAGAGTCATAGCAAAATGTAACAGGTCTATAAGAGGAGGCTAGAGCAACAAAACACGATTAGCGACAAAGAACGTAATAGCGCCGGCATACTCATAATGCTGATAATCAGCCGACGCAGTCACACGCCTTGGGCGTCGAACTGCAGTGAGCTCAAGATCGCAAGGCTGGCGGCCTCGTTTACAGATAAGACAGCATTTACCAAAGCCTTGTGTCTCGCACACCTTTCCAGGCAGAGAACGACTAGAACAAGCAGCAACAAACTAGGAAAGAAAGAAGAGGCTCTTGAGAATAAGTTACGCCACTGAAAAGGATACAGCTCACCGGTTCAACGTTCCAACTCCTCTAGAATACGATGGGATACCCAGAGGAGAGCCA
>JAHBOF010000176.1:0-198520 GCA_020736565.1 Coprinopsis sp. MPI-PUGE-AT-0042 | reverse complement strand
CGACGATGCTTTCATGTCCATCCCTGGCAGCAAGCATGAGCGCCGACCACCCGCGCTTGTCGACCAGATTGACCGCGATGTCGGAATACGCGAGGAGTGACCACGCCTTCCTGGCCTTCGCTCGCAGCCCATATGAGTGCTGACCACCCGTTGTTATCGACCAGGTTGACGTGGATCCTGGGATGCGCAAGGAGGAGCCTGATAACGCCTTCCTGGCTCAAGCGCGCCGCCACCATGAGTGCTGACCAGCCTTCGTTATCGACCAAGTTGACGTCGGTCCCAGGATATGCCAGGAGAGCTCGACGATGGTCTTCATGACCTTCGCGGGCGGCTGACATGAGTGCTGACCATCTTTTCGTTGTTGACTTGGTTGATCTGGACCCTAGGATGTGACAGGAGGAGCTTGACGGCATCTGCGTGACCCGAATAGGCAGCCAGCATGAGTGCGGACCAGCCTTCGTTATTGGCCAGGTTGACGTCAATTTCGGAGTGCACGAGGAGAACATCGACTATGTCTGTGTGGCCCGCATATGCAGCTAGCATGAGTGCTGAAAATCCATCGGCGCTTATGAAGTTGACCTGTGTCTCGGGCAGTGCGGCAAGCCGAGCAACGAAACTACGATGGCCAGACCGAGATACGATCAGAGGAGATTG
This sequence comes from Coprinopsis sp. MPI-PUGE-AT-0042, assembly GCA_020736565.1. Classification (NCBI taxonomy): domain Eukaryota; kingdom Fungi; phylum Basidiomycota; class Agaricomycetes; order Agaricales; family Psathyrellaceae; genus Coprinopsis; species Coprinopsis sp. MPI-PUGE-AT-0042. Next base: position 197,866 of record JAHBOF010000176.1, on the reverse strand, counting down.
TTCGTGTACTCTGGTCGTTACATTTGGGTTGCTTGGGATAGTATCTTCAAACAAAGCCAGGGGTAGATGGTAAAGGCCCCCACATGGAGGGGAGGGAGAAGTCGAAGTGCCAAGTATGGTCGGTACTCGTGAAAGCAGGGAAGGCGCTGCTCTCGATAACGAATTGTGCAGTTCGTCGCATCGTGGCTTCCAGATATAGGGCAGCACGAGCATGGAAGGCCCAAGCCTCGGATGCATAGGCAAGTAACGGATCATGCTTCAAAGCTGTTTTGAAGTCCTCCTCAGAACTGATCGTCGTATTTTGGAAGCCGCACTCGTTGAGATGCGTCATGCAAACGGCGGCGAGAAGTGAATGTGGGTGGGGAACGATCCATGGAGGAGCCGTTCTATGGTGTTTCTCGCCGTATAGTCTATTGAACGAACAATTAGGATACGCATGAGAGGTCTGCTGTACAACTTACGACAAGTCGAACGAGCCTACTTTCTTCCTCGACGGTAACCAATCCCCGGCACAGAGACACAAGGGTTTCCAAGGACAAGGCGACCCGCCTCAAATCTGTGTGTCTCGGGCGAGGTGGCGACAGCACGTTCAAGTTCCTCTAACATCATGGACCTTGATGCAGAGAGAACCCAAGCCAAAACCGTTTTCGCGACGGCGACGTGGTTGGAACTCTGATTGGATATCCTAGCCCAAGTTTGACGATAGACATCCTCGATGCTGGAGGGAAAGGCTTGGAGTGTAGCCCGTACTTCATCAGCACTAAGGCACTCGCATATGGCATCCAGCTGAAGGGACGCATGTAGGAACCTAATGACATGCCAAAATCAGTCCTAGGACATCATGCAGAGACGAGAAAGCCCTTACATGCCGCCGCAATTCTGCTTGATGGTGGAAACGATCTCCTCCCTGAGTGACGGTCCCACTTGTTGTAACAAGTGCTGTAGATCCACACTGCCATCGATTCCTTTGGCGATGTGAAGATCAAGGTCGGCATCCTGGGCAACGATGGTAAAGGTGTGGGCTTGAGGAAATCTGGCTTCCACGGTTTTGAGAGGTCGCGAAGTGATGAAGAGCTTGATGTTCAGCGAGGCGAGCGTCTTCACAACTGCCAGCTGAATTTTGGTTGGCGCCTCGTCCAAGGCATCAAGGACGTAGAATGTGCACGTCATACGATCAGCTAGCTCCCGTAAGAGGGCCAGCAGCTGTGCCTCTGTTGGTTCTGAGCCTTCCCGAAGGTGTTGAGCGTAGGTTTGGTCAATGAGAGCACGGCACTCAGGATGCCGCTCGAGGGTTTGCTTCACCAAAGTCTCAAGAACATTATGGACTGTGACGTCTGCACGTTCACTGTAGCGGAAGTAGAAGTAGGCGACGCAAATTGCAGCATCAGACTCTTTGCGCAGGGTTTCAAGGCGCTCGATGACGATAGTTCTGCAAAAGGTTCAGCGACAATACACACGAGCGGAGGGCCTACTTACGCGAGAAGAGTCTTACCAGCACCGGCTGCAGTGAGATTTTAGTACGCAGACTAATGGATATGCAGAGGACACGCACGGATTCCTGAGCCCCAAAAAATCTTGATATCGCGCATTGGGCTCTAGCCAGAGGCGGAAGTTTTTTCCCTTTTACAAGCCACATCCCAGTCCCTGGAGTGGCCTTGCTCAGCATGTCGTGGTAATGTTTCGAAAATTGGGTATCGCCTGCAAGATTGCCCATATATCTTTGGGGCGCTCGTGTTGATAGTGATGATTATGATTGTAAACGACATCGCCTCCAATGACACTGAGCGTCGAGTCCACAATTTGAAGATCACGGGCGTTGGGTACGATCGTGGCTCTCAGTCTCGGTGCACTGTACGTCGCCACTGCAGGTGAATCAGAATGATAGTCTGTGACCAGACGGAGATGAGCGCTTACCGCCATGCTGCCGTCTCGTGCTTCTGAATCCAGCGCAAAAGTCTGTTTCGGCCTGTCGTGCGGGTTAATAGACACATGTGGATATTGCGACCAAAGTGCGCACGTTGTGTGTCGGATGTTGGGCCATCGACCAGCTCAGAACGGAGGTACGACGAGGCGAACAGAGTGGGCGTCGGGAAAAGAGGGGCTAGAGCGGCCATTCGAGCTTCTGAATCTCGAATGGTGAGTTGAGGTCACGGGACAATCATCCAATTAGCCGGACTGAACAACATCAAGAACTTCTCTGTGTTGTTCAGTGATGCGTCGGCTCTGCAAGTTGCAGTCTTACAACAAGTTGGCACAGAAACTGGAAGGATATCACTCGTTCATTGGTACAGCCGCTTGTTGTGTAGGATTCGGGGTGTTGGTCGACGTCCGCCAGCATCAAGTCCAGACCGAGATATCATGTAGGTGAAAGGACAAAGAACAGTGCAATGATGCTGGAACGTGCGTCCCCATCATTCACTAGAGAGGAAGTTCAAATTCGAAAGGGGAAGGGTCAAAGTCGGAAACAACGAAGCGAAAAGGATAGAGAGGTTGTTTTTCGTTCAGCAAGCGTAAGTTGCGTAACCAGAGTGCAAGGTTAGGGCTACACGGACAGGGGCTATCAATTAATCTATTGCTTGCTTTTGTGTCCTTTGAGCTATTCACTTGCCGGCTTCTTCTGGTTTCACCTCTGGTATCCTCACCTATAAGAGTCGGGCATTATTCTATGTATTAGCAAGGCTCTCTCGATGCACGTGAGCCCCGACAATGGCCTTTTGCTTGATCAAGAAACGGCCCCTTGCGGCATCGACGTAGAAGAGCCCGCCTTGGGTGCACACGGCTTGACCAGAAGGGCGAAGGGCGAAAGTATTCTATTACAGTAAGGAGAAATTCTAAAATACAAACGGGGGGAAACATGGTGAGTCGTGATCCAGGAGATAAATCGTGTCTGCGCGAGCTATAGAACATAACACAATTCATGGTGTACCAACCGCGTAAAGATGTGCGTCAATCGTCAGTCGAAGAAGACGAGCCGACTGCCTCAGCGGCGTGGTAGGGCTCTGAGCTATCAGATTCTGGCCCATCTTTATCAGAGCTGTTGTGCAAGTGCGGCCGACATCGTAGTGTTTGTCTGCGGCGCTCCTGATCGTGACGTTGGTATCCGCAGAATCGATAAGCAGACCACGGCCTCTCTGGGCCACCATCTTGTTTGCCGAGTCACGATCTTTTCAAGAGTGTTGATATCGAAGGCGCCTGGTAGTGGTAAGAATGAGTTCAGCGATGGACTTGTGGCCGTATTCAGCAGCCACCGAGAGAGCCGTCGACCCATCGTTGTTGACCAGGTCGACCTGAATTTCGGGAAAGGTGAGGAGGTGCTTGACAACGTCTTCATGGTCATGCCTGGTGGCCAGCATAAGTCCAGATCATCCGCTATCGTTGGCTAGGTTGATTTGTATGTCAGGGCATGCCAGGAGAAGCTTGGCAACGCCTTTATGGCTTCAATGGGAGGCCAGCATAAGAGCTGACCACCCGCCTTTGTTGATCAGGTTAACTCGAATCTTGGGATGTGCCAGTAGGAGGCTGACAATGCCTTCGTACCCTTCCCTTGCAGCCCACAAGAACTCTGACCATCTAAAAGCATCAGCGAGGTTCGCCTCTGTCTCGGGCAACGCGATGAGGCCCGCAACGGCGTCTTCGTGCCCGGAACGAGAGGCCACAATTAGAGGCGACTGTCGGTGCAGTTCCGTCCTGGGATTCGGACTGCGAACGACGGCAGGGACTAGGTTTGTAGAGGCTCAAAACATGGAGGGGAGTGAGAATATCGAAGTACCCAGTGAGGTCAGGATTGGTGAAAGCAGGGAAGGCAATAATTCCCATGATGAACTGCGAAGTCCGGGCCTGGGTGTCCTCCATATCCAACCTGCACGGGCATGCAATGCCCAAGTCTGGGATGCGTAGCAAGGAGGGGTCCTTCTCCAAAGCTGTTGTAAGCTCCTCCCCTGAACTGATGTCGTATCCTGGAAGCCACGCTCGGTGAGGTGCGTCATGCAAACGGCGGCAAGAAGGGAATGGGGATGGGGATATGTTTCACGGAGAAGTCCTTCGAGGGTGTCTTTAGCCGTGTAGTCTGGCAGATGTTAGATCAAGATCAAGACAAGATGGACACGGGGCAACTACGAACGAGTCGAACCACCCGACTTTCTTCCTCGACAGTGATCAAGCCGCGACACAGAGAAATAAGAGTGGTACCGGTACAAGGCGACCGACCGGTTTCGAACTTGAATGTCTTTGGGGAGGTGGCGACGGCACGCTCAAGCTCTTCTAACTTCATGGACCTCAAAGCATTCAGAACCCAGATAAGAACGGTCTTGGGGACTGAGGCGTGGTCTATACTTTGCTTGACAATTCTATCCCAAGTCTGAAGATGACGTCCTCGATCCTCGAAGGGAAGGCCTTCAATGTCCGGATCACCTCGTGAGCGCTGATGCACTCGCACAGTGCATCCAGTTGAAGCGAAGCATGTAAGAACCTGGAAGCACAAGGTCAGTGTAACCCGCATGATGGTCATTGAACGAGGAACTTCTTACATGCCGCCGCAATTCTGCTTGATGGCGGAAACCACCTCTTCCCGGAATGACGGCCTCCTTGGTGCAATAGATGCTGCAAATCTGCGCTTTCATCGATTTCTTTTGCAATGTGAAGATCAAGGTCGGCGTCCTGGGCAACGATGGTAAAGGTATGGGCCTGAGGAAATTTGGCTTCAATGGTCTTGAGAGGCCGCGATGTAATAAAGAGCTTGACGTCCAGCGAGGAAAGCCTCTTCACGAGGGCCAGCTGAATTTTGGTCGGGCTTCGTCCAGCGCATCAAGGACGTAGAATGCGCATGCCATACGGCCGATCAGCTCCCGAAGCAGCCCCAGCAGCTGTACTTCTGTTGGCTCAGAGTTTTCACGAATGTGTTGGGCGTAGGCTTGTTCGATAAGAGCCTGACACTCCGGATGGCGTTCGAGTATTTGCTTCACGAGTATCTCCTGGAGTTTTGAACCGTCGTTCCTGACAGGTCGCTGAAGCGGAAGTAGATGTAGCAGACGCAGATGACAGCGTCTGATTCTTTGCATAGGGCTTCAAGCCGCTCGATGACATCGATCTAAGATAGGCCTCAGCACAGTGGGTTTCGGATAGGCTGAGGGTTTTACTTACCCAAGAGAGTCTCTCCAGCACCGGCTATGTCCACACATTAGAGAGTATACTATTGTGCAAGGAGAAGACGTACAAATGCCAGATCCCCAGAAGATCTTGATATCGCCGCTGGGTTCTAACCAGAGGCGAAATTGTCGCCTTTCACAAGCTACATCCCAGTTCCCGAGTAGCCCCGCTCAGCATATCCTAAAGACGTTGCGAAATTGGGTCTAGACCGCAAGATCGCCCATATATCCCTTGAGCGCTCGACGCTGTAATAGTGGTTGTGCACGTCGCCTCCGACCATGCTGAGAGTAGAGTCCACTATTTGAAGGTCGCGGGCGCTCGGAATAAACGTAGTAGCCCTCTGCGTGCGCAAACCATCTGGAGCTGGCATAGGTCGATTATCATGGAGGACACTAGATTCAAGAAAAACGCTCACGCTCACCCGCCCGCATTCCTTGCAGGGGAACACCCATGCCCAGCCTACCGGATTGTCAGTTGCAGAATCTGGAATGAAAGTGCTGTGAACATGTACGCTACACGTTATAGTAGGCTGCGCTATTGATACAGAGCAGGAAGGGATGCGATCACAGTGATCTGCATGGGTGCTATATATAGAGTTGTAGGCCTGCCGCTCTTACGCTTCAGCTGTTCACCAAAAGAAAAAAGGGTATTGTATGAGTCACTTTTCAGACTATGAACTGTCAAGCCTTAGTCTCGTAAGCCTGCAAGGCTTTCAGAGAAGACAATCTTACTAACCTACCCATTCTAGGTCCTCTAGACTTCGCAGCCTGCTATCATAATAATGTATGCATCAGAAGTTCATTCAGGTGGAGCGCATTGCCCGCACTCTTGACGGTCGAGAAACTGTACAAGAATAACGAAAAGAAAGGCCAACAACCCTTTGGGTGATGGGACATTACACAGCTTAGCTTCGGCGGCGAGATGTAAACGAAGAAACTTGATCAGGGTCAATCAACAGTCAGAGAAAAGGAATTAAGCGTCGTCTCCCATCCCTTCCTCAGCGTCTTGGTAGACCTCTGAGGTGTCGGAGTCGGAGCCATCTTCACTGGTGCCGTCGTGCAGGGACAGACGGCCGATCTCAGGAGGACTGGCGATGATAGCCATTCGGACCTCAAAGTCTCGCAAGAGTTCGACAATGACGCTGTGGCCATTGGCCTGCGCCGCCGCCATGGCGGTGTGTCCATCCGAGGTGCTCCTGATCGCGATATCGATTGCAGGGGTATTCAGAAGAAGGCGAACGGTAGCCTCGTGGCCTTCTTTAGCTGCCAACTTTACTGCTGTGTCCCTATCGATGTCAAACGCATTGACATCGACATCGCCAGCGACGAGAAGCCGTTCAACAACAGTTTCATAGCCGCCTTCGGCAGCGACCAGAAGTGCTGTGGACCCATGGTTGTTAGCCAAGTTGACCTGAATACTGGGAATCGCTAAGAGGAGCCCGACAATGCCTTCGTGGCCTCCACTAGCAGCCAGCATGATTGCCGACCACCCATCATCATCGACCAGGTTGACCCGGATCTCGGAAGCCGCTAGAATGTGCTTGGTGACACCTTCATGACCCTCGCTTGCAGCCAGCATGAGTGCTGAGCACCCGTCATTCTCCACCAGGTTGACTTGAATCGCGGGATGAGAAAGGAGGAGCTTGACGACGCTCTCGTAGCCTTTGCTTGCAGCCGCCATGAGCGCTGACCACCCATCGTTGTTGACCAGGTTGACCTGAACCCCAGCAAATGCGAGGAGGGTCGCGATGACACCTTCTTGGCCTTCGCTCGCGGCTAACATAAGTGCTGCACCCGTCATTTGCCGACAGGTCAACTTGGATGGCCGGGTGGGCGACAAGCAGCTTGACGACGCCTTGGTGGCGACCATAGGCGGCGAGCATGAGGGCTGACCACCTGTCGACATTGACCAGGTTGACTTGGATATCGGTTCGTGCCAAAAAGAGCTTGACAACGCCTTCAAAGCCCTTCCTCGCGGCCAGCATGAGCGCAGAAAACCCCTGCTCGTTGACCAGATCAACCTGAATGTCTGGAAACGCGAGGAGAAGGAGGACGGCGCCCTCATGGCCTGCGTTCGTAGCCGCCATGATGGCTGACCATGCGTCGTGGCTGACCAGGTTGATTTGGATCCCGGGATGCCCAAGGAGGACCTTGATGATTCCTTCCTGGCCCCCATGGGCAGCCAGCATAAGTGCGGAGTACCCAACTTCGTCCATCAAGTTTACCTGAGTCTCTGGGTGTGTGAGGAGGACCTTGACTGAGCCTTCGTGGCCTTCATGAGCAGCCCGCATCAGGGGGTGACCAGCCGTAAGCGTCCAACGAGTTGACTTCTATCTCAGACAATGCGACCAGCCGGGCAACGAAATCTTCATAGCCGGAACGGGATGCAATCGTCAGAGGTGACTGTCGGTGTACTTTAGATGGTGCATTCGGGTTGCCCGTGATTTTATCGTGGATTAAAGCCACGGGCAGTTTGTAGAGGCCCAACATATGGAGGGAGGTGATGACGTCGAAGTCGTAAGTGTGGTCAAGGCTGGTGAAAGCAGGGAAGGCGTGGCTTTTCTGACGAACTCTGTGATTCGGTGTTTGGTATCTTCCACATCCATCCCTGCAAGAGCATGGAAATACCAAGTCTCAGATGCATAGGCAAGGAAGGGATCTTCATTCAAAGCTGCTTCGAACTCCTCTTCGAGCTGATTGTCGTATTCTGGAAGCCGCACTCGGTGAGGTGGGTCATGCAAACAGCGGCGAGTAGGGAATGTGGATGGGGAAATGATCCACGAAGGAGCTCTTCTAAGGTGTCCTTTGCGTATAGTCTAAGAGTAGTGGAGCGCAAAGTTGAAGAGGCTCGAATCGCAACTTACGAACGAGTCGAACAAGCCGACTCTCCTCCTCGACGTTATCAAGCCACGGCACAGAGAAATCAGGGTGGTTCCGGGTACAAGGCGACGGGCCTCAAATTTGTGTGTCTCTGGCGAGGTGGCGAGGGCACGCTAAGCTCGTCCAACTCATGGACCTCGATGCGTTCAGAACCCAGATAAGGGCAGCCTTGGCAAGCAAGACGTGGTCCGCGTTTTGCTTATGGATCCTGTCCCAGGTCCGAAGGTAGACGTCGTCGATTTTGGAAGGGAAGGCGTTCAGCGTCCGGCTCACTTCGTGGGCACTGATGCATTGGCTGAGCGCATCCAGTTGAAGCGAAGCGTGCAGGAACCTGAAACCAGTGGATAGAACTTAGCACAACGGTGGACAGATGAAGGAGTGCTTACATGCCGCCACAGTTCTGCTTGATAGTAGAAGCAATCTCTTCCCTCAATGATGGTCCCCCCTGATGTAGTAGATACTGCAGATCGGCACTATCATCGATTCCTTTGGCGATGTGTAGATCGATATCGGCCTCTTGCGCAACGATGGTGAATGTGTGTGCCTGAGGGAACCTGCCTTCTACAGTTTTGAGAGGTCGCGACGTGATGAAGAGCTTGACATTCAGGGATGCAAGCACCTTCACAACTGCCAGCTGGATTTTGGTAGGGGCTTCATCGAGAGCATCAAGGACGTAGAATGTGGCCGACATGCTGTCGGTGATCTGACGGAGGAGAGCCAACAACTGCGCCTCCGTTGGCTCGTGTTTTCGCGAGATGCCGAGCGTAGTTTTTCAACGAAAGAAGAAATCGGGGTGTCGTTCAGCGTTTGCTTGATCAGAACCTCGAGGATGTTGCGAACTGTGACATCTGTGCGCTCGCTGTAGCGGAAGAAGACGTAGCAAACACAGATTGGGATGTCTGATTCTGGCACAGGGTTTCGAGGTGCTCGATGACGATCGACCTGGCGGCAAGCTTTAGCAATGTCTGCTTGAGCGGACGGATCACTTACGCAAGGAGAGTCTTGCCAGCTCCGGCTACGTCAACTGTTAGATAGAACGCTAATGAATATGTGAAACGACTTACGAATTCCAGAGCCCCAGAAGATCTTGATGTCGCCATTGGGCTCAAGCCACAGGCGAAATTTGTCGCCTTTCACAAGCCACATCCCCGTTCCCAAAGTGGCCTTGCTCACATATCCTGGTACACGTTGCGGAAATTGGGTATTGACCGCAAGATCGCCAATATGTCCCTTGAGCGCTCGGCATTGTAGTAGTGGTTATGGACGTCGCCCCAACCACGTCAGAGTCGAGTCCACGATTTGAAGGTCCCGGGCGCTTGGAACAAACGCAGTAACTCTCGGAGAGTGAAGGTCATGGAGGCTATGAAAGTCCATTAGCTTCATGCCGGGTACCAGATTCGAGAATGACCTCACCTTCGCCCACCCGCGTCGTCCTTGCGGAAAATGACCCTTGTCTAACCTAAGAGACTCGTCAGTAGCATACTCTGAGGTGAACAGTGCTGGAAATATGTACGTTGGATTTCAGTGGCCTCGCCATCGATGCAGGGCAGGAACGAGATGCGAGTCGATATCCCTGGTGGCGTTGGAGAAAGAGAGGCGACGACTGCGATCACAAGAACATGTGTAACGGATGCGCGAGTTAAGTATCCCGTATCAGGCGCCCGGGATCCCCGCCTGGGCTGATTCTTGCTTGTGCAATTGGTACAGTCCCCAATGGCTGGATGAAGGATACCTCCTTCAACGCCAACGTTGATCGTTCTCCTTGAGGTGTTTAAGGCTTAGGGAGGTAAGAGCTGAAAACATTTACGCTGCGTGTCGCAGCTGGCCATTGGAAGGAATGCCAGAGGATATGCCTGGTGGACGTTGGAGAAAGAGAGGCGATCAACAACCATCACCGTGATCTGAAAGGCTGCAAGGCTATTGAATCTCCTACGTCATGGATCAGTCAAACTTGACAGTGCTCACCATGCCAAGATGACTTTAGGTAGCCAAGTCAATAGTAGAAAAAGAAACAGAGGCCGCTACAGCAGAAGGATAGTGGTCGTTATCAGAGCCGGATTGATAGATGTGGTATATATTATCGTATATGGGCAGTGCTCTGGGCCTCATGCGGAGTCATGCCTGACATTCGCTACGATCCAGCGCTTGTTTGGGCAATTGAGGGAGGGGCTAGTGTGTAGATGGAATACTGCTATAACGCGAGGTCTTCCTTCCTCCGACGTTGTGATAGAAATCAGGACAACAGGCGGCCCAACAGTTGGCTTGTTCTGCGAGAGGATGATGGAGGCCCGAGGACGTAGAGTTAGAACATTGGGACTCTGCTTATCCAATTTCAGCATTGACTACTCATTTTCACATATGTGTGGACTGGATGGAGAACCCTGCCTTTAGTTCCGGTTTTATCGACGCTCTAGGTCTCGGTTACTGGACTCTTGTAGAAAGTGGGGACTGAAGACTTCTTCAGATTTTTGCCACTGCCGACTCTTGCCTTGACCCTAGGAACCAAGCAACGAAGTCTTTACACGTTCAAGTTCAAATGAATATGTTTTCACGATCGTCTTCGCTTCCACCGGTTCTAACGATCATGTCCTTGAAGTACCCTCGTCAGGCTCTCTTTCAAAGGACGCACGGGCACCTTCGCTGACAAGCGTAACAAAGATCGTCTCGTTCTTCGCCAAGGTTCAGAAAAAATCAGATCGATTTCCTCGGGCTATAAAATCGTTCTAATCAAGGATAGTAACATGGTTGTGGGCCACTAATCGGTATCGTCTCCCATCCTTCCTCAGCATCATGGTAAACCTCGGAGCTGTCATCGTCATCGTCATCTTCATGGGTGTTGTCCTGCAAGGAGAGTTGGTCGATCTCACTGGGTTGCCGGCGTTGGCTCTTCGGGACTCAAAAGCTCGCAAGAGCTCAGTAATGCCCCTGTGACCATTGGCTTGCGCCGCCGACATCGCAGTGTGTCCGTCTGTAGTACTCCTGATCGAGACGTCGATATTTGGGCATCGAGAAGCATACGAACAACGGCTTCGTGCCCTTCTTTGGCTGCCATCTTGATCGAAGTGTCCCTGTCTTTGTCAAATGCATTGACATCGAAACACCAACATCAAGCAGCAATTTGACAACGGCTGCGTGGCCACGCTCAGCAGACAGTAGGAGTGCTGTCGATCCGTGGTTGCTGACTAGGTTGGCCTGGATCCCGCGGTGCGCCAAAAGGAGCGCGACGAGGCCTTTATGACCTTCGCGCGCAGCTGCCATGAGTGGTGACCACCTGTCACTGTTTACCAGGTTCGCCTCAATTCCGGGAGAAGCGAGAAGGAGCTTGACAATGATATCGCGGCCTGTAGAGGCAGCCAGCATAAGTGCTGACCACCCTTCATGGCTGGTCAGGTTGACCAGGGTGCCGGAATGTGCAAGGAGGAGCTTGACGACCCCTTCGTGACCATTGGTAGCAGCCCACATGAGTGCGGAGTGCCCTTCGTTGTTGACCAGGTTGACCAGAATCCCAGGATGTGCCAAAAGGAGCCTGACGACACCTTCATGGCCTTGGCGCGCGGCCCACATGAGTGCCGACCATCCGTCGCTCCTCACGGGTTCACTTGAATTCCGGCAGAAGCGAGAAGGAGCTCGACAATGCCTTCGTGGCCAGCATATGCAGCCAGCAGAAGTGCTGACCACCCGTCGAGGTTGGCAAGATTGATTTGAATTTCGGGGCGTCCCAGAAGGAGCTTGACGGTACCTTCGTGGCCATACCTCGTAGCCAGCACGAGCGCCGACCACCCATCCTTGTTGAATAGGTTGACCTGAATCTTGGGGTGCGCTAGGAATAGCGTGACGACGCCTTCGTGGCCCTCAAAGGCAGACTGCATGAGCCCTGACCACCCGTCGTTAGCCACCAGGTTGACTTGGATCGCAGGATGCGCGAGGAGGAGCTTAACAACGCCTTTGTGGCCCCTGCGGGCAGCCTGCATTAATGCGGAGCACCCTTCGTTGTTAACCAGGTCGACCTCGATCTGGGGATGTGCAAGGAAGCGTACGATGACATCTTCGTGGCCATTGTTGGCAGCCAACATCATTGCTGACCACCCTTCGTTGCTGACCTGATTGACCAGGATCTTGGGGTGTGTTAGGAGGAGCGTGACGACACCTGCGTGGCCTTGAGAGGCGGCCCACATGAGTGCTGACCACCCGTTGATGGTCACCAGGTTAACCTGGATCTCGGGGCGTGGAAGGAGGAGCGTAACGACACCTGCATGGCCTTCACCGGCAGCCTGCATGAGTGCTGACCACCCCTTGTCGGTCACCAGGTTGACCTGGATCTGGGGATGTGCGAGGAGGAGTGCGATGACACCTGCATGGCCTCTGTGCGCCGCCGCTATGAGCGACGACCACTGTCCATCTGTGACCAAGTTGACTTGGATCTCAGGCAGGGCTAAGAGTTGTGCAACAAAAGCTTGATGGCCGGACCAAGAGGCAAGTACCAAAGGCGACTCTTGGTGCACGCCGGTCGCTATGTTTGGGTCGTCCCTATGATATCTTCGATTAAAACCAGTGGCAGCTTGTAGAAGCCCAACATATGGAGGGGTCTGAGAATGTCGAAGTACTGGGTGCGATCAGAAACGGTGAAAGCAGGGAAGGCGTGGCTTTCTCTGACGAACTGTGCAGTTCGGCGTTTGGTATCTTCCACATCCATCCCTGCAAGAGCATGGAAGTCCCAAGTCTCAGATGCATAGCAAGCAGAGGGTCCTTCTCCAAGGTGGCTCTGAATTCATCCTCAGAGCCGATCGCGGTATTCTGGAAACCGCATTCGGTGAGATGAGTCATGCAAACAGCGGCGAGTAGGGAATGTGGGTGGGGAAATGATCCACAAAGGAGCTCTTCCAAGGTGTCCTTTGCTGTATAGTCTAACCGATAACGGGTCAGCAAAGGCATAAATGGATCGATCGGTAACTTACGAACGAGTCGGACGAGCTGACTCTCTTCTTCAACGGCGATCAAGCCACGGCACAGAGAGACCAGGGTGGTGCCGGGTACAAGACGACGGGCCTCGAATTTGTGTGTCTCTGGCGAGGTGGCAACGGCACGCTCAAGCTCATCCAACGTCATGGACCTCGATGCGTTGAGAACCCAGACGAGGACAGTCTTGGCAAGTAAGACATGGTGTGCATTTTGCTTATGAATTCTATCCCAGGTCTGAAGATAAACGTCCTCGATCTTCGAAGGGAAGGCGTTCAGCGTCCGGCTCACTTCATCAGCGCTGATGCACTCGCATAGGGCATCTAGTTGAAGTGAAGCATGCAGGAACCTAGGAACACTCGATCAGACTCCATACAATGGAACTGGGATAAGGAACCTCTTACATGCCACCGCAGTTTTGCTTGATGGTCGAAACAATCTCCTCCCTCAATGATGGCCCCCCTTGTTGCAATAGATACTGTAAATCTGCACTTTCATCGATTTGCTTTGCAATGTGAAGATCAATATCAGCCTCCTGCGCGACGATGGTGAATGTGTGGGCCTGAGGAAACCTGGATTCCACGGTTTTCAGCGGCCGCGACGTAATGAAGAGCTTGACATTGAGTGATGCAGTGTCTTCACGACTGCGAGCTGGATTTTTGTGGGGGCCTCGTCGAGGGCATCAAGGACAAAGAATGCGGCCGCCATGCTGTCGGTGATCTGGCGGAGGAGAGCCAGCAACTGTGCCTCTGTGGGCTCCGTGTTTTCGCGGAGATGTCGAACGTAGATGTTCTCAACGAGAGGAAGAACATCGGGGTGACGCTCGAGCGTTTGTTTGACCAGAATCTCGAGGATGTTGCGAACCGTGACTTCTGCGCGCTCGCTGTAGCGGAAGAAGACGTAGCAAACGCAGATTGGGATGTCTGATTCTTGGCACAGGGTTTCAAGGTGCTCGATGACGATCGACCTGGCAGCAGCTTTAGCGAGTGTCTGCCTGAGCAGAGGGATAACTTACGCAAGGAGAGTCTTGCCTGCTCCGGCTACGTCAACTGTTAGATAGAACGCTAATGAACATGTGAAGATGACTTGCGAATTCCAGAGCCCCAGAAGATCTTGATGTCGCCATTGGGCTCGAGCCACAAGCGAAATTTGTCACCTTTTACGAGCCACATCCCAGTTCCCAAAGTGGCCTTACTCAGCATATCCTGGTACACGTTGCGGAAATTGGGTATTGACCGCAGATCGCCAATATGTCCCTTGAGCGCTCGGCATTGTAGTAGTGGTTATGGACGTCGCCTCCAACCACGCTAAGAGTCGAGTCCACGATTTGAAGGTCCCGGGCGCTTGGAATAAACGCAGTAACTCTTGGAGAGTGAAGGTCATGGAGAGCTATCGAAAGTCTATTAGCTTCATGCCGGGTACTGGATGCGAGAATGGCGCTCACCTTCATCTCTCGCCGAGAAAGACCCTTGCCTGATCTATGATACTCATCAGTAGCATACTCTGAAGTGAATAGTGCTGGAAGTATGTACGTTGCATTTCAGAGGCCGTGCCATTGACGCAGAGCATGAACTGCAAGTCGATAACCCTGGTGGACGTTGGAGAAGAGAGAGGCGATGGCCGCGATCACAAGAACGTGTGGAAAAGATGTCAAGCAGTAGGCGCCCGGGATCCCCGCCTGGGCTGATTCTTACCTGTGCAATTGGTACGGTCCTCAATGTGATCATGCTTGTCAGCTGCATGGAGGAGGTAACTTCTGCATCCCTCCTCGATACAGAAACCGTTGGAGAGCCTCCTGGCACACTGGACGACAAAACCTCTCTTCTCTGAAGAGCTTCCCTGTTCACCTGCTGATAATTTCCGGTTACGGGATGACCTACCCACCATCGCGACCTCCGTTGCTCATTTGCCTAAGAGACAGAAAGCTGGTTCAGAAAAGGCATGCAATTCCGATCTAATGATGATGAACATAGGTCGATACATTGTCTGCCAGGAGATTATGCCCCTGTTTCAGGCGCAGCTCCGAGTCATTGTCATGCCACAGAAAGGTCAAGCTCAAGGAGTTCATGAGCGAGTCCGGCCGGAAGAGCAGATAGATGATGGTATATCCTGAAGAGAAGACCTAGGACCGAATTCTGGCCTGGCAATTGTGTGACGGGTTTTTGAAGAGGGTAGCCGTAGGCAGGCAAATGTGTCCCGTCTAGCCTTCCAGGGAGTAGGTGTTCTTCTCCAACTGCAAGGCAATCCATCAGCCTTTCTGAGCCAAGCGGGATCACACAATACGCACCTCAGCCTCCAATTCTCTCCTGACCCTGTACTCATCGTCTGCCTTGATCACCAGGTGGTAATCATCCAGGTCTTCGATGATAAACGACCACTTCTCGTTCATTTGCAGCAGATTTGCTTGACCGCTGGGTCACTTGGTGGACACCAGTAAGCCCTCCTTCTGGGCCATGTTCGTGTAGGCTCCGAGTGCTCACCATGTCAGAAGCACGCCTATAGATCCCTTCAGTATTAGACTTGATACCAACCAATAGATTTACCTTTAATTGCTTTCATGAAGAGGAGGTGATGGTGGTCGGAGACAAGGAGCGTGTGAGACCGCTGTTGGCGCGTCAGTGATGATTCTCAACGACGACCACCACGTCCCTCAATCATCGACGTTCACCAAAGTCTCAATTTCGACGGGCGCAACTCGAACGTGCCTCGGACTCATCCCGAACGTTGCAGCCCAGCATTCGCCGTTGGCAGTGGTACACATGACGCTTGCGAATGATCAATCCTCCACTTTCCGTGACTGGCTGAATTCACCATCTTTTCTGCACTCACGTTCGTGTTTGGTCGTGTCCTGTGTTTTCTAGGACATGGAGCACCAGGAATTAGCCCTATCCGTGAAGCTGAATCGCCCAAAGACGTGTACGTCTCATTTATTTCCTTCCCGGGAGCAGTTCCCGAAACGGATGCGTCTGCCATCCGGAATCACTTGGCTCAGCCCAAATGATTTGTCTTTCTTCCTCCACTAGACTCAATTTTCTACTTCCCAAGGGTCGAATACCCTGTGCTGTTGGCTGTTGGTTCATAAACAGGCTGTTAGGACAGTTGCGGTCCATAGAACAGTGCCAGAATAAGCCCTCCTGGTGCGTAACTGCGCATCATGACTGTATTCCGTTCGGTACTTGGCATTACGTCGTTTCGCCAACCGAGAGGCCACTGCGCCTTTCTTGAATACGGAGGTTATTCTGCAATTGCCTCCTATCCTTATTTGGCTGCCATATAACCAGACCGAAAGCTAATCATGTTCTTCTCTGCTCCGATTCCCCAATCTACAACCCCTACCCGATAAAACTGCCACTCCTTGCGACACCTGATCGATCCTTGGCCGAATTGCTAAACACCAACTGGGATACATACACTCCTTCCTTACTGCGATACCCTCCAATCACCCCCCCTTCTCCGAACTGGGCGTCTCTACCGATCCCCACCTTACTCCATCCATTCACACCTCGGTCCTATCATATAAACTATCTCTCGATAACTGGCGCTATGGCAATCACCACCCCTCATCGTCGGATCCTTCAATCCTCCTTCCAAATCAACCTGCCCCTCAATCCTTCCGTCGACTCAACGTCTATTGACAAACGTCTAGTAGTCTTCAAGATATCCCAACACACAAGATGTCTACATCTGCGGACCTGATCGAGGGTTCTAAGAAGCTGGCAGCGTAGAACCGCCGTCGACCAATATGTTAAGCCCGAGCATCGAGTACGTATCATTCCCCCTCTGCCTCGCAGTCCACCTACTCACGTTCTTCAGATATTGGTATCGGGTCAGGCTCGACAGTGCCCTACGTCGTCGATAGGATCGTCGAGCAAGGCGAAGAGCTGAACAAGGGCAGAGTGTTCATCCCCACTGGTACGTCTCAGTCTATCTCATTTGAATCATCGTTTAACATCCTGCATAGGCTTCCAATCCAGAGGTCTGATCGTCTCTGCCGGCTTGACTCTGGGAGACGTCGACCAGTATCCCGAAATCGACATCACAATCGACGGCGCTGACGAGTGAGTTTCTCATGTTGCCGACATTGACTTGTGCCGAAGGTACGACTTATAGAGTCGACGCATCATTAAACTGCATCAAAGGAGGCGGAGCATGCCATCTTCGCGAAAAGGTCCTCGCTGAAGCTGCGAAAACCTTCGTCGTTGTCGCGGACTACAGGAAGAATTCGGAGGTCTTGGGATCGAGTGTATGTCCCTAGCTGGTTCCCTTGTCAGAGAGCCCATACTGATGACGCTTAAGTATGCTCCAGGTGTACCGATCGAGGTCGTGCCCTTTGCCTACACCAAGGTCCTCAACGCTGTGCAACGAAAGTTTGCGTGCCCCAAAGCCGTGCTGAGGATGGCCGTCAAGAAAGGTTCGCCTTCAAATATTCTCATACCAACCATCGCTGATGTTTGTCACGTTCGGCTCGCTAGCTGGTCCCGTTGTAACAGACAACGGAAACTTTGTGATCGATGCACCCTTCTCGCCAGAGCAAATGGCCGATCCTCCAAAGGTCCGTTCTACTGCCTCGATTGGCTCCTTTCGACTGCTTCATGGAATCTATCCTGACGTTTTGGGTTACGTAGGTATTGCAACAACTCAAGCTTCTTACCGGCGTAGTCGAAGTTGGCTTGTTCTGTGGCATCGCCAAAGCCGCGTATTTTGGGAATGCTGTGAGTACTTACTCTTTCTATGTCTCGTCTCTTTGTGGTTGATGGAGCGCGACGTTTTTAGGATGGGTCCGTCAGCGTACGGTCAGAGGATGGGAAGATCAAAGTCGTTTCGTCTTGAAACGGCGCAGCGCAGACCACTGAAAGGAAAATCTAAAGGAGAAAGAAAGGAACGGACAAATCTAGGGGAACTGTAAATCTCTTCGTAGCTGCTTAATCTAAAAGATATCTATAACGCCTCCCGTGCTTTGGAAGCTAGGCACTATAAGATCTTACCTACACGCCGTAGTCTAGACATTCCCCCAAGTGATGTCTCATCAAAACATAATTGAAGTGTGAACACGAATCAAAGGGCCTTGCTCTCTACGAGCAGCCTTACATGTGGGGTATATAAAATAGTGTCATGGTGGTGAAAGAGCGTGTGGGTTATAATAAATAAAAACGAATGTTAGACTGCATAAGACTGAGGACTTGAGGACTTTTCGTTGATCTCCTCCATACTGTCATCGAGCTTGACATCCGCGAGCTCATGCTCCTCGACTTGAACAAAGACTTCGGCTCGTGGAGGGCGAGTGAGATTGACGATATCCTGTAGTTTCCTCGAGTCAAAGAACTGTCTCACAGGCTGAGGAGAGGCACTTACGTTTCCCGCCTGAAGGTGGATGTGAAGCCTGTACCACCAATCTTGGATGCTGTGGAATAGCCATCGTTTCCATCTTCGTCGGTTTCGACGTTGGAGCCGTAGATATTGACCCTCCTAGAATTCAATGTTGAGAGCAGAGAATTGGTGTAGAGCTTGCTGAGGCAGTAGTTGAAGACCAAGTGCCTAACAGTGGTGCGAATGATGAGCGTGTGTACAGTGGCCTCCATGAGATCAACTTACAGTCCAGTCGTCTGTAAGTGGGTAAGAGTGACAGTAAGCATTGTGTATCTGCATATCTCGGAGAGTCATTTACCTTGACGGTCAAGAAGGTGATGACATCGAGTGCGGCGGCCACCATGGTCAGCAACCCAGTCTGCATGATGACTTTCAAATGGTCAACCATCGAACCCAGGGAAGTTATGTGGCGTAACTTACGTCTGATGATGCGGTCGATGATGAGATCTGAACGCTTGAATCCATTCTTCTGCCTGCGGAGCGCAACGACCAGGATACCGGTGATCATAGCGTCGCATACGGCACTTGAGACGATCCAGGTGGTAACGATTTCCTGATGAGCAGGGAGAATGTAAGCCATACGCTTCGTTAACAGAGGCAGGACTCACGCTGAACTCTTGGAATCGGAAGAGATTGGGGTGTCGAGAGACATTCCAGGACGAAAGGATACCGAAGACTTGAAGAAGCAGATGATGTTATTAGCTCAAGGATTGAAGCCGTTGTGTCGAAGCAACTTACGTCCTGATACCAGAGCCGTTGTGGTGACGAGTCCGACAAGAACCCATGAAATCCTCCACTGCTGGGTCAAGATGCGTACTCTCCAA
This sequence comes from Coprinopsis sp. MPI-PUGE-AT-0042, assembly GCA_020736565.1. Taxonomy (NCBI): domain Eukaryota; kingdom Fungi; phylum Basidiomycota; class Agaricomycetes; order Agaricales; family Psathyrellaceae; genus Coprinopsis; species Coprinopsis sp. MPI-PUGE-AT-0042. The sequence goes on along the minus strand of JAHBOF010000176.1, from coordinate 178,695 downwards.
GCAAAGAAGAGCTGCACAGAGGTACCGATGACTGCCTGAAGAAATTTTCAGTATGCAACAGAAGCAAAACGCTCCAAAGGACACGCACAGTGGTAGCGGGGCCTACGATGGTTATGGAGGGTAAGTCCGAGCATTCGAGACCAGTGCCAGAGGAAATTAAGGCGTACCTGATGCAAATACCCAGTCCGCTTCGAAAAGTCTTTCGAAATCCCCTGAAGGTATGCTGAGCCCATGTGAGTGTATGAAATCAAGGGGAGGACTCACCAAACTGCACGATGAGGACCCGGTACAGGTATGCGAAAATCACTATGCTGTTGGTGACGTCGGCAAGGAACAGATAGGCAACCTATTTTAGGAATAGGATATGAGAATTCTGAGCAGGTATGTAGACGAGCAGTCACACTCACGAAGGTCTTCATCCAGATACGGTCCCTTCAATACAAGTCAGTTGGTTGACCTCCAAGCGAGTCGTTAGTGTAGACTGACCTCTTGTACGTGGTATAGTAGATGTAGAGTTGAGTGATCATGACACCGAGGAGCACGACATTGAGGATAAGGCCGATGAACATATAGCCATGCCTAGTAGTAGCAGTCGTAAGTAGTAATCCGGAGGCCTTCAGAGAAATTTGTGCCACATACTGCAACTCTGCTTGGTTCCCCATGTTGTCAAGACCCTCGACGAGCAGGCGAACGTAAGGCAATCGTAAGGGGTAGAGGAGGTGAAGGGAAGGGAAGGTCCTAAGGGTGGTCCCGAGCACAAGTCGTCGTGTTATATCTGCAACTGCAGCATCGGCGTTTGGGCGTGGAATGGAGGCGTATTCAAATAAAGCGGACACCCAAAAGACTCCTCTTTTAATTTTACCCGCCAGAGGAAGGTGGGGGTCACTAGGGGTCACCCTATTCAATGTCAGATCGAGGGATGGGGCGGAAAGGATCGGCGCTTTTACCATATCTGACTTGTGCGCAGGGAAAGACATCGCCGGATCCACGTTGGTCACATTTTCCAGAAATATAAAATTGAACCGCGCAAATAGCATTTCGTGGGGATCTGTCGTACTGGATGGCTTGGTCGAGCAATGGTTGTAAATGATGAGGACTAGTGAATGCCGTCTTCTCGTTGAACCCTTCGCTTTCCTCTATCTCTGCGGTACAGTTCAAACTTGTCCGAGAACGGCCAATACTGGCACGCGCCACAATGGTTATTTTTAGCGCAAGCGACATCCGTTGCAGGATTGCCATCGCAGGAAGATTGAAGGGCTTTCTATTCCATCGGTGAACGTAGTCGACTTAAACTCCATCTTATCGTGTACCAGCATTGAAAGATAGCTTGAAAGAGTTAGTAGCATGGCTGCCCGAACTTCTGTAGTGGGGATCAAAATATATTCGGCTTTCAAGTTCTTTGAAATCTTGCCCCTCGGGTCATCTCTTCCATGCAATGCAGAGTCTAAAAAAACTACCCAGTATGCACCCTTGAATACAGAATACTATGGGCTCCAGTTGATGTTGGCTTCGAAAAGGAGAACAGTGCTTGAAAAGTCACAAAGATACACTTGTGATAGAAGGATCGGAAGCTGCCTCTGCCAAGATATCAAGCATTTTTATCGATGCCGTTGAGGGCTATTTCTCTATAGAAGAACTACTCACTCTAATTTTAGGCACATCCCGATCTGAACACCTCACAGTTCTTTAGGTACGAGACATAGGGGCCCCAACCGATAGCGCTCGTTTCGGATTCAGGAGACATGATTAATGATTATTGGAGAAGTAAGGTATATGAGACGAGATTAAAAGAAGAATAGAAACCTAGGATATCAAAACAGATAAGAGGCTAATGGGACGAAAGCTCGAGCCACATACTTGGGGGGAGGACTAGGTATTATTGGACTGAGGAAAGGATGGGATCACAGGCGCACGGGGATTCGCTACAACGGAACTGTCCATCTGACCCCATGGTGAGGCATTGGGGCCACCGGTATAGTTCGTAGCCAAAATGAAGCCTTGGGACGGATACTGCCCACTTGGAAGCGTCGTTGGATTCGCCGCGTGGACATGCCAGATATCGCCAGTGTGGTAGTGATTGTTGACAACATTAACCTGAGGCTGAGCACCCTTCTTGTTGCCCCGGCGGCGCTGAGTTTGAGTGACTGTATACGAAGACGTCGCCACAGGCAGGGGGAATTGTGCCTGTGCGGCAACTTCTGGGCTAAATATTTCCTCAGGCTGTCGAAGGGGGGACACTGCGCCAAGAGAATCTAAGCCAGAGAGACCGAGAGCTGAACCTTTGCGTGTGGGAACGTGTGGACCTCCGGGTCTTTCCCTCGTGTCTATCGTTCTTGTACTCAGAACTCACAGTGGACATGGCAGGAGTGGGTGGGGGTGGCATGGCAACATAGGGCATGGTGACTGGAGGTGGTAAGCCTATGGGAGGAAAGCTATGAAATCCATCCACCGACGGTGCCAGCGGAGAGAGCGTTGCGTTTGCGCCACGAGCTGGGGTTTCCCCCCGTCGGGAGGATATACTCGGCGACATCAGTGCAGAGTGAGAGCGACTCGAACTACTTCCCGAAGTCCTGTCTCTTGACCTCCTCACACTAGCTTGAGGAAGCGGAGTGAGAGGTGGATGTGCGGATGAAGGTGCTATTGCGCCCAAAGACGAAGGAGCGCGGACAGAGGACCTGGTAGTAGACCTTGTCATAAAATGTAAGCAATTGGAGTGCTGAGAAAATATGAAAGAATTCTGACGTACATTGGCGGGGATGGTTGCATTTGCGTTGCTTGTGGAACCCTCCAATCAGGACTGATGTACGAGTGCTGGGGAATGTTGCCTTGAGCAACGTATCCGACACTTGTGCTATGGGAGACCTCAGCGCTATCTGAGCAAGGTAAACACGACATATCAGTGAAAAAGGAGGCTGAAGAGGGATAGTGGCACTTGAATGAACCCGGACTTGTTATATAGACCCATGGGCGCTTAAGTGAACAAGCCTTGTTGCACGCCAACGTTATCCGCGAGATTCGGAACGACACTCTTTGTTCCCTTGAGCCTTGTTTCTATCTACAGTAGCTGTAAAACAGTTGCATTAGAAATTAAGCCGCCTAGACAACATTGTGTACCCGACGCGACATGGAATGGTCGACCACACCATTCGCGACCATTGAACAGGGACCGGCCGTGCCTTTGCGAAAGAACAAAAGAGATCAACAAAGGCATTGTCACTGGTGACTGCGCTTGGCGCGTCGTAGGCAGAAACAAATGCAAGAGCTGATGTCAAAGCAACTATTAGCTGGCCGTCGGTGTGAGCGCCACTCGACGCATATTAAGTACTTACCTGCAGTTGAAAAGTAGGCATTGTTGGTACATGGTGACGTTCAAGTTTGCTGTTCCCACCCCGAGTCGGCCAACAACGACCAGATCTCACGACTCCAATAAATTCAACAAGTATATTCGAGGGACTACCAGAGAGCCTGCAAGAAGTAGAAAGATGAGAAATCCGAACTACACGACAAAATCTTTCCAACACCTTCAACTAGTACCAAACCCCACCCCCATCTCCAAACCCACGCCGCCACAAGCAGGTCTAAAGCGACACAGGACACGTTTAAGGAAAATAGCAAAGACTGCCCATTGGCACTCCTTAACTCTGCCCTCAGGCACGGACAGGCGTGGCTTCAACAATCTCTGTAACTCCATCAGGGCCTACGATTTCGACAACACCGGTCTCGATGGGCCCAGCAACTTCTGTGGCCTCGATGACTTCGAAATCAGGGCCTGCGCTTTCAAAGACCCCGGTTGGGCCAGGTCCTACGATCTGCGTTGCTTCAATAATCTCTGTGACTCCGTCAGGGCCTAAGACTTCCGCAACACCAGCCAATGGTCCACTAATAGCAGTGGCCTCAATGACCTCAAACGTTCCAGTGGGTTGCACTGTTTCGTCGTCAAATGTAACTGTGACAGTTTCACTGAATGAATAAAAAGCGCGGTGAGCATAGGCCGTATATGAGACAAGAGGTTGACTTACAATCCTTGACGCCTGAAGCGGCGAGGTCGGCCGACTGGCGTCGCAGTAACGATGGGTAGCTCGAGAATCGTTGACGCAGTGACCACCGGCCCATTGAAGATCGTCGAGGCAGTGACGACTGGGCCATCGAAAATTGTTGACGCTGTCACGACTGGTCCGTCGAAGATAGTTGACGCGGTTACGACTGGCCCATCGAAGATGGTTGACGCCGTGACGATTACATCGGGCTGAGCAAGCTCAATTCTGGTCGGAACCGATAAGAAGATATCCTGCAGACAGTGAAAACGTGAACTTACATATTGACTTGACGTCTGCTCAAAGCCACAGGAGCAGCCTGAACGAGTCCAAGAGTAGAAGCGAAGACGAAAGCAAAGAAAGGGGCTTTGGAGAACATAATGAGTAGAGGATAGATAGAAGGTAAAAAAGGGATGGATCGAATGAACGGGCTTGCCGTGTAGAAAGAAGAAGAGGAAATGAAACAGAAGGACCGGATTTCTGGCTTTCACTAATCTTGCTCGCATCCCTTTTATCTTATTTCTGGCTGCAGGAGATGCTATAATATGTGGTTATGGCCGCGTTAACTGAGCCACACAATGCTCGAAGGAATCAAAATATCAAAGGATCAAAGAAGCTGTAAGGAAGTTTACTCAGCGTGGCCCAAATCAATGTTTGATTCAAGCCCTTGCACCCCGGAGAAGCAAACCGTGGCGACACCTGCCCACGTTTAATAGATTTTATTTAGCTCTTTACCCATACGTTCTTGATGGTTCTGCTATACTTGATCGTGGTGGGGAACCTGATGGGTCTAGGCCAAAGGTAACGCAACGTATCGCTCCTGTCTTCGAGATCATGCGAGCAGTTTCAGCTGCAGGTATTGAGGCGTAGCGACACGGTATTACCATGATGTCTCAGTGGCAGGATACTTTTGGACTTCGGTATCCTACACGCCTACTCTCCAAGGTTACAGCATATACGAGCAGCCTTGATGGTTGTAACTCCTTGAAGTAAGGAAGACTGAGACCCTTGTGGACGCCTGCTGCACTTATGTTAGGCGTAAAATGCCTTTATGATGCTGGAGAGTACAGTTTCCACTGGATCTTACTGGTCCTTAACTTTAGGCGCTCATAAATCAGGCGAAGACAAACCTCTCGGAGATTGCCGGACGAGCAAGGTTAACACGTCAAAGCGTTTGGCCCAGCCTAGCTCAAGAGCCAACCCTAGTAGTACCCCGAGCTTCTGAGGCGCTATGCACCGCTGCCTAGAGATACCCGAGCTTTTTAGATGGATTTGCAAATACTTCTCTGATCATAAAGGCTCCCTCGCCACTCTAGCAACGACCTGTCGGGCGCTGCGGGATCCCGCCTTGGATGAACTATGGTACGACACCAGAGGGCTGTTTCCACTTCTGGTAGCAATGCTCAAAAATCTTAGGCTGGAAGAACCCGGCTCGAGTAACGATGTTGGTCGGAAAGTGGTACGGACCACAACGTTCTGAATGAGACGCCGATGTTGACTGAGCGAAAGCAACTGGATGCGTTACAAAACAAGATTTCACTGCGCTGAAAGCAGTACCCTCACGCGTTCACAAGCTTCTCATCAGAGTCGTTTCTGATCGACGCTGGCTGGAAGTCCTCCCTCCCATTGAACTCACGATTCCCAAGGACTATCCCGTGTTCCCCAGTCTGAAACACTTAACCATTGTATGCTGAGGCATACTCAACCAGGAGGTTCTCCCTGCCTTCGGCTATTCCTTTCGGTCTGTCGCATGAACCTCGACTTTGCCAGCCACGATGAACCAGGCTCATCTCTCACCCTCCTCACAGCGTGACCTGCGGCTGCTCTGGCATCAGCGACCCCGGGATAGACCTTCCAGGAATATTTGATTTACTTGCAGGACCCTTCGCGTCAGTTATCGGTTGTCACTAGCTGAATGTACTTACAACAACTTGTCCTGTCTGTTGTATTCAATGTCATCCTCCACTTGACGAAGAAGTCAGCTCGGTCGAAATAGCGTCAAGTGGAGGGTTTGGGCAGCTAATAACCCTCGAATCTTGACTGGTACGTCCAAAGCTTCTCTTGTCACCGACGCGCCGAACGTCGGAAAATCTTCAAGAACAGCCTGGTAATTGTTTTACAGCATCAAACGTTGCTATTCAGAGTCGGGTTATTCTCCGATAGAGTTCCCTCGAAATGTGGCAAGTAAGGTCGTTGAGGCGCTCAAGGCGCTCAATTATTTCGCGGAGACTCAAAATACCCGGCCGTAGCCGGCGTAGTGGTATAGCAGACGCGACGCGACGGCTCTGGGTGTCTTCTTATCCTCAACCATATCGCACTGAAGCAATATGCATCGCTGTCTCGCAGTTCCAGAGCTTGTGCGATCTATTTTCTCCTACTTATCACAGCATAAAAGCACCCTTGTTGCGCTGGTGGTAACTTGTCGGGCTCTGCGAAATCCCGCCATGAACGAACTATGCTACCATGTCGAAGGACTGCCGCCGCTGCTAATGGCGATGCCCAAAGATCTTTGGCTTGCGCGACCGCGGACAGGTAATAACGTATGGCAAAAACCGGTAAGCGGGCGAGTAATGTTTAGTATCGCAGAAGGCTAAAGCAGCATAAGCTTTTGAAACGGTGCATCACGAAACAAGATATACTTAGTGCTAATCAAGTCGACTGCATCACGCATTCGGAGCCTGTCAATCTGTACCATTCGGGATAATAGGCCCTTGGCGGTTCTTCCGGAAGTATATCTTGCGATTCCCAAGGAAGATTATCCTGTCTTCTCCAACCTGAGGAAAATCCACATCCGGAGCCAGGGACTTCTCAGCCAAGAGAAGATACACTCCTTACAGCTGCTCCTCTCCGGCAAAATTCGCAGTAATGGAGCTCGAATTTCCTCAGCATCATGACGCCGGATCTTGTATCACGATCCTCTCAGCGTTGACTTGCGGCACTTTCGAAATCGCCTCCCTCAGTATGGATATGCCTGGCCTTTCAAAGGTACCCACAGAATATCTTCCGTCCATTATCCAATACCATTGGCAAAACCTGCAACATCTCACACTATGCGCGGCGTCCCATTCCACCCTCGTTGCTTTCTCTTACCCTCCAGTTGGTCTCCCTTGTCGTAAAAAATGCGACAGAAGAGATGGTCACCGAGTCCGTCAAAGTCTCCAGTGGTGGATTTCCAAAGCTCAGAACTATGGAACTGTCGTCCAAGAACCTTTCTGCTTGCATCCAAACCATTCAACTTTTGAAACAATCGCCTCTGAAGACGCTAAAGGTCAGCGCTACCGACACCTGCCACCCACTGGTCTTGCGATCGTTCAACACTCACTCGAGAAGCATATCCAACACTTAACTCTCGAGGCCATCTCAGTCGTGTCGGAGGATGCTCATGCTGTTCGAGACGCGACGGCCGCCATATGCAGGCTACGTGCCTGACAACGACCCTTTTGCCTTGAAGCCCTGCACCCTTTCACCAACCTTCTGATATTGTCGATCACCTCTAATCTACCATACACAAGCAAGATGTCCCTTGACTCAATTCTCGATCTTGCTCGCCGAACGCCTCGCCTGCAGGTGCTTTGTCTGGGGGACTTTGGCGATCCATCGGTCGGACCTGTAGCGGTGGAGCCTTGGCTGCCCAGGATATCCTTGGAGAACTTGATTCCTATCACGAAGAACCTTCCTATGTTGAGCCGCCTACGCCTCTCTGTCGACGCATCAACCACCCTACTTTCCCGAACAAGGCCCGGTGACCAATATCAACACCAAAACCTCACTACCCTATCAGTGGGATACTCCCCCATAACATCGGCTCGAAATGTCGCAGCTTTCGTCTCAGCTGTTTTTCCAAACATGACCTGTATCACGGCTTCCAGGCCTCGACTTGATCTTGGGGATGGCTTTTTCGCTCGATGGGAGGAGGTAACACACGCTACTCGAGATGCTGCGGACGGTGAAGGACTGGGAGAAACAATAGAGCAACGAAGAATGGGATTTCTTACTCACTGCAGCTGTAAAGCTGACGCCATTAGTTGTGGAATAAACTCTTCGCGCCTTGAGCGCTTTTGCGCCAAGGATTCATTAGCGAGATGACCGATGATTTCTTGTCGAGATCGAAAAGATTAGATTCGGCCGATCGGAAGTGACCGAGTGGCTGGCCGCCCTATTGACACAAGCGCGTCTGGTCATTCAAACTCTACAGACAACGGCGACGATCTTTCCCATCCTCAGGCGAAGGACCGTCCGCAAATACCAACCAGTGGTGTCATCCACCAAGTTGTCCGCACATTAAAAGCCGTCGCCTACGCAGCTCGTTTGACACCCTCAAGCTATGGCACAATCTTCCGCTATTTCACCTGATCTACTCAAGGTCTCTATCCTCGGCAAAGATTCTATCCACTGTGGATTTCATCTGATACCATACATCGTTCATACCGTCCTCACCACCCTTGCTTCTTCGACCTATGTCTTGATCACCGATTCCCACATCGCGAAGCTCCATTTGGCCGCGTTCGAGGAGGAATTCGCGGCCGCATCACAGTCCGTCTCTTACTTTCATCTCTATGCACCAAGGCTGACAAGGAAAAGCAGGAACTCACAGAGCAAAGCACGTTTTCTCAGCTATGTCGTGCCACCGGGCGAGACCTCCAAGAGCCGACAAGGGAAAGCCAGAATCGAAGACTTTTGTTGGAGAGCAAGTGCACAAGGACACAGTCATCCTTGCGTTGGGTGGAGGAGTCATTGGCGACTTGGTTGGCTTCGTGGCTGCTACCCTTGTAAGTGGTACTCAGTACACTGTACGTGCAACTTGACATACCGTGTGCAGCATGCGCGGTGTCCGTTTCGTTCAAATCCCCACCACCCTTCGTGGCCATGGTCGACTCTTCCGTTGGAGGCAAAACCGCCATTGACACGCCGGCTGGCAAGAATCTCATTGGCGCCTTCTGGCAGCCAGAGTACATCTTCATCGACGCTGCTTTTCCTTGAGACCCTCCCGACCGGGAGTTTAGCAACGGCATGGCTGAAGTGGTCAAGGTTATGTTGCAACGTGCAGTCGATGGCTCTTGCTAACTCTTGCCCAGACCGCTGCCATTTGGAACGAGCAAGAGTTCATCTCGCTGGAGTCTCCACGCAGAGGAGATCTTTGCAGCAATTTCCACGCCCTCTCAGAACTTCTCTGGTCGCTTCAGCTCGACTAGATCTCCATCTCAGCAGCTCTTACTCTCGCTCATCGCTGGCTCCATCAACCGTCAAAAGCCCACATTGTCACCATCGACGAACGCGAGACCGGTTTGCGCAACCTCGTCAACTTTGGACACACCATTGGGCATGCCATCGAAGCCGTCCTCACCTCCACCATCCTTCACGGAGAGTGCGTCAGCATTGGTATCATCCTCGAAGCTGAAATATCCCGCCAGATGGGTATCTTAGGCCAAGTGGGTGTTGGGAGGCTGACAAGGTGCTTAAAGAACTTTAACCTCCCGGTATCAGTACAACGATACCTCGGATTGAATCGCTACCCTCAGGCCAAGGATCTGACGGTTGAGCGTCTCCTTGATATTATGAAAGTCGACAAGAAGAACTCTGGCGACGCGAAGAAGATTGTTATCCTCAAGAGGATTGGAGAGTGCAATGAGCCAAGGGCTACCACCGTTCCCGATGCAATCATCGCCAAAAACGCTTGCCGAGGCCGCCACTGTCGTACCAGGCATCCCGAAGAATGACCCTGTGACGATGAGCACCCCTGGAAGCAAGTCCATCTCCAACAGGGCTCTCGTTCTTTGCCGCGTTGGGTAAAGGAACGTGCAGGCTGAAGAACTTGTTGTTCAGTGATGACACTCAGGTCATGATGAACGCCCTTAACGAGCTGAAGGTGAGCTTAAGCCTTTATGACATACCCCGTGCTAATATGTACATAGGGAGCGAAATTCTCGTGGGAGGATGGAGGAGAGACACTCGTGGTCGAGGGTGGCCTTGGCTCTTTGTCCGTTCCTCAGAAGGGAAAGGAGCTTTACCTCGGAAATGCTGGAACGGCAGCCCGCTTCCTGACAACCGTCTGCACCCTCGTTCAGCGCTCTGGTCCACGCCGGTACGTCCTTATCCTCCTGTGGCATTGATTCCTATCGCTAAAAGCCTCTTAGACGAGGCTGATACCACCGTCATTACCGGGAATGCACGTATGAAGCAGCGCCCCATTGGACCCCTTGTGGACGCTCTCTCTCCGCAAATGGAGCTCAGATCTCCTACCTCGAAGGCCAATCCTGTCTACCACTTTCCATCGCGCCTCTCGGGTTGAAAGGTGGACTTATCCAGCTCGCTGCATCAGTCTCGTCCCAATATGTCAGTTCCATCCTCCTCTGCGCACCTTATGCCAAGGAGAAGATCGTTCTCGAGCTGGTTGGGGGAACTGTTATCAGCCAGCCCTACATCGACATGACGATCGCTATGATGAAGACCTTTGGCATCACCGTCACCCGCCGAACGTCCTCTTCCGGAGAGCTCTTGGATGTGTACGATATTCCCCAGGGGGTATACACGAACCCTGAAGTGTACGCCATCGAATCGGACGCTTCGTCTGCCACCTACCCCTTGGCAATCGCTGCCATCACTGGCACCACTTGCACCATCGACAACATCGGATCTGGATCCCTACAGGGTGATGCACGATTTGCGATCGAGGTTCTCGAAAAGATGGGATGCAAGGTCACGCAGGCTGAGGGCAGTACGACTGTGACTGGTCCGCCCAAGGGTCAGTTGAGGGCGATCGAAGAGGTGGATATGACCGTCATGACGGACGCTTTCCTCACTGCTACCGCAATCGCTGCAGTCGCAGTGGGCAAGGAAGGCGCTACAGAGGAGGGGGAGAAGGGCCAAAAGGCGAGGACGACAAGAATCTTGGGCATCGCGAACCAGAGGGTAAAGGAGTGCAACCGAATCCGGGCGATGATTGATGAACTTGGTACACCCCTCGTTGATTCTCTTTGCGATCGAGCTGACTTTTTGGTGTATAGCCAAGTTTGGTGTGCCTTGCACTGAGCTCGATGATGGCCCTCGAGATCCACGCCATCCCAATCTCAGCCTTGAAGAAGAATGTGTCTGTCCACTGCTACGATGATCACCGTGTCGCGATGGCCTTTTCTGTCCTCAGCACCGTTATCGAGGGTGTGATCCTTGAGGAAAAGAGGTTGTGTCGAGAAAACTTGGCCCAACTGGTGGGACGATTTGGAGAATAAAGTTGGTGAATTACGCTCTACTGTAAGCAAGCTGCTGACCTATTCGTAGATTGGCATCCACGTCGAAGGCGTCGACAATTGCCGCCCCTCACTCGTCCCAGGCATCGACCATCCTCGAACGCCCCTCTCCGCTACTTCAGAGGATGCCTCGAAGTCCGTCGTCCTCATCGGCATGCGCGGTACCGGCAAGACCCACGTCGGACAGATCGCTGCTGCCTCTCTCGGATGGACCTTTGTCGATGCCGATCACGTCTTTGAGGACAAGCTTCACGCTGGCGAGTTTGGGGAGGACAACAAAGGCCTGAAGACGGTCAGGGAGTTTGTTCACAAGGAAGGGTGGCCTGCGTTCCGAGAGCGAGAACTGCAAGTTCTCAAGGCGGTGCTGGCTTCCTCCACTGCCGAGAAACACATCATCTCTTTAGGCGGTGGTATCGTCGAAGCCCCCGCCGCTCGCACTCTGCTCGCGGAGTACACCAAGAAGGGTGGAAAGGTCGTCCATGTGACACGAAGCATCGATGACATTGTGCACTACCTCAACGTCGAAGGCAACCGCCCAGCTTACGAAGAGCCCATCTCCGAGGTCTGGAAGAGGAGGAAGGGGTGGTACGAAGAGTGTTCAAACTTTGAGTTTGTCAACCTCTTTGGGGAGGGGTCGGCTGGAGGCAAGAACGCGTGCGATATCTTGGCTTCGAGGAATGAGATTGGTCGTTGGTTCGCTCATGTTGCTGGCGTCAAGCCCAATTGGACGCATGATACGCTTGTCACCTCTTCTTCGACCTCTCAAGGATTCAACAACCAGAAGAGGACCTACTTCCTGTGCCTCACCTACCCCGACGTCCGACAATCGTTCCCTTACATCGACGAACTCACTGAAGGCGTTGACGCTTTGGAAACTTCGCGTCGACCTTCTGCGTTCGAATGGACACGTACGATGCACCCCTTGACAGCGTCGTCGCCTCCCAGGAGTACGTCAAGAGCCAAGTTGCTGCCCTTAGGAGAGTCACCAGCCTTCCCATCATCTTTACTGTCCGCACCAAAGGGCAAGGAGGCGCGTTCCCCGATAATAAACTCCAAGAAGCGATTGATTTGCTCAAGTTGGGCATTCGCCTCGGTGTGGAGTATCTGGACGTGGAGATCAGCCTTCCACAGAGCCAGCAGAAGAGTTTGGTGCAGGAGGCGACGAAGGCTGGATCCAAGGTCATTGCGAGCTGGCATGACTGGACGGGCGCGATGAAGTGGGATGGGGAGGACGTCAAAGCCAAGTTCTCCGCTGCTGCTCAAGTTGGGGATATCGTCAAGCTGGTTGGCAAAGCTGAAAGAGTCGAGGACAACTTTGCCTTGCTGCGGTTCGTGTCCGAGGTTGCAAAGGATGGCAAGCCTGTTATTGTGATCAACATGGGTGGCCTCGGCCAAACCTCTCGTATCCTCAACACGGTGCTCACACCTGTTTCGCATCCTCTGCTCCCTTCGAAGGCGGCACCAGGTCAGCTCTCCTTCAAGCAGATCCAATCGGCTCTTCATCTCCTCGGCCTCCTCCCTTCCAAAAAGTTCTATCTCTTTGGAACGCCCATCCAATACTCGATGTCTCCCACCCTCCACAACACCGGATTCGAAATCCTCGGTCTGCCTCACACCTACTCTATCCTCGAGACGAACCAAATCCTCGACGGGGAAGGCGGCGAGCAAATCAAAGCCGTCCTAAGCAGCGAAGAATTTGGGGGTGCGAGCGTCACGATTCCGTTCAAGCTCGACATTATCCACCTCCTTGACGAGTTGACAGACGCAGCTAAAGCCATCGGGGCTGTCAACACCGCCATCCCCTCTCCCTCTTCCCCTTCTGCTACTGGCAGCCGCAAGCTCATCGGGGACAACACAGACTGGGCTGGGCATCCGCGCATGCATCTCGCACCGTGTCGGACGGAACCAAGTCCGTGCTGGACTAGTGATTGGGCGCAGGAGGCACCGCTCGAGCTGCGATTTACGCTCTGGCAGACCTTGGCGCGCCCATCATTTACCTCTTCAAACCGTACCACTTCGAAAGCGCGGGACCTGGCATCAGAGTTGAAAGTGTTGTTAAGCAAAAGTCGGGAGGACGGATCGAGGTTTTGGAGAGACTTGGAGAGGGGTGGAAGGACAAGACGATGCCGAATGTGGTGGTGTCGAGTGTACCTGCGAGTGGGACAGTTTATTGAGGGTGAAGCTTCCCCCGCGAAGCAACTGAGAATACGGGGAGCACAGGCGCAGGCCAGGTCACGCTCACTCGAGACATTTTCGCATACCGAGATGGACCTGCGGTTGTGATTGACATGGCGTACAAACCCGCGGAGACGCCTCTCTTGCGATTGGCCAAGGACGTTGGTGGAGTTGTAGTAGTGCGAGTGCGACGGGCAACATAGGAAAGATGACGGTCGCAGGAAACTGGCATTGTGTACCTGGTTTAGAGGTGTTGCTTGAGCAGGGGTACATGCAGTTTGGCTGTGGACTGGGAAGAGGTGTCCCAAGGAGCAGGTGGCGACCAAGGTTTGGGAGGGGTACCACGCGCAGGCTTAGACGGTCGTCGTTTCTCGGATTTTTGTAGAAGAGTGTACTTGTAGTCGAGATCGTATCATAGAGAATCATTTCGTTCATGTTGTTCAGTCCTGAAATTACATGTTGGAATTTGGATTGGATTGGATTCGAGCGCACGAGGCATTTCTACGCTAGTTGTTTAGTGGCTGGCTGGATTGGGTGGGGGGAAATGGAATGAGAAAGGGGTATCCAAACAAATGAGTGTGGGGACCTACGCATAGGAGTAGGTCAGTGAGAAGAAAAGAGTATCTAACAAAAGAAACGACAAAGCAGACTACAAATACGACTAAAAAGCATAGGGATGGTCCGGGCACAAAAGACTAGGGATACAGGAAAGGGGTGAAAGGGGGTATTAAAGATGAAGGGATAAAGATATAGAAAGGCAGACTAAAGTAGACCAAGGGTATGAGAAAAGAGGGCCAAATAAATAACTTAAGCCTGTGGACCAGGGACAGCCCAAAAGAGCATCGTAAGCGCCGTCGAAAATGCCGCTACAAAGGACCGACACCCAGATCGCTCGTCCCAGCAAGCAGCTTCTTGACGTACGGCTCGCGCATGGTCAACGTCCTAAAACGGTGTCGTCTCTGACTGTTCAAGAAGACCAGGATAGGATCTAGCTCGTATTGATGCGAGATCAAGAAGAGGATGGCGAGGGTGTATGGGAATGCAGAGCTAGTTGGATCCATCCGTTAGTACGAGCCTCACGCGAGATTGGACAAGGAGAGAAACTCACGAAGAAGCGTTTAGACTTTGGCTCGACGTCCAAGAAGATGAGCGAGAACCCTACTGCAAGGCCTATCCATAGGATGACGAGACCCGCAATGAGTCGAACCAACGCCGGAAATCGGCGTCAGGTTTCCAAACGCCTTGGACCTCAAGAACCTCGGAAACGCATCCTGCTCCATCGCTCTAAAACAATATTCCTTTTGCGCATGAAACATGTCGGGTATCTGCGCCATAATCGACAGCTCTGCCTGGCTCTTGGGGTTCATGGTTGCTGCTCAGCGAAAGTTGTGGATCCTCAGCGCGGGTGGTAGATAAATCTCATGGTTTTCTTGCGAGTTGACGGTGTTGCCTGCGGGGAGAGGTACCGATAGAAGATGCGTTCGGCGGAAGCGATGAGGTCCATGCGGGTTATCGCTGCTGAAGCGGGGGGATGACGGTGGGCGCGCGCGAGGCTCTGCGGAGGTTGAACAAGGTGGGTGTCCGACCGGAGAGAGAAAAGGGGGTGGGTGGAACGGGTGGGGTCGTTCATCGGTTCGACAGAGGTCGACGCGTGCATACGCTGGTCGGGGGCGTTATCGATCTTCTCCATAGTCTCCCCCCTCCGTCTGTCGCTGCGAGATTCCGCTTGTCAAGGTCGGATACGAGGTCGGTTGTGCTCCGGGTGCTTCGCTTGGTGTTCATGTCTGGGTTGAGACCGACGACGGTGCCGTAGATGGAGCCACGACGACGGGCATAGTCCCAGTATTGAGGCCAGTCCTCTTTGATGGTCTTGCCTGACTTGCGGACGTCCTTGAAATAGGCGCGGCAGAGGTTCTCGTGCTGCTGGACGTCGAGCCAAAAAGTCTAGAATGTCCTCTGCGCCTTCACGTTGTAGGAATAGACTAGCGAGTACAATTAGCAGTGAGTCTAGTATAGACGTTGGGGGAGACGCACTAGAACATGAACAGGTCGACTGGTGGACGGGTCTTCCTGGACAGAACCTCTGTGAAGGACGGTAGTCTGTTTTTTGACGGCTTGTTGGCCCAATCATCTTGCTGTCGCTTCTCGTCGTCCATCGTCGTTTCAATGGCGCCAACCGGTTTTTTTGGTGAACTAGCCGTCGTCGTCGTTGTCGTCGGGCGTCGCTGTCAAGAACAAGGCAACGATGCAAGGTCTGTGGGAATTCTTAGCCGTTGACCGGTTCCTGTTCCATGGTCACGTGTATCAGTGAACCCAGATTCTGCTTCGTTTCGACGTCCACCACCTTTGCCTTTCCGTTGCATCTTCTAGGGTCCTCGATAGTTATTATGAGCCAAATATTCAAGAAGGCATTCTCCCCTGCGGTACGGGAGGTCCGTTTCCTCTTGTCACAGACTGGACCGGCGTCATCCGGCACAAGGTCAGCTTCCTCTACGCTCTGCAGGATGTGGCTAATAGCATAGTCTCCAGAGAATTCATCCTTGCCAACTACCCCGTCATTAAACAACACAACCAGGACCTACCAGTTATGATTCGAGAAGCAGAGGGGTACACCAGCACGAGTGTTTGCACGATTCGGTGCGTGGTGTTCAACGGGTTTCGTCCCCCAGAGTGTGGTATTGACCTTTTGGCTTTGCAGAGCGTGGTGTTGAGCAACACGCGGAACTAGATAACCTCAACTCTGCGACGAAGTGGCATCTAGAGTCGCTGAGGTTGCTGGGCTTGGCCAGAAGTAATTAACGACCACCTCTCATAGATGCAATACCATTACTCTTTCTCTTCGATTGTCGCGCCAGCAAAGGTTCTGTTGCCTGCCTCAATCCGGTTGTGCTTTTGGGTAACGCCTCTACGCCCAAGGTTCGTTGTTAACCACTGCAAATGTTGAATCTAGGACATAAATGACAAGCGTCATTTCGTGGAAAGAGAGTTGTATTGGACAGCCGGGCTCTGCTTCTCATGAGTCTTCTGAGACTACAACCCGTTGACAAGGATGCCACAAGCACATGTCCGTCCATTCAATGCAACCCCTCCGATGACACTTCCTTCCACAAGGACTGCGCGCGACCTTTTGCCGTTCTCGCAGACCTAGGGTTCCGCTCGGATATCTTCGTCTCCTTGCCAATAGAAGCAAGACCCGGTACGCGAGTGTGCTTCCTCTGACACATGAAAAAGAACTCAAATTTCTACTGTAGCAAGTCTTCAGCAATGGTCACGCCCAACTAGTGTCAAAAAGATGCTCACTCAAACCTTTCCATTTATTCATCGGGGTCCGACACGGACAGCCTACCCAACTTCTGCCTCCCTCCACCACCCTCTCCCGGAAAAGGCCAACGAAGCATTACCCGGGCCCCATATGATTTTAGAGCAGCTTCGACGGTCCGCCTCGATAGTCATTGCCTGCCACTACACAGGCACTCACACTTCTTCCCTCCATGCGACTTTAGAACTCTGATGGTCAACCGGTTCCAATACCGTGCTGCATATAAGCCCCTCGGTCTGGCTTTGGACAAGTGACGCAGTAGGAGCAGCAGTTTGCAGTCTCCTTCGGAATTCACGATGCTCCAATTCAGTCTTCGCACCCTCTTCACTCTCTTGGTTGGCCTACTTGGGCTCACCTCGACCTGGGGCCTTTCAGAACCCAATCAAAGCCAAGGATGGCTCTGACCCATTCATGGTCTGGCACGAAGGGTACTACTGTACGATGATCATCCCCCCCCCCCCCCACCCCCTAGTATGATCGCAAAGCTCTGCTAACCCACCTACCTCTCGTATGCAGACCTGACGACGACGACCTGGTCGAACATCCAATTGCTCGAGCAACGACGATCGCAGGGCTAAAGACCGCTTCGCCAAAGGTCGTCTGGCAGGACACCAACACAGCTTCGAGGTGTTGCAACCTCTGGGCGCCCGAGATACATTGGCAGTCCAAGGAAGGCAGCTGGTACATGTACGTATAGTTGGGCCTTGCGTTTCCGTCGCCTTCCTCCTTTTCTTTCTTCGAGTCATGTGTAGCTAACGCAGGCGAGCTCAGCTACTACTCTGCCGGCACGGCAGGAACGTTTGATAACCAACGAATGCACGTCCTCAAAGGCTCCTCAACCAACATCTGGAACTCTTCCTGGAGCTATGCAGGACGTATCGTCCATCCCTAACCGCGATGTCTGGGGGAATCGACGGTAGTATCATGGTCATTGGGGAGACACGATACTGGATTTATTCGAGTCTGGGATGGTGCTGGTGAGTGTACCACGATCGGACAAATAGCAGGAACCTGAGCTGACTATGATGCAGATCAATGTCTGTGGATTGCGAAGATGAACAGCGCGACGACGGTTGGAAATGCAGTCAAGATCTCCACGCCGACCTATGCTTGGGAGCGGGTCACTGCGAACGTCAACGAAGGCGCCGGTAAGTTCTCGTTCTACTGCGGTCCTTGACCCCCCTTCACTTATTGCTCATTGCTCTAATCGGTACGACAGCAATTCTATACGGAGGCGGCCGAACCCTCCTCATCTACTCTGCGTCCAACTGCGCCGGCACAGGCTATAAAACTGGGCATGCTCCGAGCTCAGGGCGGGCGCTGACCCTCTCAATCCTGGCTCGTGGACCAAGTCGAGCCAACCAGTCTTCCAGAGTGCGAATGGGTGCGTACGCTGCTTCTTCCCCCTCTTCCAGTACGGTGTGGAGCTGGCTGACGAGGGTGAATGTGTGATAGGATCTACCAGGGTGAGTATCTCGAACGGCACTGGCATGGATGTCATCAGGATAGTGAGCTGATCTTCGATGGCTAGACCTGGGCATAATGGATTCTTCCTTAGTCCATCCGGAAACCAAACTTGGATGGTACGTCTCCTTGCACACTTTGTGTCTATTCTCGGAAGTAATTTGTCGATTCCCCGCTCCCTAGGTCTACCACGCCAATTCGGGTTACGCCAGGAACATGCGACGGGAACCGATACACTGCAATCCAACGGTACGCCTCCTTTCTTTGTTCTTTACAACGCTTTGGTGAACTGATGAATGGGGCCATAGCGTTAATTGGTCGGGTTAGCTCGCCTGTCCTTTGGAGCCCCCATTCCTCTCTCGAGCAATTATGCCGAACCCTGTTTAAATTTGATTTAGTCGTGTGTTGTGGCGGCTACCCTGAACGGAAATATTATGCAACAGAATCCCATTCTTTCAAGTGAGCATAGTGCGCGGAATCCCCGTTGCCTGGGCATGTTCAGTGCGTCAAGCGAAATACACGGGTACCGAACCAGGAAGGAAAGTAGAGCGCAAGAGGTAGAGTTCCAAGAGAATAAAAGTATAGAGCCTCGCTTTCGCCTCGTCTCAATGAAGTAAAGAAGGCAAAGAAGGGTGAAAGAATGGACCATAGGTCCCTCTGACTGGTTCGATAGGCGTGCGCGGTGAGAACAACCTTGGGATCCGAATCCATGCAGTCTGATGTTACTGTGCCGCTCTTTGATCGCACCAAGAGATTTCTGGGCACAGCTCACATGCGCCGCCCTCTTGTAGTCTCCAGGTGGCTCAACGACTACCTGAAGGCGCAGTGAGAGGTATATCCCAAAGCTATCCGATTATTCCTGCCAAGGACCCCTCCCCCGTCACCAGCTGGCGGCCGTTCGCGATCGACCTTGTTTATCTCTGCCTAAGTCCTCGTGCGTTGATGCGCCCCTTTCTCTCCCACCCTTCCTCATGGAAGCATCCATATTGCGTCTTCTAACGGTACATGCACAGAGAACTTTACTCGAAGAAGCAGACACTGCGAGAAGACATGATTCGAGCTTCTCAATCGAATTCTTTCGAGGCTTCGTCTTCCTTGTGCTGGGGCCCAGGATATTTCCCTTGCAAGCCATAATGTCACATCCTTACTGCTTGCTTTTGTTCTGCTGTGATCAGAGCCTCAAGTGGAGCACAATCTCCCTTGCCTGTTCAACCCTATTCCTCGCCCACCTAATCCTCCTTCTGAGAGAGAGACAATTGCATAAAAAAAGATAGTTTGCGAACAGCATGCCCACGTCAGGGATTGAACCTAAGACCTTGTCATTACGAGTGACACGCACTACCACTGTGCTACGGGGGCGATGAAAGTGTGGAAAAAAGGTGTGGTATTGTTCCTCCCACACCGGTGTTTCCCCCTGGCAGACTCTGTGGCTCGCAATCAAGTAGACCCTAGGATTCGCGATAGGAATGTCTCAAATGAGCGATGAGGTAGCTATACGTTTGCCTGAGCCATTGATCAACGTCCTAATCGTCCATCCGAGTTTGTCCCAACAGATTGGCATTTGCCATTGGCTCTCTTGGAAGTCGGGAAACATCCATGGCTTTCATCGCATATGTAGAAATCAAAATCAAACCAAAAGGGACAAAATGTCCAGCTACCTGTGAGGTGACTTAGATTTGGTCAGGCCATAGTGTAGGATCGTGCTGCAAGAGAAAAGCAATAAAAGTAGAACAGAACTTCGCCCTGCTACCCGGTGCTGCAACAGGGACACACAAAGGCAAATGTCTGGGTAGAACATTTGTTGATCTGCCGAGCAGAATATATGGTACATTCAGAAGACCATGGAAAGTCATATGCCCTACAGATGTCAGACGGCCTCGGCTGGCTGGGGGCTTTGTCGCTCTGAAAAAGGAGCTCGGAGGCGCAGGCATGCGCCTTTCTGAATGTACCGTATATGCTGCTTGGCAGCTCAACAGATTCTCTGCCCATTCATTTGTTTTTAGCCCCCTGTAATTACAAGCCAGCGACAGTCCGGGAGTTCGTCTAAGGTCTTCTCGTAGGATGGATGATGCCCTCAGCCTGACGCACCCAATTAATAGCCCAGCTTTCAATCCAGTCCAGTTTCACTGTCAGTGAGATAGTAGTAAGCTGAGAGGAATGTGGGACGCACAACATTTACGGTGCTAGTGAGAATACAATATTCAAACAGTATTTGGAGGCTTTACCAACAACTTGAACTGCGTTTGGTTTCGGTAATTTATGCCTGTGGTTCAAGCCTGGGTAGTGCGATTTCTTTTTGCTTTGAGCTCCTTGCTGCTGTGTGAGTGTCCAGACTTCATATTCACCTTTGTTTTAGGCCGATTTCTAAAAGGGATTGAATTTTACAAGTATGAATACTTAGGGCGGTTGAATTGAAAAGAAATTCAGCATTCTCCCTCCCTGGGAGTGCTTGAGCAGCCCGAGCAGCTGGCGACGTCCGCGAGATGACGTTCGAGAGTTTCGTGATCTCTGATCTTCTTTCCTTCGCTCAGCCACCACACCTGATGCTTTCCCCGAGATTCAGGCAGGCGGCGACCGAACAGCGTCATTAGAGAGCCTCTTGATCAGAACCATCGAGAGCATGTCCTGGGATCTGCACCGCCTAATCACACCGCCCAACCATGCCAGCGTCAAAGCTACTATCGTTAAGCCTCAATTGCCATGTTTCCGCTGGACCAACACCACCTACGGTTGCGAGCGTCTTCCGTCCCTTATTCTGCTTCAGGAAACTTCGTGACCCCTTTTACGGGCTCAACCTGGCCACGGGACCATGTCGAGAAGCTCTTTGGTCGCGTGGCATAGTACCTCCACGCAAAGCCCCTCTAGCTCTTCCACAGATTGTCCGACGGCTTTCCCATAACCATACAATCATCTAGGAACCGCACGCTCAAGGGGGCCTGAGCGTTTGCTTGCCTTTTTCGAATAGCGGCTGCTTCGATTTTGAACATGTCGTTGGTTCTTCTGCTTCGCGGCATCAGTGGCTAGTTAAGTATAGGCGTCCGCTGGGATGGTTACATGTTCGTGGAGACATACGTGCTTTCCTTGTCCCCAATCCCATTGTCATGCCGTCGGCTCTCTCCTGAGCAGGACATTTATCCCTTTTTCCGGCTCATCCACTCTTCCTATCTCCCTTGATCTCTTCGAACCGAAGAGCCTCCCCTTCGTTCTCAAGCATAGGAGCTACATATAGCGCTGGTCCACGTTCGAGTGTCTGGAAATAGATAGGAGTGCCTTGGATGGACACCTCCTCGGGCTACCAGCAACCTCACCTAGACATACCTCCAACTATGCGCAAATGCCTATCGAGACCACAAGAATGCTCATCGGGCGACAGACGACGATTCAGACACCCCCGCCTATCCTACCCTCTCCCCCAAATGCTCCGTCTCCGATCGTCATCATGGGAGCCATGAATGCTTCATTTGTGGTACGTTCCACTCGCCAGTCCATCGTGTGCACCTCTCAACCGCGATTGTTCACCTAGTCCGATGGAATCCTCTATGGTACATCTGCCTCGACTACACCCGGCCCTGAATGGAAGCTGACGCCATTCCGCTATTTCAGGGATTCACCTCGTCCTCTTCGCAATGTGCTGCTACATCCTCCTCACCTTCCAGCGACGAATACAGTGGTTTATACTAGCAGCCGTATGCGCCATGTTTGCAATATCCACGGCCGACATTGGTCTATCCATAAAGCTATCCACGACGGACCTATGGGCACTACACCAAAGTCCCGCCACAATCTTCCATTGACAAAATGCCCCCAAAGGCCGTGCTATTCGTAACCAACAAGTACGTCCATCTACCCTTGCCTCGGCCTCGAGATAAGCATCATCTCACTGGACTGCAAGTCTTCTCGCGGATATTCTTTTGGTGCGTGCCCAAGCCCGGGTGAATGGTTGTTCCTCATTCGCTTCCTTGCTAACTACGCCATTATTTTAGTTTCATCGCTGCTGGGTTATCTGGGGCAGACCGCGGCTGATTCTATGGATCGCACTCGTGTGCTGACGGCGGATTCAAGTACGTTATTTCCCTCTCCACGTTTCGCCGGCTCACATTCTCGCCCACAGTAATGGGGCTACATGGGCCATGCGACCAAAGCTGCACTATGGCAGCACACCTTTAGACCGCTGTATCTGTGGACTGTGTTTGCATTGAACGTCACTGTCACCCGCTGCTGCAGGTGCGTTCTCTATCCCCCGTACCTTCCATTGAACCGAGCCGAATTCGCCACCAGCTGGTCGCATCTATTGGGTCTCCGTCGTGGCCTACCCTCCCGTGGAGAGACGAGTGAAGAGGATCTACCGAGCCATCATCTCCACCCTCGTCGAATCCGCCGCCATCTACTCCTCCTGCATTCTCGTGTTCCTCCTCTGGTCCAAATTTGCCGAGGCTAGTGCGTACTGGGTACGTCGTTGCTATCTTTATTTCATGGGCCGCGGCGACTTGGAATGCTTCTATTCCTACGAACTCTTTCACTGACGCTATCCCTGCTATTTAGGTTGTACCACAGACTATGATGACCCGACTCGTGGTGAGTAGCCGGGCCTGTTATCCGGGTCAAAGGAGAAATAACTGACAGTATCTTCTCCGACGCTCCATCATCCTTTTCACAGGCTATATGCCGACGTTGATGATTGTTCAAACTGGCTTTAGCCATCGTGCGTACCGTTGCTGTTGTCCGAACAATCACGACTCGAAGAATCACAACGAATCTGTTATCCTGGACACCGTCATTTCCGGTGTTCGAGACCTGCATCATAGCCCTCATCGCGGTGATCTCGAGATGGGTGTGGATGTTGACCGCCATAACAGGGAGGGTCGCGGAGATCAACCTTAGGACGGTGGTGAGTGGGGGACGGGAAGATAGCAAGATTGAGATAGAGCTAGATGAGAAAATTCTCGACGAAAAAGTTGACAGCGATTCATCACGGACACCATAACCATGTTTTATATTCAATCATTCTTCCTTACATACCTTCATAGCATCCAAAGAATATGTTTCACATGGGCCCGATATGCTGGCATTTGAGATGATCTTTTGATCGTTCTGTCCATGAATGAATTCAATACTACTACAGTTTCAAATTGGTTGTGCGCGCTATAGATTTTTACTTCGACAACATCATCTTCACGAATTCTGAGAGTTGCGTGAGTTGGATGAGATCCTCGCAGCAGCAGTTTTTCACTCACCCTCGTAGTTGATCTGACCGTCACCATCGGACGTCGGCTTCCCTGATCATCTCGTGCGAACCTCGGCATCAGACAGCTTCTCACCTGCACACCCCAGTAGTTAGCTCTAGTCTGCCCGAGATAAAGGCTCCACGCACCAAGGTTGGTCATGACATGACGCAGCTCAGCGGCGCTGATGTAGCCATTTCCATCCTTGTCAAAGACCTTGAAGGCCTCCTTGATCTCTTCTTCGCTATCGGTATCACGCATCTTCCGTGCCATCATGGTGAGGAACTCGGGAAAGTCAATGGTGCCGTTGCCGTCTGCGTCGACTTCGTTGATCATGTCCTGAAGCTCAGCCTCAGTAGGGTTCTGTCCGAGCGAACGCATGACGGTTCCGAGCTCCTTGGTGGTGATGGTGCCATCGCCGTCTATTAAGGAGCGTTAATGTGCGTTCTTGGGTGTGCACAAAGAGTACGTACCCTTATCAAAAGGGAGAAGGCCTCCGTGAACTCTGTGGGCGGTTATTTGTTATGGACTCTTTGACACGGCGCCAACAGAGGGATCGCGTCCGATAACAAGTTACGCACCAGAAATTTGCTCTAAAAGGCACAAGAAACAGTTCCAGAAACACATATCAGCGTGAAATCATTGTCACGATCCTCAACTCATTCACCTTCAGACTAGAGATAACAGCTCAATGAGCTCAACTTTACGATCAGCTAGCGATTCACGTACCAATTGGTCAGCCATTAGACAGAAAGTTGCTTAGAGGTGAGTCGGAAAGAAGAGAATGAGGGGGTAAACGGATGTATAGATGGTCGTCAAATGGCAAGATGAAGAAAAGCCTTCATTCTAATCAGGTCAGAGGGTTGCTCCAACGTTCGCGGCTATCTCCGTCCGCTTTGGATGCTTCCGCTACACACATTTCCCGAATTGGGTGTCCGTCTCGCAAGACAATAAGCGCCGATGTGACGACACTAGCTCAGGAACCGAGAATCGAGAAGAGAAGAATCACGATGGTCTATTCTATCGGTCTTCTAAGGCTAAATTATTGGTACATGTGACTGTGATATTCGCTCCAGCGCTAACCAAGTGGCTCATTGAAAGCCTGAGCGGTCTTGGGGCCTTCATTTGTGAAAGGGAGGCTACCGACAGGTATGAGGTATTGCCTCTGCCAAAGCTCCACCCCCCTCCACTCTCAACGAGCCCAAAACTAGGGCGATTTCGAAGATTTCCGCACAAGTTAGACTTTAGTCGCAGAATAGTCGGAGCAAAGTCGATCGAGCTCGACCAAGGAGTCAAACACCAAATTGACGCTGATGCACAGTGGCTCCCGGATCAGTGAAAACTGTTGACCCTGACTGGTTCTTGCTTGCCAGCACCACGGGACTCTCTCAACATTCGCGCATAATGAACGTACCGTCTCTTTCACATGACAGGGCGTCTCTCGTCTATTCCACCAACACGCCGCACTATCGTCAGAGATTCCGTTCATCCATGAGCAGCTTCCGCCAGTCCTCGAAAACATGGAGGCTGTGGAAGGCGAAATTACGGAGCTCACCTCGCGTTTATCCGCCTTACAATCTCGAAAGGCACGAGCAGCAGAGGAATCACGGCAGCTGCGGGGTGCTTTGTCACCAATACGACGAGTTCCAGACGTCGTGGTCGCGAAGATTATCAAGGTCTGCACACAACCGCATTCGAAAACCATGAATCACGAGAACCGGCTCGACTTCCTTTCCTTGCGAACGGTATGCAAGCGTTGGCGACAAGTTTGCCCTTGCGACGCCGATACTGTGGTCAGGCCTCTCATTGAGGCTGGATGAAAATTTCCTTCGGACGACGGCAAAAGACCTGTTTAGCCCCCTTTCGCAACAGAATACGGGGTTGGTTTGACCGGGCTCGCGAGGCGCCCCTCTTTCATTCCACATCTCTTGCAAAAGCTCAGAAGACAAGGGGCTCAATTTCATTGACAGGATCGCAATCATGTCGCTTCTTGCGAGAGGACCGCAATTGGGCGAGCATTGCACTCATTGGCATAGGACGACGCCAGTTGTCTACCAGCATTCAGGAATGTGGAGAGAATGCGGACTACCACCCATGGAAGAACGTCAAAACAGCTTCAATCCCTGTCCCCATGGTCACCACGACCCTGAACAAACCTCCTGGCCGTTCTTTGATGATTTCGATGTTCATGCCCCGTCTTGCAAACCTTATCCCTGGATGCGACTTTCGGTATGGCATTTCCAGCCCCTCCAAGGATCATCCATCAACACCTCGAAACCCTTCAACTCACAGTGCGTGCCCTACTCGGCACGGGAATCCCCCAATCTTATCGATAACCTCCCGAATCTTGTAACCTTCTGCCCCTGGGTGCGATGGTTCGATCTCCTCCTCTGATCCTGAACGGACGGTTTGGACACGGCCCGTCTCCAACACTTCTCCACGCACACGACAAGCGCGAATATATTGCGCCATTACACCTTTCCAACCTCCGAACTCTCCGCCTTGAAGGTCATTCCCAATCATGGGTATACAACAGAGCTTGACGGAGAAGTTGTGCTATCATTCTTTCGTCGCTCATCAATGCCCCCTCAGGGTACTTATGATGGCCTGGGCAAGATTGCCAATGGAATCGCTCAAACCGCTTCCTGCGCTCGCTGCCAAAGCCAGAAGGACTCGAATGCTGAAGCCTGGCTACTCCGTCTCTCATCGGACATCTGACGCGTCGAATCCAAGGCGGTGAGGATGTGGAGGATATTCTCCGTTTCCCGTCGCTCCGGCTCAGGAGGTGTTTGGGAAAAGCCGGTGATTGTCAGCCCCCGCACTCTCCTCAGCTACATGGAGTCAATTAGGAAGTTTCGAAGGGAAAGAGGAAGACCAGAAGGTCAACAGTGAATGATTCAGCTCTGCCCCTCTGTGCGTCAAGGTGTATCCGGCACCGTGGAGAAACGCAGTCTTTGATACGGAATCTGCTTGGAGCCTTCGAGAGGATGCTGTATCCACTGAAAGGCTCAAGGACCTTGGGTGTGAAACTTGAATTTCATTGCTTGTCATGATCTTACCTAGAACATCTACTCACGCTTTACTATAATTGTTCACAATAATCTCCTACTTTATCAGGGCGTTAAGAACCCATAACGGGGTATAACTACATATAATAAACATCGTCAGATCTATATGCAAACTTAAAAGGTTTCGAATATTTCTATCCACAGTGGCCATATACATGCTGGGTCGCGCACCTCAATCGCTGACGCGCTGTGGCAATATCGTGTTAGGGGCTGATGAGATCACGCAGTTTAAAACTCAGCATCAGCCTCAGTATGCCACCAGCTGCAGTTGAGCGAACTTGTCTCCTTACCACCCGACCTAGTTGTCTACGATTGTCCGACAAGCCTCTAAACCCTATCGGATCTCGATTGAGCCTACTGATAACCACTAATACCCTACCAATGGCCACAGAAATGGGTCACATTCATCAGCTCATTCAACAAGCAGAGCAAAGCTCGAACGCTTTGCAGGTCGAAAAGGATCGGCTGATAGCGCTTCTACGCACTCTGGACCAGAATAATGATCAGCGTCTGGCCGAAAAGCAGGCTCTTGAACGCGTTTTATCACCTCTTCGACGCGTTCCAGATGAAATTGTGGCAGAGATCATGAAGGTCTGCCTTCAACCCAACGCGGTCATGGACCGCCCTGCCCGATTGTCTTTTCTCGCCTTTAGAAAAGTCTGCAGGCAATGGCGCAAAGTTGCATACGCGACTCCGATACTATGGTCAGGACTCTACATCAGCCATCAAGATGTTTTGGGCTCGGGCGTTCCCTTTGTCGACAGCAGCCGATGTCTTTCCCTGGCGGATCCGATGCTGGTTCCAACGCGCTCAACGAATGCCTCCTCTCGTTCGGTACATCAGTTGCCTCCCCACAGGTTCAACCATTCCCGGACGCCAATCTTTACCGAGTTGCGGCAGAGAGGATCTTGCTGATCGCGGCTGAGCAGAGGAACTGGGGCCCATCTTCGATTTGATTCGGACGCGGGTTGCCTACAGTCTCTTTCCATGCTGTAGGTAACGCAGGATATCAACCGTGGAAGAAACTTGAATCAATCTCGATACCCAGTGGGGACGCAAGATGGTCCTTCCTAGGCACCGGATGGCCAATCCCCCAAGGACCCTTTGACCTCCATACTCCAAGCCTGCGGCAATGCCACCTCATCATCAAGTATCCCCAGCATACAAATATAGGAATGGTCCATCGTAGCCTCCAATGCCTAGAAATTTCGGGTAACGACTAACTTTGCCGTGCCGATCGCCCAAACCATCACCTTACTCCCCAACCTTGTCGAACTCAAAGTCTGGTGCTCGCAACCAGTTCCCCATTCTGATCCCGAAAGAACAACTCAGCATGCTATCTGCAGCGGTTCTGCACCAACAGCATCACAGCGAACGTGCTTCGGTATTTCACATTTTTCTTCCTTGCAGGATTTATCTTTCTTGGGCCACTCAAGCCATCCCAAACGCCTATACGGGTGGGGATGGAGAGGTCATTTCTTCATTTTTTCGTCGCTCTCAGTGTCCGCTCAAAAGACTCTATCTCCCATGGACAAAGCTGCCAACTGAATCTTTGAATCGTCTCCTTCGCTCGTTGCCTCACCCGGACGTCTTGGAGCACCTGACACTCGTCACAGATTGTATCATCAATCATTTAATGCTTCGCATCGAAGGGTGGTCGAAGGACATTGAAGATCCTCTTTTTCTCCCTGGACTCAAGACTGTAATTGTCTTTGGCAGGACCCAATCCGTACACCTCCAAGACTTACTTCGCTACGGTTGCATCTAGAAACACGCCCGCCGACCTCTCTTCGCCACTACATATTGAGTTTTATCCTGCACCTTGGAGATCCTCCTTTATCGTTCGACCAGCTTCAGAGCCCCCTACTGGGGTGTTAGGGGAGTTGAAGGATCTGGGTGTCACGCTTCGGGTTGAAGGATTTTCAGGCCGGGTTTTGACTGGGCGAGAGGGAGTAGCTCATTCGAAAGGTCTGGCAACTTCCTTGATGCTCCCAAAGTTTTCTTAATGTACTAATTCTCATGCGAAGTTGTCTGTTTTCGTGCTGCTCACAGGCCTGTACTTTAAATGGATTCAAGAGGCAATCGTTTGTCTTCGTTATTGCGATAGATGCAAAAAGAAACCCTGAAAAGAGTGAAGCAGTATTGAGTAGCATGTTCGTGCCTGCTCTGTTCTTCCTCCTCTACTCTTGTCAGTCGGGCGTTGCCTGGGCATCTACTTGGATTAGAATCCTGGCCCAATGCATCTGAGATGGCCACTATTACTACCAACCGTCGAAATGAAATGTCTGTCAGCCGAAGGGGCTCAATTATAGTATAGTAAGCGGTTTCGCATATATATCCGATCGATCCAGACAGGGTAGCCATAAAGAGAAGGCATTTATACGAAAGCAGTCCTCCGATCGAGCAGACGGAAGGAAAACGAGGATGCATATAGCTGATATCGATTGGGGTTTGCAGGCCGTTGCCCGTTGATTCCAGGGTCCGCTGTTTTGGCCAAGCATCCAATGCGAATTAGATTATTACGAACCTTCGAAAGGGCTGTAGCGCCGCTACAGCACTTGCATCGAGAGTAGCACTGAAGAAAGGATATTCCTGTTTTATTACCGGTTCTTGTAGGGGGTCCCTATCTGCCTGTGGTTTCGTTCATCTCGGCCGACACCACCTGACCGTACAAAAATGTTCTGTATGAGTAGCCCAATTTGCGAGTTGCTGTTCAATTCTCAACATAGAATTGTCGCTATAATGATGAATTCATGGCATTTGGATTACAAGGCGCGAAAGTGTGATACGAATCAAGAGGCGAGAATAAACAACCATCGACGTTAACAACATGGAATCATAGCCCTGCCCAGGACTGGAGAAAAAGAACCTGTTTCTTCCCTCCTATCCTCCATCAGCCTCACGCCAACACTCGGAATCATGTGAATCAGACCAGTCTTCGTCGTCGCTGTCGCGGGGGGCGGGGTTGACTGTTCGCGGGAGGAAGGACCTGTCGTTCCTCGAAGTCTTGTAGGAGTTTAGCAATAGCGCTGTGACCTTTCGCCTGTGCAGCCGAAGTCGCAGTATGTCCATCTGCCATGCTTCTTCTCGCGATGTCGACATTGGGTATATCGAGAAGTAAACGAACAGTGGCCTCATGGCCGTTGGCAGCTGCCATTTTGAGTGCTGTGTTCCCATTGTGGTCAGATGCATTGACGTCAATACTGTCGGCGGTGAGAAGGTGCTCAACGACAGTTGTGTGGCCGCACTCAGCAGCCTGCATGAGCGCCGACGAGCCAAGGTTGCTGACTAGGTTGACCTGAATTTGGCGATGACTCAGGAGGAGCTTAACGACGGATTCATTGCCTTTCGTTGCCCGCCTGCATTAGTGCTGACCATCTGTCGGTCTTGACCTGATTGACCTGAATCTTGGGATGCTCCAGGAGCAGCTTGACAACGCCATCATAGCCATACCACGCCGCCTGCATGAGCGCTGACCACCCGTCGGTCTTGAATAGGTTCACCTGTGTCTCGCGGTGTCCCAAGAGGAGCTTGACAACGCCTTCGTGGCCTATGCTTACCGCCAGCATAAGTGCTGACCACCCTTCGATGCTGACCTGGTTGACCTGGATTTCACGATGCCCCAAGAGGAGTTTGACAACACCTTGATGGCCGTTACTTGCTGCCTGCATGAGGGCCGACCATCCGTCTGCTTTGACCTGATTAACCTCAACGCCAGGATGTCCAAGGAGGAGCCTGGCAACACCTTCGTGACCGCTACTCGCTGCCGACATGAGTGCTGACCATCCTTCCCGGCTGACCTGGTTGATCTGGACGCAAGAATACGCAAGGAAGAGCTTGACGACACCTTTGTGGCCGTTGCTCGCCGCCAACATGAGTGCGGACCACCCGCCGGCAGTGACCAGGTTGACCTGGATATCGCGATGCCTGAGGAGGAGTTTGACGGCGCCTTCACAACCATTGCTCGCCGCCTGCATGAGTGCTGACCATCCTTTCTGGCAGACAAGGTTGATCTGGACGCGGGAACATGAAAGGAGGAGCTTGACGACATCTGCGAGGTTTGAGTTCGCGGCCAGCATGAGCGCGGTCAATCCACGATTTTCGAGCAGGTTGACTTGAGTCCTGGGATCGACCAGCAGGAGTTTGACAACGCCTATATGACATTGATGTGCAGCCATCATAAGTGCAGACCACCCTTTGTTATTGACTAGGTTGATCTGGATGCCGGGATAGGCAAGAAGGAGCATGGCGACGCCTTCATGTCCTTTATGTGCCGCTACCATGAGGGCTGACCACCCAAAGGCGTTGACCAGGTTGACCTGAGTCTCGGGATGGCCCAAGAGAAGTTTGACGACACCTTCGTGACCTCGATGTGCAGCCATCATAATTGCAGACCACCCTTGGCTATCAACTAGGTTGATCTGGATGCCAGGACAGGCAAGGAGGAGCATGATGATGCCTTCATGACCTTTACGTGCCGCTTCGATGAGGGCTGACCACCCGAAGGCGTTGACCAGGTTGACCTGAGTCTCGGGATGGTCTAGGAGAAGTCTGGTGATGCCTTCGTGACCTTGATACGCAGCTGAGATAAGTGCAGAACACCCTTGGCTATCAACTAGGTTGATCTGGATGCCAGGATAGGCCAGGAGGAGCATGACGACACCTTCGTGACCTACGTATGACGCTACCAGGAGGGCTGACCACCCGGGGGTGATGACCAGGTTGACCTGAGCCTCGGGATGGCCCAAGAGAAGTTTGACGACACCTTCGTGACCTTGATGTGCAGCCATCATAATTGCAGACCACCCTTGGCTATCAACTAGGTTGATCTGGATGCCAGGACAGGCAAGGAGGAGCATGATGATGCCTTCATGACCTTTACGTGCCGCTTCGATGAGGGCTGACCACCCGAAGGCGTTGACCAGGTTGACCTGAGTCTCGGGATGGTCTAGGAGAAGTCTGGCGATGCCTTCGTGACCTTGATACGCAGCTGAGATAAGTGCAGAACACCCTTGGCTATCAACTAGATTGATCTGGATGCCAGGATAGGCAAGGAGGAGCATGGCGACGCCTTCATGACCTTTATGTGCCGCTACCATGAGGGCTGACCGCCCGAAGGCGTTGACCAGGTTAACCTGGGTCTCGGGATGGCCCAAGAGAAGTTTGACGACGCCTTCGTGACCTCGATATGTAGCCACCATAAGTGCAGAACACCCTTGGCTATCAACTAGGTTGATCTGGATGCCAGGATAGGCCAGGAGGAGCATGATGATGCCTTCATGACCTTTACGTGCCGCTTCGATGAGGGCTGACCACCCGAGGGTGTTGAGCAGGTTGAGGTGAATGTCGGGATGGCCCAAGAGAAGTTTGACAACGCCTTCGTGACCTCGATATGCAGCCAACATAAGTGCAGAACGCCCTTGGCTATCAACTAGGTTGATCTGGATGCCAGGACAGGCAAGGAGGAGCATGATGATGCCTTCATGACCCTTATCTGCCGCTTCGATGAGGGCTGACTGCCCGAGGGTGTTGAGCAGGTTGAGGTGAATGTCGGGATAGCCCAAGAGAAGTTTGACAACGCCTTCGTGGCCAAGTCGTGAGCCAATCATCAAGGGAGACCATTGGTAGAATCGTGTTGCTACGTTTGGGGTCAATAACGGAGATGTCTGGAATCAACCATAAAGGCAGATGGTTGAACACCAGAATATGGAGTGGAGTGAGGATGTCGAAAAGGGAGGAGCGATCATAGCTGGTGAAGGCAGGAAAAGCATGGCTTTCCGCCACAAATCGTGCAGTCAGGCGCTTGGTGTCCTCCATATCAATCCCCGTGCCAGCGTGGAATGCCCAAGCTTCAGATGCGTAGGCGAGTAAAGGGTCTATCTTCAAGGCAGTCTTAAATTCCTTCTCCGAGGATATTGTCGTGTTCTGAAAGCCGCAGTTGGCAAGGTGGGTCATGCAGATGGCAGCGAGAAGGGAATGAGGATGTGGGAATGATTCACGGAGGAGACCTTTCAAGGTGTCTTCCGCCGTGTAATCTGTTGCATTCTGGTCAGGTTGAGCTTACGGAGGAGGTTGTCTTACTCACGGACGAGGCGGACAATGCGACTCTCCTCTTCGACAGTGACTAGGCCGTGGCATAGAGACAAGAGGGTAGAACCAGGCACAAGCCGATCCGGTTCGAACTCGTGAGTAGCAGGGGAAGTGGCTACGGCTCTCTCGAGCTCTTCGACCGTCAAGGGCCGCGAAGCATTCAAGACCCAGACAAGAACGACCTTGGCGAGCGAGACGTTGTCGGTATTTTGCTTGAGAATCCTGCCCCAAGTCTGCAGATAGACATCCTTGATTGTGGAAGGAAAGGCTTTTAGTGTTCGCCTCACTGCACGAGCGCTGATGCACTCCGACAGTGCATCAAGTTGAAGTGAGGCATGCAGAAACCTGATAATGGGTGTGGTCAGTTCTGCGTCGAGTTGTCTGAATGACGTGCCTCTTACATGCCTCCGCAGTTCTGCTTGATGGTGGAGACTATCTCTTCTCTGAGTGATGGCCCTCCCTGTCGTATCAGATCCTGGAGACCAACACTTTCTGTGATTCCTTTCGCGATGTGGAGATCAATGTCGTTGCCCTGGGCGATGATCGGGAATGTATACGCCTCCGGGAAGCTAGCCTCCACAGTCTTCAGTGGCCGCGAGGTTATGAAGAGTTTGACCTTCAGAGAGACGAGCGCCTTCACAACGGCCAGCTGTATCTTAGTTGGTGCCTCATCCAGGGCGTCAAGGACGAAGAATGTGCATGCCATACGATCCGCAAGCTCCCGAAGGAGCCCCAGTAGCTGGGCCTCTGTGGGCTCTGATCCTTCCTGTAGATGTTGAATATAGGTTTCTTCAATGAGAGTACGGCACTCGGGATGCCGCTCGAGTGCTTGCTTCACGAGAATTTCGAGGACATCGCGAACCGTCACTTCCGAACGGTCGCTATAGCGGAAGTAGACGTAGCAGACGCAAATTGCAGCGTCTGACTCTCCACGCAGGGTTTCCAGGTGCGCAATGACGATCGATCTAGAGGCAAGTTTCAGCGAGAATTGCATAGTTTGAGACGGGTACTCACGCGAGGAGAGTCTTTCCAGCTCCGGCTACGTTTATAGGTCAGATGAGATGACTGTATTATGAAAACAAGAGACTCACGGATTCCCGATCCCCAGAAGATCTTGATGTCGCCGTTTGGCTCTAACCAGAGGCGAAACTTGTCACCTTTGAGAAGCCACATCCCAGTCCCTGGTGTGGCCTTGCTCAACATATCCTGGTAAATCCTTCGGAAATTGGGTATCGACTGCAGTATCGCCCATATATCCCTTGTGCGCTCGTAGTGATAGTGATGGTTGTGGTTGTGGATCACATCACCTCCCACCAGGTTGAAGTTAGAGTCCACAATTTGCAGATCGCGAGCGTTGGGAAAGAGAACGATTGCCCTCTGATTGTGCATGCCATGCGAAACTAAGATAGACCTATCAAACTCGTCTCGGTGGTAAGATTGAGACGAGCGCTCACCCTCGCCGCCCCGCGCTGTCCTCGTTGCGAGAGCTCCCTCCCCCGACTGATCGGCTCGTGAGCTGCGCGTTATGTTGGCGACAGCGAAACCACGCACATTGGATGCCATTGGGATCGACACACCTCAGGAGAACGAGATGGCCTTTCACCGAGGGAGTCTAGATGAGAGTTGTAGACAAAAAGGCAGTCCCTAAGGTAGGGCCAGTGAGCGATCCAGGTACCCTCGCCATCAGTCACGTGAGGTACCTGATTTTTACTCGTGCTTGCCAAAAGTATCCGCCGCGTCCCACGGTCGATGCCGAAAAATCGGGAAAATGTCGATGCCTATTAAAACATTTCTACTACCTGTGTAGAGTTGAGATTTTGCACATGCTTTTAGTTTGTATAGAAGTTGTACTATGCGAAGTCCCATGAGGACCGGCCGATTTTCTGCAAAGTTATAAACATCAGTAGGGCAAACCATGTTTTGGCGGGTTTGGGCTGATTTTGTGCAGGGAATAAAATGATTCCAACAAAGTTTTACAGTCCGAGATTTGGATATAGTGCTAACGTTCTCATACTCAATTTATACATAAAATTTACTCCTATTCTATTGCTTGGAACATTCAGGAGAGCCGTCGACATTCTGCTCTTTTCGCGTAAAAAGCGCCGATCGGTGCTTTTCCACGGTAAAATAGCCAAATGTCGACCTCTCTTCTACTGGCTGAGCGCTACTAATTTACCTGATATTTCTAACATAGAATTAAATGTACTACCTAAACATCATATCCAAATCTCAGACTGTGAAACTTTGTTGGAACCATTTTATTCCCCACACAAAATTGGCCCAAACCCGCCAAAACATGGTTTGCCCTACTGATGTTTATAACTTTGCAGACAATCGGCCGGTCCTCACGAGACTTCGTATAGTACAACTTCTATACAAGCTGAATGCATGTGCAAAATCTCAAGTTTACACAGGTAGTAGCAACATTTTAATAGGCATCGACATTTTCCCGATTTTTCGGCATCAACCGTGGGACGCGGCGGATACTTTTGACAGGGGCGAGTAGTCTAATGCCCTCCCTGTCCGTACTTCAACGCGTTTAGCCTTAAATTTGTTACAGATGTATTATATGGATTACTTTACACAATCTTGCGGGCCTGGATTTTTCTATCGGGCCTTTCGAGGTCGTGATCGAGTGATCTTGGGTGTTATCAACGGGAACCATCACCCTAATCTATCTTCCAAGTATCAAACCTTCGCAGGTCGAAAGCAGAAATCTGAGTCCGCACGACTGTGTAAGAATACTATGTGCTTGCTTTGGTAGGTTTATGGCACGGGGTAAGGCTGTTGTGAGCTACAGTATGCATTACACTTCCCATCACTGTCGAATTCAGGTCCTTTTCTACTCTAGTGTATGCTGGAAGGGCTAATAGCAAAATATAGCTCCACACGACTATGTGCCCCAGTCCCTTGAGCAGATTGGGTGCTTATTGGAGACGACAGACGTAGAACTACGGGCACTGGGTGCATTAGACTGAATAGCCCGATCACGTGACTGATGGCGAGGTACCTGGATCGCTCACTGGCCCTAGCTTATAGACTCGTGACCAGTCTGCGAATGAGGACGAGGGGGAAGAGGTCCTGGAGGATCCTCGATTCTCCCTCGCTCATAGAGCGACGGTCACCGGTCTACCTACCTTAATATGGGGACCGGCCGCGACCTGCCAATTCAAACTCCGACGCGTAGGCCAAAAAGTGGCATCGAGTTAATATTCTTCCACACTCACCCAGGCGCGTACTTAATGAGAGAGAAAAGATAGGCATAGGGCCCTATATTACAGTCTACGTTGCCGAATCTCTAAAAAGTGTTTCGCGGTCGCTAAACCCGTCTGCAAAGGGCCACTTTTGCACCTTCTCGTCGAGTTATTAAAAATCTACAACGTACGTTTGGTGTGTAAGATAGGCACGTACTGAGGACATGTGTTAGATTTTTGAAGCGATCCTTGCAGAAGGAGAACAACTCAGAATTCTAGATCTCCCCTTGAATGCTATATTAGCGAGCATCCACCTACTTTCAATAAGATCAGAGTGTCAGTAATACTAGTTATGACCATCAAGAGCATTTTCCGTATTTCAAATAAAGCATTTTGTATCATTTACTATGCTCATTCAACCAAATCGTTGAGGAAGGCCTCAAAGCTCGCGACAAGGCAGCCCTGGGAAGCGAGATGTCCGAAAACGGAAAGGACACTTTTCGTGATACGCGGCTTTTGGCTGGGTGGCCGGTCCCCACTTAATACTCGTCACTTCAGTCCAGCTGACCTTGGGCCGCACAGCCTTGTGGCCATGCCGAGGCTCAGTATGTAGCAGATATAGCGTTAAACGCCCAAGATTGGTGGCTTCACGACTGAGGCATAGTAAAACGACTACTGTACTGAGAGATGGAGAGTGTGCCAGCGAGGGCTCAAGGACCAAGCCCTACCTACCACTGAGAATACGGGCGTCTATTGTACCTTTAATCTCCGACCGGGCTAATCCGAACGAGATACCAGCAACTACTTTCCCTGAGACTGTACGGCGAAGTGACAGTTCCCTACTCCACGCTACGACAACAATTCAAACGGCCGCCTGGCTTCTACCTCAACTACACTGGATGCAAGACATGAAAAGACCTTATTTCGATGAGGCGTGCCAGTTGCACCGCCTTTGAGGACCGTGCACTCAACGCACGGTCCTCAGCAATTCGAAGCCTCGCTGAGTCAAGGCATAAACTCACGTTTCTCCCTGTAAACTCATTTCCGGGACCCTACACTGGGCGAACAACGGGACCGCATAGTCAGAAGCGTCTTGTGACTCACTCGCTAGCTAGTGACTACTCATAGCGCTTCCCGTCTTCTGCTGCTTCAACTTGATTTTCATCTCTCCCTATCATCGACAACACCATGGTATCCCTAACCGAGACTGCTTCAAACGGCGTTCAGCCTGGCCCTAAGGATGCTCCAGCTGGTTGTGATGCGACCAAGGCTAAGCAGCGCCACATCCTGTACGTCGTTTATGCACCTAGCGCCCAAGCATACTACTAACAGAAGCACAGCGATATCGTCTTCCTACAAGACGCCACAGGCTCTCAGGGGCCCTACATCCAAGCATGCAGAGCAGCCATTACGAATATTTGCAACAAAGTCTCTGAGCACATGGGTTCTCCCACTTCAGAGCCCAAATCCTCTTCCTCTTCCTCGTCCTCCTCTCCATCTGAACTTGATCCCATCCGCTTTGGCTTGATCGCATTTAGAGACCACCCACCCCAAGATATCTCATATGTGACCAAGAACTTTGGCTTCACCTCCTCCGTGGGCGAGATGAAGAAGTGGCTGGGAGGCTTGGTGGCAAGTGGAGGAGGGGATGGACCGGAGGCCAGTACGGCTGCTTTGGCTGATGCATTGAATATGGAGTGGAGGCAATCGGAGGATGATCAGGTGGGAGACGGGAAGAAAGGAGTCAAAGTTGTCAAGATTGTTGTGCTCGTGACGGATGCGCCTCCGCATGGATTGGGAGAGGCGGGAGACGGGTTCCCGAACGGTTCTCCAGATCGTAAGTGTCAAACATTGTTCGCATTCCACTGAGCTATTAACTTATATCCATTTTCTTTTAGAAAATGACCCATTGGACATTGCGCGTCAAATGGCCGAGCATGGTATCTCCCTGGTACGTCCATGCCATACAATCTGCTTCGTCTATTCAGTTCTAACATGGGGCAGTACGTGATTGCCTGTGAACCATCGCTCAGTCACTATCAACACGCTGTGGATTTCTACCGTGCCTTGACCCAGATAGCCAGGTATGCACCCTGACAGTTTTCCTACCGCATCATCCGCTCATCTAGCTCTGCGTGAAGTGGTCGAATGGTCCCCCTTCTCAATGCCTCTCAGCTAGGGGACTACATCATCGGTTCCGCTCTCGAGACCTTGGAAACAGAGGAACTCCTTTCTCAGTTCCAGGATATCATTCTCGAGGATGTGTATCGACAAGGCAAGAGCATTGAGGAAGTTGTCCAAGGAGTCCAGCAGCAACTTCAACAGCAACAGGTGCGCTTCCTTCTGCTTCGATTATGTGTACAGATCCTCATCGCATAATGGTGTAGGTCCAAATGCAGACGCTCCAGGTGGATGATATCTATACACTCAGTAAGGATGCAGAGGCCAACGTTACCTCCTGGATGAAGGCAGGGAAATTAGGAGATGCGCGCAGCCAGGTTCAACAAGTGAGTACCACAAATTTGGCTGACTTACTATGCTTACCCACCCATCATTCATCGCAGATCAGAGTTCCTCGTATGAGATCGTCGTATATGGACTCGGAGTACCTGGTGTCTTCTGGTCGTCCAGGATCAAGCATGAGGGGTGGTGCAATCGGAAGGGGTACTTTCGCTGGTCGAGGACGTGGCGGCAGAATGCGGGTGTCGATGCTTCCTAGTGCTTATGCGGCGCCAGCCTCTTTCAGGAGTGCATTCAAGGTAGACGCCGGTGGTCCTGGTTCAGCTCCTATGATGGGGTCGACTCGCACACGTGGTGAAAAGCGTCCGTCTGCGTCTAGTGAGGACTCTGATGCCCTTACACCTCGTGCTAAGCGAGCAGCCCGCCGCAATGGCCTACTCGAAGAGAGCGTGGCTGGCAAGTGCGACCATGTACACTTGGAGGAGGTGATCCGATTTGCACCTCAACAGCAGCAGCAACTACAGCAACAGCGGCTACAACAACAACTACAGCAGCAGCAGCAGCAGCAGCAGCAGCAACAGCAACAACAGCTACTACTGGCATCTCCTTTTGGTGCTCGACCTGCTGCCGCTCCGAGCTATGGTATGGCTCCCTCTGCGTCCAGTCCTGTAGGAGGCGAGGGTGCACTTCCTCAAGTCCAGATGGTTCGGCAGGATGTTAGCCTAGAACAAGTACGCGTTCTGGTCTTGTATCGAGAGGGAACTGAAGCTGACGATATTACCATGACAGACTCGAAGAATGGTCATGCAAGGTCTCTCTCGACATGCGAAAGTTGGTCCGGGAGGAAAGCTAACGCCCAAGGGTGTTTGGGCCAAGACGGGGGGTGGAGATGAAGGTGAAGGTGGGCATTCTGAAGGGACTGCAATGGCAGTCGATGGTCCATCTCAAAAATGATTGATCTTCCCGCGGTTCATAGACCACTATATAACTTTGTTTCCCAGCTGCGGAGAGATTTATTGGAAGGTGTTGACGGTCGCTTATCGATCATCCGCCCCCTATTTATCATATGTGAACTTCTAGGTGAATTGGTGCGACCGCTGGGATATCCATCAAACCAGCTCAAATGTGCTCAGCAGCTGGAGCTGCGCTGAGTGCTAAGCGACAGGCACATGCGTACTCCGTTGCCCCTATCCATTGTGACACAGCCAAGGTGCATGGGTGCCTACTTATTTGAGTTGGGGTTTACTGGGCCACTGCATCTTGAGCTGATGCTACTAGCTCGTGATCTTTTCAATCGCACTTCTTCATAGCCTAAATAACTCGATTGAAATCAAAGTGGCTACGCAGCACATGATAAGTCATGGAGGGAACTCGCCCCTTCCGACGGGGTACATACATATGGGAACATGCGCACGACAGTGCGAAGGGTTTTTCCAGGGCTCATAGTACTCTGTCTACACCTCAGCTCTCCACAATTTAAATACTCAGAAACCTACCAAATTGACCATTAAAGCGGCAGCTTCTTACCACCCCTCCTCGGCGTCATGGTAGACGTCGGAACCATCCGAATCGGATCCGAGAAGCGCATATTCCTCAGGGGCGCCAATGTCGAGCTTTTGAGACTCAAAGTCCCGCAAGAGTTCGAAAATAACAGTATGGCCATTGGAATACGCAGCCGACATCGCGGTGTGCCCGTCCAAAGTACTTCTGATCGTGGTGTCGATGTTGGGCACCTCAAGAAGCATACGGACAATGGCCTCATGTCCTTGGCCTGCTACTATCTTCATCGCCGTATTCCCGTCATCGTCGATTAGATTGACGTCGATATCAGCAGCGGAAAGTAGAAGCCTAATAGTGCCTTCGTGGCCTGCAAAGGCAGTTGGCATGAGAGCCGATGAACCTTCACTATCGACCAAGTTGACCAGCGTGTCAGGATGTGCGACGATGAGCCCAACTACGCCCTCGTGCCCCGCATAGGCAGCCACCATCAGTGCTGACCATCCTTCCTCGTTCACATGGTTGACGTTAATCCCTGCATACGCCAGGAGGAGCTTCACAACGCCTTCGTGGCCCCCATTAGCAGCCAGCATTAATGCTGTTGACCTGTCGCTATCAGCCAGCTCAACCTGAATCCCAGGGTGCATCAGGAGGACTGCGACTATAGTTTCGTGGCCTTCGTTGGCGGCCAACATTAGTGCAGTCGAACCATGGCGGTTGGTTTGGTTGATCAGGATCCCGGGGTACGTGAGAAAGAGCTTCACAGCGTCTTCGTGACCCTCGCAGGCAGCGAGCATGAGTGCAGACCACCCGGAGTCATTCACGATGTTGACCTCGACCTCTGGAGATAATAAGAGAAGTCTGATGACGGCTTCGTGGCCTGCATGTGCAGCGAGCATGAGTGCCGACCACCCGTGTTTGTCGACTAAGTTAAGATGAGCCCCATGGTATAAAAGGGGAGCAACAATGTCGCTGTGACCACCATGAGCAGCGAACATGAGTGCCGAACACCCGTCCACATCGACCCGCATTGACCTCGAGATCTGAAAATGCGATAATGCGTGTAACAAAGTCTTTGTGGCCGGACTGTGACGCGACTATCAAGGGTGACTGTTGATGTATGCGGGTTGTTGCATTCGGGTTTCTCACAACGGTGTCTTTGATCAATGGCAGGGGCAAATGGTGAAAAGCCAGGAGATGGAGAGTGGAGAGTATGTCGAAGAAGGTGAAGCGATCGATGGTGGTCTGCATAGGGAATGCGTTACTGTCCACAACGAACTGTGTAATTCGCTTCCTGCTGTCGTCGATTTCCAACGACTCGCGAGCATGATAGGGCCAAGCTTCAGAAGCGTAGGCAAGTAGGGGGTCTTGTTCTAGGATTGCCGTATACTCCTCTTCCGAGCTGATCGTTGAATTCTGGAAGCCACTCTCGACGAGGTGCGTCATGCAAACAGCAGCAAGAAAAGAGTGTGGGTGGGGGAATGATTCATGGAGTAATCCCTCCAACGTGTCTTTTGCCGTGTAGTCTGTTGGATGTTTAGATCGGAATGAGTTCATTACTGGGCACTAAAGACTACTGTGCAACTTACGGACAAGTCGAACGAGGCGAGACTCTTCCTCAACGCTGACCAAGCCACGACACAGAGACATGAGAGTAGTCCCAGGGACTAGTCGGTCGGACTGGTATATATGGGTGTCCGGACATATGGCGATGGCACACTCGATCTCCTCTATGGTCATGGATCTTGGAGCGTTGAGGACCCAGACTAAAACAGACTTCGCGAAGGAGGCATGGCTGCGACTTTGGTTCAAGATCCTGGTCCAAGTTCGAAGGTAAACGTCGTCGATCCTAGAGGGAAATGCTTTGAGTGTTGCCCTGACTTCATGAGCGCTGAGACACTCGCAAAGCGCATCTAGCTGAAGGGCAGCGTGCAGAAACCTGTCAAGATGACGTGTTGAGTCCCATATAAAGGTGATAGGAAGGAAGCTCGTACATGCCGCCGCAATTCTGCTTGATGGTGGAGATAATCTCCTCCCGAAGCGATGACCCAGCCCGGCGGAATAGACTCTGTAGCTCTGCGCTTTCTTTGATCACTTTGGCGATGTGGAGGTCTATGTCGGCATCCTGGGCAACGATGGAAAAGGTTTGGGCCTGAGGAAAGTTGGCTTCCACGGTTTTAAGAGGCCGTGAAGTTATGAAGAGCTTGACGTCCAGCGAGGCCAGCACCCTGACAACGGCCAGTTGAATCTTGCTTGGAGCCTCGTCGAGGGCATCGAGGATATAGAACGTGCAGGAAATGCTATCGTTAAGCTGCCTGAGGAGATCCAGTAGCTGTGCCTCCGTCGGCTCCGAGCCTTCATGGAGGTGTCGAGCGTATGTCTGCTCAACGAGAGCACGGCAATCGGGGTGCCGTTCGAATGTTTGCTTGACGATAACCTCGAGGACGTGGCGAACGGTCACATCTGCACGGTCGCTGTAGCGGAAGTAGAAGTAGCAAACGCAAATTGAGACATCAGTTTTTCCAAGACGCAGTGCTTCCAAGTACTCGATGACGAGTGTTCTGTGCGAAAGCTTCAGAAAGAGTGTGCATGGGCTTGGGAGGCCACTTACGCGAGAAGAGTCTTGCCAGCGCCGGCTAGGGTTCATAGGTTAGAGAAGATGATAACGCAGAAGCACATCACTCACGGATTCCTGAGCCCCAGAAGATCTTGATGTCGCCATTAGGCTCAAGCCAGATGCGAAATTTGTCGCCTTTGAGAAGCCACATGCCAGTCCCCGGAGTGGCCTTGCTCAACATGTCATGATAGATGCTTCGAAAGTTGGGTATTTGCCGCAAGATTGTCCAGATATCTTTCGGACGTTCGCGGTCGTAGTAGTGGTTGTGAACATCTCCTCCAACCACGTTAATTGTAGAGTCCACGATTTGGAGTTCACGGGCGCTCGAGATGAACGTGGGGGTTTTGTGTTGAGCCATCCGAGAGGTTTGATCCTCTGTAGAGGAGGGATGCTTGTGGGGGCCCAACAACAGAGCCCAATCGAGTATAAGTAGGGTAAAAGGTGGCGGTCTGGGCAGGCACCAGTGAAAGAGGCTCAGCCTCCCTCAC
Organism: Coprinopsis sp. MPI-PUGE-AT-0042; assembly: GCA_020736565.1. Lineage (NCBI taxonomy): Eukaryota > Fungi > Basidiomycota > Agaricomycetes > Agaricales > Psathyrellaceae > Coprinopsis > Coprinopsis sp. MPI-PUGE-AT-0042. Next base: position 135,823 of record JAHBOF010000176.1, on the reverse strand, counting down.
CGATCTTGGGCCGAATAGACCCCGTCACAGGTCACGCCAAGATATGCCAAGGCTAGAGCGAAGCGCCGGAGGTCGATCGCCACTAGACTGAGGCACAAGAGTAATGGGCACTAAAGGACGCAGAGAGAGTACCAGGTCAGACCTTTCTATCCTATCAGGAACTCAGTACCAGCGAAATGCTGTGGATTAAGGGTCCAAGACTCCAAGGCGATTGGGCGTCTGTTGCGGCTTCAATCCCCGACCGGGTCATTCCGATCAAACTAAAATTACCACAGCCTCAGCGCTGTTACTGAGACTAGACAGTTACAGACAGTCAGCTCCAGACGACTCGAACTTCTCATGGCTTTAGCTCATTTGGATGCAGCCGCTCATGCACGCTCGGGGACTATGCACTCATTCGTCATCATTAGCTGCTCACAGCAGTATGAAACCGCAACGGACTCAACGAGGACAAGGTTCATACATACTTGAATCTGTACATCCCGTGATACCATGATCTGGGCTATACACTGCGCAGAAGGTGGGACCGCATACCGTTCAGAAGCGCCCTGTGACTCGGCGACATGATCCACTTATAGCACTACCATATCTCTTCTCCTGGAATCTTGATCATCCCTGATCATCGACGACGATGGTTTCCCTTACTGAAACTACTACAAACAAGATTCAACCTGGCCCAAAGGACACGCAAACTGGTCCTGGTACGACCGAGGCCAAGGCAAAACAACGCCACATCCTGTACGTCGTTTATTCCCTTAGCGCCCAGGGGGCTTGAGCATAACGCTGACAGAAGCACAGCGATATCGTCTTTCTTCAAGATGCTACCGGCTCTCAAGGACCTTATATCCAAGCATGCAAGGCAGCTATCACCAACATCTGCAAGAAAGTCTCTGAGCACATGGGTTCTCCTACTGCAAAGCCCAAATCGTCCTCCTCATCTGAACTTGACCCCATCCGCTTTGGTTTGATCGCGTTCAGAGACCACCCACCTCAAGACCGCTCGTATGTGACCAAGAACTTTGGCTTCACCTCGTCCGTAGGCGAGATGAAGAAGTGGCTGGGAGGCTTGGTGGCGAGTGGTGGAGGCGATGGGCCAGAGGCGAGTACCGCTGCCATGGCTGACGCGTTGAATATGGATTGGAGGCAGTCTGAAGACGACGACGACGATGAGGAGGTGGTGCTTGATAATGACCCAGCGATCGAAGAGGGAGAAGGAGAACAAGGCAAGAAGCAGAGGAAGAAGAGCGTCAAAGTGGTCAAGATTGTTGTGCTTGTGACAGATGCGCCTCCACATGGTCTGGGAGAACGAGGAGATGGGTTTCCGAATGGTTCTCCAGACCGCAAGTGCCTCTCATCGTCCGTAGTACCTTTGAGTCGCTAAATTACATTCTTTCCCTTAGAAAACGACCCCCTGGACATTGCACGTCAAATGGCCGAGCATGGCATCTCTTTGGTAAGCCCATACCTCCAAACCTACGTAGTACTTTCAGCCCTGACAGGTAAATGCAGCATGTCATTGCATGTGAGCCAACACTCAGCCGTTATCAGCATGCTGTGGACTTCTATCGGGCCTTGACCCAGATAACCAGGTAAGCACCCTTTGCGCCTCCTTGCCGTAATCACTCATCTAACATTCAATTTCTTCATAAAGCGGCCGGATGGTCCCTCTCCTCAACGCCTCCCAGCTTGGGGACTACATCATCGGTTCCGCGCTTGAGACGTTGGAAACAGAGGAGCTTCTTGCCCAATTCCAGGATACTATTCTCGAAGATGTGTATGGACAAGGCAAGAGCATCGAGGAAGTTGTTGAGAATATGCAGCAGCGACTGGAACAACAACAGGTGCGTTTCTCAGTCGCCAGACTTCGTGGGCAAAGGCTCATCATGGAATAATCTAGGTCCATATGCAGACGCTGCACGTGGACGATGTGTACGCCCCCAGCAGGGAGGCAGAAGTGAACGTTGCCTCCTGGATGAACGCTGGGAAATTGGGCGATGCGCGCGGGAAGGTTGAAGAGGTGAGTTCTTTTAGCTTGGTTTAGGGCATGGTCCATCGTGCTAATTGCCTACCATCCACTGCAGATCACAGCTCCTCGTATGAGATCGGCGTATCTTGGCGGCTCGGGCGTTCCAGGCATGAGTGGTGGTGCATTCGGGCCCAGGGCTAGTAGTGCCACTACTCCTTTCGCTCCTGCACCACCCGTCAGTGGAATCAGGGGGTTGAATCGCTCCAAGACTCGTAAGCTGTCACTCACAGTCCCCCGCGACAGCAGGTTTGAGGCATGCAGCGATGGCCCGGGCGTTGATTCCGATGCACTTCGTGACACAACGTCAAGCTCGAACCGCAGACGCAATCAGCGTGGCGGGACGCGTGCGTCGGCGCCTGGCATGGAGTCTACCGGCTCTACACCTCTTGCCGTGACGATGGCGGAGGGCTTGGTTGGTGAAAGTGATGATGTGGAACTGGAGGTGGTGGAGGACGACGACGACGACGACGACGACGTGTTGATGCCGGGATTTGCGCCGCGAGGAAAAATATCAGCGCCGGTGATGAGAAAGACGGATAAGAGATCTGTGCGGGCCCCTCCTTCAGGTGCTCGACCCCCCGCTGTTCCTGCTCCTCTGAACCATGTTACAGCCCCACACGCGTTCAGCACTGGGGGAGGAGGGGAGGAGGGACTCCCGCAAGTCCAGATGTCCAGGCAGGCTGTGAGCTTAGAACAGGTATTTCTTTCGGTCATGCATTGGCAGGAGTTTGGAGCTGACTGGATTATCTTGATGATAGACTCGACGAATGGTCATGCAAGGGCTTTCTCGCCATGCGAAAGTTGGTCCGGGAGGCAAGCTTACGCCCAAGGGTGTTTGGGCCAAGGCCGATGGTGGCCCTTCTTCAGGGACTGCGACGAATGTGGACGGACTGTCTGAGAAATGATTACTTTTCCTGTTCTGTTGTTGAGAAGGGATCGCTACATGACTCTGCCCATTCGCTGCTGTCGAGTTGTACATTGACGTAGCTTCTTGCTCGCTCCCTCAATTACAACTACCTCTGTCATCCGATGCCCTGACCACCTCTTGGTAAAAGCCTCCAAGCAAAGATTCCTCATTTGGACCAGCCCACCCTTCTCTGCGCCGCCTCTGGAAGATGCTCGGTTATCAATTATCAGGCTTCTATCTGTTGGAACCTCTTCGTGGGATTCGTAGGATCGCCCGCAGACCAGCTCGAATGCCCGCTCTTGCCCCTTGTTCCCCCATACTCACCCAAGCTGCCCTGCTGCTCATCTACTCTGTAGTTGTTGACCACCCACCTTTAGAGGCATAACGTGCGTGCTTCAGTTGTAGTCATGCCCGTGTGACTCATAACCGCATGATAGATCGAACACAAGTCTCTCTCTATGAGCGAGAGAAGGAAGAGTGGCGGGGGTAGGTGTTTCTCTCGATCTGATCATGTACTCTCAATCTGACTGACCGCTGAGAACAGCTGCAATTGTCCACAGTGCCCGCGACGTTCAAATTGTGGGCTCTAGTCTCAACGTGGTTGGGGGAGACGTTCATAACCACTACTACCACCGCGAGCGCCAGAAGGACATATGGGCAATCTTGCAGTCGATACCTAACTTCCGCAGCATTTACCAGGACATGTTGAGCAAAGCCACGCCAGGGACTGGTGTGTGGCTTCTGAAGGGCGATAAATTTCGCCTCTGGCTCGAGCCTAACGGCGACATCAAAATATTCTGGGGATCGGGGATCCGTAGGTTTCTGCTTGCCAACCAATGTGATACCAATTAACCTATGAAAATACTAGCTGGCGCTGGCAAGACCCTTCTCGCGTGAGTAATTCCTCTTCCAATGCTCCCGCAAACTTCCACTGAAGTTTCTGCTCAGATGTATCGTCATCAAACACATCGAAGACCTGTACAAGGGCTTGGATGTCAGAATCTGTGTTTGCCATGTCTACTTTCGCTACAGCGAACGTGCAGAAGTAACAGTCCGCGACATCCTAGAGAGTCTCGTGAAGCAAACCCTCGAACGGCATCCGGAGTGCCATGATGTCGTTGACAACACCTACGCTCAGCATCTTCGTGAAGGCACGCAACCTGCTGAGGCACAGCTGCTGGCCCTCCTCAGGCAACTGAATGAGGGAATGACATGCATATTCTACATCCTCGATGCCCTGGACGAGGCCCCGACCAAGATCCAGCTGACAGTTGTGAAGACGCTCGCTTCGCTGAATGTTAAGCTCTTCATTACGTCGCGACCTCTGAAAACTGTGGAAGCCAACTTTCCTCAGGCCTATATATTCCCTATCATCGCCCAGGATGTCGACCTCGATCTTCACATTACCAAGGGAATTGAAGAGAGCGCAGATCTACAGCATCTATTGCAGCAGGCGGGTTCATCGCTGAGAGAAGAGATTTTCTCCACAGTCAAACAAAACTGTGGTGGCATGTATGCAATTTCTCATCAATGTGTTTCACTAGGAAGCTGACCATGACATCTCAGGTTTTTACATGCTGCTCTGCAGCTGGACGCGCTCTCTGAGTGTCTCAACGCTCGCGATGTTAGAAATACCCTCAAGGTGTTTCCCACCGAAATCGAGGGTGTCTATCGTCAAACGTGGAGTAGGATATGCAACCAGGGCCGTCGTCACGCCTCCCTCGCAAAAACTGTTTTGGTATGGGTTCTCAACGCGTCACGGTCCATGACTGTTGAGGAGCTCGCGCGGGCCGTGGCCACTTCACCAGAAACCCACAAATTCGAGCCCAATTTGGTTGTGCCCAGCGCCACTCTCATGGCTCTGTGTCGTGGCCTTGTTACGGTTGAAGACGATAGTCGCCTCGTTCGCCTTGTTCGTGAGTTGCTCGCCAACCTTCTTGAGGCCCGTCCTCACCGACCTTTCAACAGACTATACAGCGAAAAATACCTTGGAAGAGCTCCTCCATGAATCATTTCCCCATCCCCATTGCTTTCTCGCTGCGGTTTGCATGACACACCTGATCGAGTGTGGCTTTCAAAATACGACAATCGAATCGGAGCATGAGTTTCGAGCGGCCTTGACGAAGGACCCCCTCCTTGCCTACGCCTCCGAGGCTTGGGCTTTCCACGCTCGGGCAGGGTTAGATGACGAGGAAAGCAAGCGCCGAACGGAAAAGTTCATCAGCGAAAGCAATGCCTTCCCTGCTTTCGCCAACCCTGCTGGAACTTCGCACTTCGACATTCTGACTCCTCTCCATATTGTGGCCCTCTACCATCTGCCCCAGGCTTTGTTTATGGATGCCACTTTGGGCAACCCAAATGTCACAACCAAACTACATCGACGGACGCCTCTGATCGTTGCCTCTCAATCTGGCCACGAAGAGTTTGTTGCAAGCCTCATAACGTTATCCGATATAGAGGTGAACCTGGCTGACGCTGGCGGGTACTCAGCGCTCATGCATGCCGCTTGGTATGGCCGCGAAGTCGCTGTCAAACTCCTTCTGGCGCACCCCGATGTTAGGGTGAACCTGGTCGACAGCGACGGGCAGTCAGCACTCATGTTAGCCGCAAAACGCGGTTGTGAAGGCGTCGTCAAGCTCCTTCTCACATATCCCGAGATTCAGGTCAACCTAGTTAACAGCAAAGGTTGGTCAGCACTCATGTGGGCTGTCCATGAGGGCCACGAAGGCATTGTCAAGCTCCTCCTAGCATCTCTCAACATTCAAGTCAACATGGTCAGGGACGATGGATGGTCAACACTCATGTGGGCCGCTCATCGAGGCCATGAATGCATTGTCAAGCTGCTCATGGCGTGTCTCAGCAATCGTGGCAACCTGGCTGGGAACGACGGTTGGTCAACACTCATGTGGGCTGTTCGCGTGAGCCGTGAAGACATTGTCAAGCTCCTTCTGGGGTATCCCGAGACTCCAGTCAACCTGGTCGGTAGAGACGGGGGTTCAGCACTCACGTGGGCTGCTTATTGGGGCTATGAAGGCGTCGTCAAGCTCCTTCTAATGCATCCAGACATTCAACTCAATCTGGTCACAAACAGCGGACTTTCCGCGCTCATGCTGGCTGCGAGCGAAGGTCACGAAGGCATCGTCAAGCTCCTCCTAGCGTATCCCGATACCCTAACCAATCTGGTCGACAACGTCGGGTGGTCAGCACTCTTGCTGGCTGCGAGCGAAGGCCACGAAGGTGTCGTCCGGCTTCTTCTGGCCCATCCAGAGAGCCAGGCCAGCCTGGCCAGTTACCACGGTTCAACAGCACTCTTGCTGGCTGCTGAATACGGCCACGCAGCAGTCGTCGAACTCCTTCTCACCACTGGTGCTTTCGATGTCAACGCATTTGACAACGGTGGAGACACGGCAATCAAGATGGCTGCCCAACGAGGCCATGAATTCATCGTTCGCCTCCTTCTTAATATACCCAATGTTGACACCAAGATTAGGAGCACCACAGACGGACACACTGCAATGTCTGCGGCCCGGGCCAACGGCCACGATGAAATTGTTGAACTCTTGCAAGGCTTCGAGTCGCTACAGGCCGTTGTGGGAAGCCTTCTCAAAATCAACCAACTCTCCGTCAGCAACGTTCCCATCGAAGACGGGTCCGATTCTGATACATCGGAATGCTGGTTTGATGCCGAGGAAACGTTAGGAGAGGATGTTGTAGCAGTGTCTGTTACCTGAATTCGTGAACACCAAACGCTGGACATTCACCTGGGTTGGTTATATCTGTTCACTCTTCTTTCAGAGCTCGTTATATGATACACTGGATTCTCTATTCTTTGCACGTCTGTACAACATCAACCTCTGCTTTTTCACACTTTCCGAGAATTCAAGTACGTTCAATAATAAGAGACCAGGAAAATATAGGTAAAGTCTGATTGTCAACTTGCTCAGAGACGCCCGAGGAACGATAGATAACGAATCTATCAACGGACGAAATAAGGCAAGAAGGATCGCCCTTGCAAAAATCTTCCATTTAATGCTTGACGCCTTCCTCCAACCTCTGCTGCTTCTTCGAGCAATATTATGGCTCCCATCGCGCTCCGTGGCGGCGGCGGCGGCGGAGGAGGAGGAGGAGGAGGAGGAGGAGGGAAGAGATAGATCCGCAAGCCCATATGGGCTGTTCACTACAGCGTGAAGCAGGGATATTCTCCAGCTTTATCTGCGGGAAACTGAAGTTTAGCGGGATATGTGAAAGCTGGTCCGGGTGGCAGGTTTTGTTCTTGAGGTTTGCAGAGGGGAAGGTGCAGGTGGGCCTATGGATGGAAATGCGATGGAAATGGACAATGCCCTCCGAAAATGAACAAGAGCCTGCCGACCTCTTCTCCCGCATGGTATCTTAATCTATGTTCAGATCCATTCTGTACCGTTTTTGCTGATCTAAAGTGTCTAGCAGCTCTGTGTCCCACGAAATTGACAATGGTTACTTGACGCGACTCCATCGAGTAACCCAAAGTCGCCTTCGATAGGGGCGGCATTACCGACGGAGAAGACCTCTGGTGTATAGGTAGGCTTTAGTACTTCGGGAACGTTGCAAGCACCGTCCACCCCTCCCTGCATCGTCTGCGGGTCTGGGGGTTGTGATGGGCGCTTATTGACAGGCTTCTATTATAAGAATGCCTTCGTGTGACCGCTGGGACTTACATCAGACCAACCCGGATGCCCGCCCTTGCCCCTCTTTCCCCCAGAGCCACCAAGGCCGCCCTGCTGCTCATCTACTCTGCAGCTGTCGATGGACCATCGTCGGACGCACAACGTGCGTACTTCAGTTGCAGCCATCTCCACGTAGCTCTGAACCCATGTAACAGGTCGAACGAGAGCTTTTCTCAGTCGGTGAGAGAAGGCAGAGTGGTGGGGGTAGGCGTTTGTCTCGTCCTGATCATTTACTGTTGAACTAACTGCCCAATATTAGTTGGCCATGCTTCATCCTCGCTAAGAACAGCCGCAATAGTCCCCAGCGCCCGGGATTTTCAGATCGTGGATTCGACTCTCAGTGTGGTTGGAGGTGATGTAGTTCATAACCACAACCATCATCACTATGAGCACTCGCGAGGTATATGGGCACTCCTGCAGTCGATACCCAATTTCCGCAACATCTACCTGGATATGTTGAGCAAGGCCACACCAGGGACTGGCATGTGGCTTCTGAAAGGCGACAAATTTCGCCTGTGGCTCGAGCCTAACGGCGACATCAAGATTTTCTGGGGATCGGGAATCCGTACGTTGTTTGCTTGCACACCAATAGCATCCCTTCTGACTCGTGGACATAGCCGGCGCTGGAAAGACCCTTCTCGCGTGAGTTAACTCTCTACCCGTTCATACCCCTCCTGAAGCCTCTACCCAGATGCATCGTCATCGAACATCTTGAAGCCCTGCGCCAAGAATCAGATGGCAACATCTGCGTTTGCTATATCTACTTCCGCTACAGCGAACGCGGAGGAGTAACAGTCCGCAACATCCTTGAGAGTCTCGTGAAGCAAACCCTCGAACGACACCCGGACTGCCGTACTGTCATTGAGCAAATCTACACTCAACACCTTCGCGAAGGCACAGAACCAACGGAGGCACAGCTACTGGGACTTCTCCGGCAACTGAACGAGGGCGTGACGGCCACGTTCTACATTCTCGATGCCCTGGACGAGGCCCTGTCCAAGATACAGCTGGCAATCGTGAAGGCGCTCGCCTCGCTGAAAGTCAAGCTCTTCATAACGTCGCGACCTCTCGCAACGGTGGAAGCATATTTTCCTCAAGCCCATACCTTCACTATTGTTGCCCAGGATGCCGATCTTGACCTTTGCATCACCAAAGGAATCGACGAGAGCCCAGATCTGCAGCATCTGCTGCGCCAGGCGGATTCCTCACTCAGAGAAGAGGTCTTCTCTACGGTGAAGCAAAACTGTGGTGGCATGTACGACATTCCTCATTTGTGCGTCTCGGAGTCAAGCTAAACATAATACCCCGCCAGGTTTTTACATGCCGCTCTTCAGCTGGACGCACTATCCGAGTGTTTAAACGCCCGTGATGTCAGGGCTACGCTCAGTGCGTTTCCCACCAGAATCGAGGACGTCTATCGCCAAACCTGGGCTAGGATATGCAACCAAGGTCTCAACCACACCTCCATCGCGAAAGCTGTCTTGGTATGGGTTCTCAATGCGTCGAGGTCCATGACCATAGAAGAGCTTCAGCATGCCGTGGCCACCTGCCCGGAGACCCACAAATTCAAGTCTGATCTGCTTGTGCCTGGTGCCACTCTTATATCTCTGTGTCGTGGCTTGGTCACCGTCGAAGAAGAGAACCGCCTCGTTCGCCTCGTTCGTGAGTTGCTTCATATCCCTGCTTGATCCGTTCTCATTCACATACCGATAGACTATACCGCTAAAGACGCTTTGGAAAAGCTCCTCCGTGAATCATATCCCCATCCCCAATCTTATCTCGCTGCTGTCTGCATGGCACATTTGACCGAGTGTGGCTTTCAAAATACGATGATTGAATCAGAGAAAGAGCTCAGAGCGGCCTTGAAGAAGGATCCCCTGCTTGCCTATGCCTCTGGGGCCTGGGCATTGCACGCTCGGGCAGGGTTGGATGATGAAGCAAGCAAGCGCCGAACCGCACAGTTCATCAGCAAAATCCATGCCTTCCCTGCATTTACAAGCCCTAACAGAACTTCGCGCTTCGATATTGTCACTTCCCTCCATGTTGTGGGCCTCTACCATCTACCCCCGTCTCTGGGGATGGACACCATCGCAGGAAACCCAAATGCAAGAACCAAACTGTACCAAGAGACACCTTTGATGGTCGCCTCTCGGTTTGGCCATGAAGACTTTGTTGCACACCTCCTCACATTATCTGATATCGATATCAACCTGGCTGACGCTGAGGAGTGTTCGGCTCTCACGCGAGCTGCTGGGCGGGGTCATGGCGGCGCCGTCAAACTGCTCCTCGCGCATCCCGAGGTTCAAGTTGACCAGCTCGACAGCAAAGGGTTGTCGGCGATGATGCATGCTGCGAGGCATGGCCATGCAGGCGTCGTCAGTCTCCTCCTGGGGCATCCCGGGATCCAGGTCAACCTGGTCAGCAGTGTCTGGTTGTCACTCATGTGGCCAGCGCTCACCTTGGCTACAAGCGGGGGGCGCAAAGGCGTCGTCCAGCTCCTCCTAGCCCATCCCAAGATTCAGGTCAATCAAGTTGATCGTAACGGATGGTCAGCACTGATGCTTGCTGCTACGTATAAACACGAAGGGATTGTGGAACTCCTACTCGCGCATCCTGAGATTCAGATCAATCTGGTCAACAGCGATGGACGCTCAGCACTCATGATAGCTGCACGGTATGGTCTCAGCGGCGTCGTCAAGCTCCTTCTAGCGCATCCCAAAATCCTGATGAACCTAGTCGATAGCGATGGGGGGTCAGCACTCCTTCTAGCCTCAAGACAAGGCCACCAAGATGTTGTCAAGCTCCTCTTGTGCCACCCCAAGATTCAGGTCAACCTGGTCGACAGAGACGGCCTATCAGCGCTCATGCTGGCTGCTGGTCTTGGTCACGAAAGCTCGGTCAAGTTCCTTCTGGTCCGACTCGAGATTCAGGTCGACCTGACCAACAAACATGGCTCGACGGCGCTCTTGCTGGCTGCCGAATACGGCCACACGACCATTGTAGAACTCCTTCTCACCACCGGTGCCTTCGATGTCAACGCATTTGACAACGATGGGGACACAGCAATCAAGATGGCAGCCAAAGAAGGCCATGAAGCTGTCGTTCGTATCCTTCTTGACGCATTCGGTGTCGACACCACGATCAAAAGCACTGCAGACGGACACACCGCAATGTCTGCGGCGCGGGCCAACGGACATGGTGACATTGTTGAGCTCTTGCAAACCTTTGAGTTGCGAAAGGTTGTAACGGAAGGCCCTCTCTGTATCGACCAGCTCTCCTTCGGCAATGATCCCGATGCAGATGGATCCGACTCTGAATCTTTGGAATGCTATTTCGATGCCGAGGAAACATTTGGAGGGGACGTCGCAGCATTGGCTGCTGCCTGAATTTATAAATGTTGAACGCTGGCCGTTCACCTGGGCTGGTTAGATATCCGTTCAGTCTTCTTTCGGAGATCGGTATACGATATACTGGATTCTCTGTTCTTTGCATCTTTATACAACGACGACCTGCTTGTTAGAACATCTCAAGGAGTCGAGTACGTTGAGACATGAAAACCATAGGTAAAAGCGCGATTTGCTCGCCAACTTACACAGAGATGCCCAAGGAGCGAAAGGCAACAAATCTATCAGGAGAAAAACGAACGAAACGAGAAGGAAAGGATTACTCTAACCAGCATGACGCAATCCTCATCTTAATCCTCTATCACAACAGCCCGAAATCCCCCCATGCGACCCCATCTTGACCCAATCCAAGGTGGGCTGAGACCTATAAATGTCCCGTTTATCTCTCGAGGCTCCGCTGCTGCTCCGATCATGCCTCCCTTCGCCCTGAATAGAGAGGAGGAGGAGGAGGAGGAGGAGGGAAAGATGGCCCCACAAGTTCCGACTTACTAACTGGGTGTCAAAAGGTGTGTCGAAAGGCGTTAAAATAAAGAGGTCCTCTACCGTTGCTCTGCATTAATTACTTCCCACTTTGCGTCTAGCTCCAAGAGTTCCAAGGGCCCCCCAAGTTATGGCCCAAAGACCAGCGGGGCTGTCTCAGGGTAGATATGTGCGAGCTAAACGCAAGTACAATGACTCGGCGTGGATATGAAGAGAAAACCATGCGAAGAAAGTATTCCCCTTGTAAATAGATACCTCTCATCATACGTCAGGTTGGGATGTGCATACTGAAGTCAAAGAACAGTGCATATTGTGCATAGGCGACAACAACTAATTAAGGTTACAACATTACAGGCTTGAGGGCATGTCCGACCGTGCTGCCCCCTATGATGCATGACGAGTTCTAGTTAGCGACCGAAGAGGGCTAAATGACGCTGGGCATATCAAGGAGTATGCGAACGAGAGCATCATGACCATTTTTAGCTGCCATCTTGATTGCTGTCTCCCTATCGTGGTCAGATGTATTGAAATTGACATTTTTGGCGGCGAGGAGTTCCACGGCGCCTTTATGGCCATTGCTGGCTGCCAGTACGAGTGCCGAATACCCTCGGTTGGTGACCAGGTTGACCTGAATGTCTCGATGTCCCAGGAGGAGCTTGATGATGCCTTCAAAGCCGTTCCTGGCAGCAAGAATGAATGCCGACCACCCTTTTCTATTAGCTAGGTTGACCTGAATATCGGGACGTGATAGAAGGACTTTGACAACGCCTTCATGACCTAAGCCTGCTGCAAGCATGAGGGCTGACCACCCATCGGTCGTGACCAGGTTGACCAGGATGTCCGGATGTCCCAGGAGGAGCTTGACAATGCCTTCAAAGCCGTTCCTCGCAGCCAGCATGAGAGCTGACCACCCTTCGGTCTTGACGAGGTTGACCTGAATTTGGGGGTGTTGTAGGAGGAGCTTGATGATGCCTTCGTGGCCTCTGCTCGCTGCCTGTATGAGGGCTGACGATCCTTGGAGGGTGACCAGGTTGATCTGAATTTCGTGATGCCCCAGGAGGAGCTTAGCAATGCCTTCGTGGCCTTCGTTGGCCGCTAGGGTGAGTGTTGACAGTCCTTGGCTTGTACGCAGGTTGACTTGAATCTTGCGGTGTCTCAGCAGGAGCTTGACAATACCTTCGTCGCCTCTGCTAGCTGCCAAAAAGAGCGCTGGGCATCCTTCGCGGCCAACAAGATTGGCCTGAATTTCGGGATGCTCCAGGAGGAGCCTGACGATGCCTGCGTAACCTAAGCCTGCTGCCAGCATGAGTGCTGACCACCCCTCACTAGTGACCAGGTTAACCTGACACGTATCTCAGACAGGGTGACGAGGTGCGCAACAAGGTCTCCGTGGCCAAACCGAGAGGCGAGCATCAATGGGGACTGTTGGTGGATTGGGGTTGTTGCATTGGGGTTGTTAATGGTCACATCTTCGATCAATACCAGAGGGAGATGGTTGAGTGCCAGAATGTGTACGGGGCTGAGGATGTCGAAATGGGCGGAACGGTCAACGCTGGTCAAGGCAGGAAACGCATGGCTTTCCAAAATGAACTTGGCAGCTCGCCGTCGGCTGCTGTCATCTTTGTCCTTCTCCAAGGATTCGCGAGCATGAAAGGCCCAAGCTTCGGATGCGTAGGCGAGCAGAGTGTCTTCCTTCAAGACTCTTCCAAATTCTTCTTCCGAGGCGATCGTTGTATTCTGGAAGCCACATTCGGCTAGATGTGTCATGCAAACAGCAGCAAGAAGAGAATGGGGACGCGGAAAGGATTCGTGAAGGAGCCCTTCCAGGGTATCTTTCGCCGTATAGTCTATTAGATTGTGAGCAATGTTAAGCGTAGGAGGGTCACTGTACCACCTACGTACGAGACGAACAAGACGACTGTCTTGTTCAACAGTAACCAAACCTCGGCATAAGGATACGAGCGTGGTACCAGGCACAAGCCGACCGGGCTCGAATCTATGGGTCTCCGGGGAGGTGGCGATGGCCTGCTCGAGTTCCTCTACAGTCATGGATCTCGGTGCGTTCAAAACCCAGACAAACACAGCTTTGGCAAGCGAGACCTGGTCGGCATTTTGGTTGAGAACCCTGTCCCAAGTCTGCAAATAGACGTCCTCAATCCTGGGGGAAAGGGCCTTCAGCTTCTGCCCCACTGCGTGAGCGCTCATGCAATCGTACAGCGCATCAAGTTGAAGTGAAGCAAGCAGAAACCTGGTGAAATGGGTATGGTCAGCTCCATGTCGAGGCGTCTGGAGGAGACTCCTTACATTCCACCACAGTTCTGCTTGATGGTAGAGACAATCTCTTCTCTCAGCAACGGCCCTGCCTGCAGTATTAGATTTTGGAGATCCGCACTTTCCGCCAACCTTTTTGCGATGTGGAGATCAAGATCGCCGTCCTGGGGAATAATAGAGAATGTGCTCGCTTCCGGGAAGCTGGCCTCTGCGGCGTTTAGCGGTCGTGAAGTTATGAAGAGCTTGACGTTCAGAGTGGCAAGCATTTTCACAACAGCGAGTTGAGTTTTGGTTGGCGCCTCATCCAGAGCATCAAGGACAAAAAATGTGCATGCCATATGGCCAGCCAGCTCTCGAAGAAGCTCCAGGAGTTGCCCCTCGGTCGGCTCCGACCCTTCCCGCAGATGTTGAGCATAGGTTTCTTGGATGATGGCAAGGCACTCAGGATGCCGCTCGAGAGTTTGCTTCACAAAAATTTCGAGGACATTGCGAACCGTCACTTCTGAAGGGTCGCTATAGCGGAAGTAGACATAACAAACACAGATTTTAGCGTCTGACTCTCGACACAAGGCTTCCAGATGCGCGATGACGATTGATCTTGAAGCAAGCTTGAGTGAGAGTTGGCTTAGTTTGAGAAGTGCACTCACGCGAGAAGAGTCTTCCCAGCTCCGGCTGTGGTTGAAAGTCAGATATGAGAGGACAGTCTAGTATTCGGGAAGAAGACTCACGGATTCCTGAGCCCCAGAAAATCTTGATATTACCATTTGGCTCGAGCCAGAGGCGAAATCCATCGCCTTTGAGCAGCCACATGCCCGTCCCTGGCGTGGCCTTGCTCAGCATGTCGAGGTAGATCCTTCGGAAATTGGGTATCGACTGTAAGAGTGCCCATATATCCCTCGGGCGCTCGTAGTGATAGTGGTTGTGGACCATATCACCCCCCACCACGCTGAAACTAGAGTGAGCAATTTGCAGATCGCGAGCGCCGGGAAAGAACGCGATTGCTCTCTGTGTGTGCATGCTCTGAACCGCTAGGATAGGCTTATAAGGCACATATTGGTGTTAGGACTAGGAGGCGAGCTCACTCTCGCTACCGTTCCCACATTTCGGTGAGAGAGAACCCTGTCCTAACTAATAAGTTCATTAGCCACATTCCAAGTTGAAGACAGCGGTCATGAGACGACGCACATTGGAAACCAGAGGTTGAGCCATTGGGGTTAAACCACTGCAGGGTAAGGTGGCAACCAATGAGGCCCTCCAGATGAGGGTAAGTAATAGATGGATTCGAAGACAGGCAGTCCCCGGAAAGCTGTTGATGCAAGACAGTGCAAGTTCAACCTACCTTGGGTCGCACACCTCGTGATCACGTCCATCATCGCCAACGGATGCTAAACATAGCGCTAAGCGCCTGAAAGCGGTCTCACAACAACTCAGGCATAACAAAATGACTGCTGAGAGACGAAGAGTGCTGGGTAGGTTTGCTCCGACCGGACCACCCAGCGTTGGTTAGAGAGCCTACGATCTGGGGAAAGCGATTGCTCGATTTATGTGCATGCCCTGTCCAGCTAAGATAAGCCTATCGAATTCGTGTCGGTGCTACTTACGGTTGAAACGAGCGCCGACCTCTCTGTCGTGCGTTCTTCCTCTTGGGAGAGACCACTGTCCTGGCTGTTAAGTTGATGATGAGCACTACGTCCGCTTGGGTTGTTGGTCCACCGGTATTCGAACCAAGACAGGAAAGGGTGGCAGAATTTCAACCCGGAAGGAGATGAATACCGGGCAGTGCTTCAATTTAGCGGACCTTGGGCCGCACAAACCTCATGGCCACGCCAACGTCAGCTGCACATACAGTAGGGCTACACTCGTTTGCATACATATGTACTCTCAGGGTCTGACATTGGGGTGAATGTGCCAGCGAAACGTCAAGGGGCTATGTCTAGCATCTAGCGCCGATTACAGCATGGGCGTCTATTCAAATGTTCGCATTACAACTTCCGAGGGGGTTAAATCCCAATGGAAATTTCGACTCTACGGTCCTGGAAGGCGATGTTAGCTCCATGTCACATCGAACTCATCAAGCCATATGCTGCGTATACTTCAGCTCTTCTTGGGACTACGAATGCCTCGTCTCGGTGAGGTATGTTCAATGGCCAACGATTAAACGCTGATGGTCCACAAAATCGAAACCGCAGCCGACTCGACTCGGCAAAGTACTATGCCTCTATTTGTGAACCCTGGGAAATCAAAATCAGGACTATGCACTGCACAGAGGGTGGGTTCACATATAATATGATATACCACGCGGCCAGGCGCCCTCTGGCTCGGTTGCATCCTCAGGCGGCTACTTAAAGCACTAGTACTGCGTAAATCCTCTCCCTCTTGGAATCTTAATCCTGCCCTACCCACAACGGTACAATGACCTCCTTTACCACTTATACCACCATGACAAGCAAAAGTCAGCTTGATGCTAAAGGCGCTCCAGCTGGTTCTGGTGAGGGAAAGGCCAAGCAAAAACATGTCCTGTAAGTCGCTCATGCCGCTGCGTTAGTGCGCAACGATTTTGGGCATGTCACTAACAGAAGCACAGCGATATCGTCTTCCTTCAAGATGCTACAGGCTCTCAAGGACCTTACATCGAAGCATGTAAAATTGCCATCAGTGACATCTGCGACAAAGTCTCTGAACACATGGGGTCGACTCCCGCCTCTGCTTTATCAAACTCCAACTCGTCGTTGTCGTCTAAACGTGACCCCATCCGCTTTGGGTTGATTGCGTTCAGAGACCACCCACCTCAGGACCACTCCTACGTAACCAAGAACTTTGGATTCACCTCGTCGGTGGGTGAGATGAAGAAGTGGTTGGGAGGCTTGGTGGCGAGTGGGGGAGGAGATGGGCCGGAGGCGAGTACGGCTGCTTTGGCTGAAGCGTTGAATTTGGGGTGGAGGCAGGAATCGGAGGACGATGAAACAGAAGAAGAGGATGTCGAAAAAACTGGGGACTTCGTTCCGACGCAGCATTCGGAGCAATGGCAGAGCAATGGCAAGCAAGAAGTAAGGCCTTCACCACCGGCAGTCCAACCACGTGCTAGACGGGGTTTGAATTTGAGCGCTTCATCCATCGCTCGGCCGTTACGCAGGCTGTCCCAACGCTTGTTCCAACGCCGGCCATTTCGCCTTGCCCAGCGACTGCGTTCCATTCCTCGGACAAAGAAGCGAGTGAAGGTCGTCAAGATTGTTGTACTCATCACGGATGCTCCTCCTCATGGTCTAGGAGAACGAAGAGATGGGTTTCCGAATGGTTCTCCAGACCGTAAGTGGCAATCATCGTACATTGATTTGTTGTATTACATCCCTTTTTCTTTTTTTAGAAAACGACCCGCTGGGCATTGCACGTCGAATGGCCGAGCACGGTATTTCTTTGGTACGCCCACCTTTTATGACAACCCGCATCGTCAATTCAGTCCTCACAAGTTGGGGCAGTACGTGATCGCCTGCGAGCCAACGCTCAGCCATACCTACAAACACGCTGTGGACTTCTACCGAGCCTTAACCCGGATAACCAGGTAAGCATTGCTTGTGCCTTCTGTGCCGTAGTCACTCATCCACCGTCCAATCTCGTCATAAAGCGGTCGGATGGTCCCTCTCCTCAACGCCTCTCAGCTAGGGAACTACATCATCGGTTCTGCACTTGAGACTTTGGAAACAGAGGAGCTTCTCGCGCAGTTCCAGGATACCATCCTTGAGGATGTGTACGGACAAGGTAAGAGCATCGAGGAAGCCGTTGAGAGTGTACAGCAGCAAGTTACACAGCAACAGGCGCGTTTCTCAGGGGCCAGATTCTACCGGTAGATGCTCATCACGGAACAATCTAGGTCGAGGTGCACACGCTGCTCGTGGACGATGTGTACGCCCCCAGCAGGCAGGCAGAGGCGAATGTTGCCTCCTGGATGAACGCAAGGAGATTGGGAGATGCGCGCAAGAAAGTTAAAGAAGTGAGTTCCACAGCTTGGTGGTGTGCACGATTCACGATGAGACTCCCACTAACCATCCATCATAGATCAAAGGCCGACGTATGAGATCAACATATGTGGGCGACGAGATGCACACTAGTCGTCCAGGGGGGGTGGGCATGACTGATTATGTGGAATCGGAGGTGGTGGTGCCAGCCGAATTCACGTCCCGAGGGAAAGAAACATTGGGAGGGTCTTCTTCTGGTTCTCAACCCCCCGTTCCTCCTCCAGAGTATGATATTCCCTTCTACGTGGTTCCGCAAGCCCGTACGTCCAGGGGGGCTGTTAGCATTGAGCAGGTATATTCTTCATTCTTCCATTCCACGCGAACTTGAATCTGACTGGCTTACTTTGCTAGACTCGACGAATGGTAATGACGAGCCTTGCTCGAAATTCGGAAGTTGGTCCGGGAGAGACGTTTACACCTAAAGGTGTTTGGGCAAAAGCGGCTGGTGGACGTGCAACTGAAGGGAAATGGGCCAGTTGAGGAGCGAATATAGAACCTCTGATTTCTCCTCTCTTTTTATGTCTTAATCTCTTCTCCAAATGCCGTACTGGAGCATCATCCCTATTTGGCTCTGTATAATATCTGTGATCGTGCCTTTGACCGATTAATTGGCCTCATAGGGGGTGGCAGCGTTGAGCGCATGTGATCACGTGTGCGCGACATTTGCCAAAGCGTTTCGTGGTTCAGCCGTTCTTTGTTTTCGTCCTCCGTCATCGCGATACCTGGCCACTGGCTTCAAGATGTCATCAACACCGCTAACAGGGGCAACAATAACCCTGACAGCGCTGCTCAACTCTTTGCATGCCCATCTCCAATCACAAACCCAGCTCCTCCCAACGCTACACGCCCAGCTAGGACTTGCACCATCAGCACTCGAGGATGAACTCAAAGATCTCCAAAATCAGCTCATCCAAGGCGTCGAGCGTCAGATCGATGTGCGGAGGAAAGAGGTGGAGGAATGGTGGCGAAATGTACAGGCGCTTGGGGGGAATGTCAAATCAACGGGGACGACATTAGGAGAGCTGAGGAAGGAGCAGTCGTTACCGAGACGATTCGATCTTGTCACCGAGTTTTAGGAGAAACTGAGGCAGGGGTACCATGCGAAACTGGAACAGTTGACGGCGATCACCAATCGCCTGCATGCTCTCGCAAGGACGTTGGGGAATGCATACTTTGCGGCGGATGTCTTGGAGCCAACGGCTGCAGCCGCGGCGCAAGATGTGGAGATGGCCGCCTCAAGATACGTCGTACGTGACCAAGAACTTTGGTTTCACTTCGTCCGTGGCCGAGATGAAAAAGTGGTTGGGAGGATTGGTGGCAAGTGGAGGGGGCAATGGGCCAGAGGCGAGCACAGCTGCTATAGCCGATGCGTTGGATATGGAGTAGAGTCAATCGGAGGAGGATGAGGTGGAAGGAGAGAAGAAAGGAGTCAAGGTTGTCGAGATTGTTGTGCTCGTTACAGATGCTCCTTTTCGTGGACTGGGAGAGCCCGGAGATGGGTTCCCCAGATCGTGAGTTTCCTTCCTGATTTCAGCAGTATGTGATGCTGATTTCTTCTATCCTTCCAGAAAACGATCCGCTGGAAATTGCACGTCAGATGGCGGAGCATGGGGTCTCTCAGGTACGTCCATCCTCTTCAACTTTCGTCGCCGAATTAGTTCTTACCCGAGCAGTATATGATGCATGCAAACCAATCCTCAGCCACTACAAACATGCTGTTGACTTTTATCGTGCTTTGACGGAAATTACCAGGTGTGTTTCTTATCTCTGCACTTGCACCGCACGCACTAGATTGCTGACACACATATTTCGATTGCAGTGGCTGAATGGTCCCTCTGCTCAACGCCTCCCAGCTCGGCGACTACATCATCGGTTCCGCGCTCGAGACACTGGCAACAGAGGAACTCATTTCCCAGTTCCATGATACCATCCTCGAGGATGTATATGGGCAAGGCAAGAGTGTTGAAGAAGTCGTTGAGAGGGTTTAACAGCAGCTCGCGCAGCAACAGGTACGTTTCTTAGCTGTTCAAGTGTCTTTGTAAATGCCCATCATGAACGATACAGGTCCAAATGCAGACGCTGCAGGTGGACGACGTCTATGCCCCCAGCAAGGAAGCGGAGGCCAACGTCTTCTCATGGAAGAACGCTGGTAAATTGGCCGACGCGCGTGGTAGGGTCCAAGAGGTAAGTTTTGGTTCAGAATCTATGTACCTATGACTCTGTCAACGCTTGGCTTTTCCTTGTCCATCACACGAATAGTCTTATCTTCTACAGATCAGTGCTCCTCGCATGCAATCAGAATACGCAAGTGCGCCTGGCATGGGTTCTTTTGGGAGTGGAGCTGTACCAAGCGGCAGGATGTGGGCCTCGACGCCTTGCGGTGCGACGCCTCCTGGATCCTCGGCATTCGGCTCTGCCGCCCCATCACTCTTTTCCAATCCAACATTTGGTATTGGGGGGGAGGGGGGGGGGGGGGGGGGGGGGGGGGGGGGCAGCTCTTCTTGTGCACCACCCTCGGGCTGGCGGAAGCTATCGGCGGCGCAGGCCAACGGCCACGATGGAGTCGTTGGGCTATTGAAAATCCTTGAGTTGCGAAAAGCTGTTATGGAAGGACCTCTCGATATCGATCAGCTCTCCGTCAGCGACGATTCCATTGAAGGTGGATCCGATTACAATTCATCGGACTGCTGGCTCGATGCCGAGGAAACATTGGGAGAGGAAGATGTAGATGTGGTTGTTGCCCGAATTCATGAACGTTGAACGTTGACCTACATCGCCGATTAGACATCCGTTTACCCTTCTTTCAAGGGTCGTTGTATTAGTATACAAACAACTGTCTACACTAATCCAGGCATTCCCAGATAAAAAATGATGTAGATCTCCGGTACCTAGGCTGACCAAAGTCGTTACGAGCCCTAAGCTGCGCAAAGCAAGGCCATACTCATATGTGGCGCGAATGAGAGCTGATCAATCACCTTGCCAGACGTGCCAGTGGGAAAGAGAGAGAAAGAGAGAGTGGCTTATCAACGTACAAATACAAAGATCTAATTATCATAATTGAATCCCTGCTCGCTGGCATGGATTCGTCGTCGTGATATAAGAGAAAGAGAAGAAACGAGAGTGAAATTTGTACATACACATGGAGTCGAGAGCGATCAAAGGAAAAAAAGACTAGAAAAAAATAGGTAAAGGAACGACAGGGCTGTCACTAGGACTGCCAGTAGAAGAACGAATTCATCAACAGAACAGCGAACGAACAAACAATGCGAGGAAAACATGGATCACCGGAGAAAGGTTCAATCAATCCTCATCTTCCTCCTCTCTCACACCACCCCCTCCAAAACCGCCATACGACCCCATCTTGGCCATCTCCACCCGATCCAAACTAGGTCTAGGTTTAAAACTCTCCCGCTTGGCCCTCGATGCTTTCTTCATGATGTCCATCCCCAGCTTGCTGTTACCCGCATCGCTGGTCCCTGTGTGGTTAGGTACGAGAGCAGCATGCCCCGCACTCGGAAACCTCTTGGCCGCCATACCCGCCACACCACCTGTCCGTTGGATAGACCCCAGACCAGACGTGCTCCTCGTCGCCCTTCCTCCTGTTGCGGGTGTCGCTCTCGTCGTGCTCCCAGGTACCCTTCCATGTCCCAACGCTGCCTGCTTCCCACTATTACTATTGGGCTTGGTGGCTGTCGAAGAGACAGGTTTCGGCACCGTCTTGCCTGGCGTCTTGCTCGGAATCTTTGTCGGCGACGACGCCCTAGCTGATGGAGCATGGTTCAGCCCACGACATGCACCTAGCGGAACGCGAGTTGTGCTCTGACCTGATGCCGCTGCAGCCGTTGCAGCACTCGATGAAGAAGCAGTGGACGAAACCAATCTTTGTCGTTTATTCGGTACGCTCTGCGTGGAGGACGACGTGGAAGCCATGGCGGAGCGTGGTCGGACGGCGGGTGTCACACTCCCACTACCGCGGGATGAGCTGCCGGGTACGAAGCCTGTGCTGGTGCTATTGCCGTGGCTCGTCGTGCTACCTGTTGTGGAACCGGTGGGTGTGGTAGCACGCGCAGGAACAGAGCCCGATCGACCTGGTCTGCCCGGGCGAGACTTGTTCTCTTGCTCTTGTTGGCTGATCGTTTCGTTGAGCGCCTGGATCATACTCTCGCCATAAACGAGGAAGAGCATGCCGGTTTCTTGTTCCCATTGGGGTAGGGCAGCGACGAGGTCTTGTTCGAGCTGATTAATGAATCGGTTAGCGCAATGAGGTAGTTGGAGAGGTAAGATATTGCTTACTCGAGGTTTCTCCTTTTGCACGCGTTTACGCATCTTTTCTTCGCGTAGCAGACGGCCGGGATCCCGACCACGTCCTAGGAGACGCGTTTGATCTGAAGCAGCAGCAGCCAACTCCTTCTCTTCTTCACAAATCTTGAAGTACTTCTTGATGCTGGCGAGTAGAGGCGCCTTTAGCCTTCGCTCTTCACGCAGTTTCCGGATCTCTGCCTCGTGGATGCTTAGCAGTTCCTCCGTAAAGTCATCTGTGCAGCGTTGAGTTTGAGACCCTCGTAAGACATACAGCTCAAACGTACCATCCGCGAAAGCTGCAAAGTCTGCGCGCTCATCCTCTCCAACCATCAAATCATCCCACAACTGCCTAATCTCCTCTCGTGCACTCTCGACGAACTGACCCATCCTCTCCTGCTTCAGCTCCAGCATCCTGTTCAGCTCTTCTTCGTACTGCCTGACGGTATCCTCTGTGCTCCCCCGATTCATATCCACAAACGCGTCCATATCAGACTCGTCCACTCCAAGCCTCCGCCATAGTCCTTCCAGTTGATCATACATCGCTTGAATATGAGCTTCTCGCTTCCGTTTGACTTCTTCCAGAGCAGAATGCTGAGCCTGTGCCCATTCGATCAGCCGTAGAGACGGTTCGACATTCTCTAGTCCAATCGGGATGGTGGGGTTTGATTGGAGTGCCTCTTCGTCCGCTTGTTCAACTCGAGCGACAAAGTTGGCAAAGATCCGTCGGTAGCTGTCTTCTGATTCGAGGTTTGGTTGGACGGAAGAGGAGGAGGATGGTTCGCCTTGGAAGAGCATGGCTACCATGCCGTTGGTGCGTGAAGGAGGCGTTGGCGTTGAGACGAGGAAGGGATCTCCATCTGACATCTGTTGGTTTGAAGATGCGCCTAGAGCAAAGGTGTTGTACGAAGGATCGTCTGTGTCCATCGAGTCGTGGCCTGGCGCAATGCCCAATTCACTGTGTAGCCAGTCGATCTGCGCAAAGATGCTTGATAGTTGATGTAGTCGTTTAGTCTATTATCAAGTCAGCTTTACGTCTAATGTGGGATATAGACGTAACTCACCACTTCTGCCTTGCCTCGTACGAGCTCCTTTTCCAGTCTCAGGAATCGCTCGGGTGTCACATCCCTCGGCGCATTCGAGTCTGCATCGTCCATCTCCACATCGTCCACCGCCGCTGCAGCCGTCGGCTCCAACACATCCGCTGCAAAGTATGCACTCCCCAAGGTCCTTGCGAGAGCATGCAGGCGATTCGTGATCGTCGTCAACTGTTCTAGTTTCGCATGATACGCCTGCCTCAGTTTCTCCTGAAACTCTATGACAAGATCGAATCGCCTCGGTAACGACTGTTCCTTCCTAAGTTCTCCTAATGTCGTCCCCGTTGATTTGACGTTCCCCCCAAGCGCCTTGGTATATCGCATACAGACCGCTTCCACATCTGTACATTTCGCCATCCATTCCTCCACCTCTTTCCTCCGCACATCAATCTGACGCTCGACGCCTTGGATGAGCTGATTCTGGAGATCTTTGAGTTCATCCTCGAGTGCTGATGGTGGAAGCCCCAGCTGGGCGTGTAGTGTTGGGAGTAGTTGGGTCTGTGATTGGAGATGGGTATGCAAAGAGTTTAGCAGCGCTGTCAGGGTCATTGTTGCCCCTGTTGGCGGTGTTGATGACATCCTGAAGCCAGTGGCCAGGTATCGCTATGACGGAGGACGAAAACAAAGAACGGCTTCTTGGAACTGAACCACGAAACGCTTTGGCAACGGTCGCGCACACGTGATCGCGGCGCGTTGGGCACCGCCACCCCCTGTGAGGGTAATTACTCGCGTCGAAGGTGGAATACCACTAGCATACATAGTCATGACAAGCATTAAGATACGAAAATGCATTCAATAAGCATGTGAAATACAGAAAGAGAGAGAAGAATTCAGGGTTTCTACGTTCAGTTTGCAGACGGCCCGTCCACATACATCCAATGCCCTTCAAAAGATCCACCTTCACCTCCCCCATCCGCTTGGGCCCAAACGCCCGTTGGCGTAAGCACTCCTCCGGGACCGACTTTTGCATGTCGAGTAAGGCTTTGCATGACAATTCGTCGAGACTATGAAAGTAATACAGTCAGCTTCAAGTTTGTGGAAATCATAAAAATAAAGAATATACCTGCTCCCTAACAGCATAAGGCACGGACTTTTGAGCTTGTGGATATATAATTTCCTCTCCTCCTCCTGCTATATTGCGCACGGAGGAGGGGATATCATACTCTGCAGGAGGAGTGGGGGGTCGAGAACCAGAAGTACTAAGCGTTCTCGTTCTTCCTTTCACTTGCAACGTGAATCCGGCCGGCACCGCCGTGACAGTCTCCTCTAAGTCGAAATCCGCATCACGACGACGCACAGACGGAATCGTACGGTGACCCACGATCTATGGACAATAATTATTGGGTTAGCCTCATTGTGAATCGTGCACACGGCCAAGCTGTAGAACTCGCCTCCTGAACCTTTCCACGAACATCTCCAATGTTCTCACTGTTAATGTAAGTGGCAACGTTCGCCTCTGCCACCGAGCTGGGGATGTACATATCGTCCGCCTGGAGTGTCTGCATTTGGACCTACACCATTCCGTGATGAGTGCCCGCGCGCACAATCAAAGCACAAAGGAACGTGCCTGTTGCTGTGCAAGCTGCTGCTGGACCCTTTCGATAACCTCCTCGATGCTCTTTCCTTGTCCGTAGACATCCTCGAGAACGATGTTCTGAAACTGCGCGAGGAGCTCTTCTGTTTCAAGCGTTTCGAGCACGGAACCGACGATGTAGTCCCCGAGCCGGGAAGCGTTAAGTAGCGGGACCATTCGACCGCTTGAATAGAGATATGCATGTAAGCGATTGAACGACGTTAAGAGCAGCGGAGATGAGAAACTCACCTGGTAATCTCAGTCAAAGAACGATAGAAATCCACCGCATGTTTGTAGTGGCTGAGCGTTGGCTCGCAAGCAATCACGTACTGCCCCAACATGTGAGGACTAAATTGACGAGGGCTGTAATGGATGGGCGCACCAAAGAGATACCGTGCTCGGCCATTTGACGTGCAATGTCCAATGGGTCATTCTCTAAAAGAGAATATATGATTGGTGAGCTCATGCACCGCGAACAATGATTAGCACTCACGATCTGGGGAACCATTCGGGAACCCATCTCCTGGCTCTCCCAATCCGTGAGGAGGCGCATCCGTAACGAGCACAACAATCTTGACAACCTTGACTCCTTTGTTTCCTTCTCCCGCCTCATCCTCCTCCGATTGCCTCCACTCCATGTTCAACGCATCTGCCAAAGCAGCCGTACTCGCCTCCGGCCCATCCCCTCCACCACTCGCCACCAAGCCTCCCAACCACTTCTTCATCTCACCCATCGACGATGTGAACCCAAAGTTCTTGGTCACGTACGAGGTATCTTGGGGTGGGTGGTCTCTGAACGCAACCAACCCAAAGCGGATGGGGTTAAGTTCAGACAAGGAGGTTGTTGTTTTGGAGTTTGATGAAGTAGAGGCAGGAGTCGACCCCATGTGTTCAGAAACTTTGTTGCAGATGTTGTTGATGGCTGATTTACATGCTTGGATATAAGGTCCTTGGGAGCCTGTAGCATCTTGAAGGAAGACGATATCGCTGGGCTTTTGTTAGCGATGTACCCGAAAGCGCTGCGTGCTAACGTATGAGCGACTTACAGGAGATGCTGTGGCTTATTCGCCTTGCCCTCACCGGAGCCAGTTGGAGCGTCCTTAGGATCAAGCTGAATTCCGTTTTTCGTAGGATCAGTAAGGGAGGTCATAGTGTTGTGGTCGATAAGGAGGGATCAAGGTCCTAGGAGGGAGAGGATCCATGCAGTGCTTTAAGTAGTCGCACGAGGATGCAGCCGAGCCACAGGGCGCTTCTGAATACGCGGTATATGTGGTCCCATCCTCTGTGCAGTGCATAGCCCAGATTGTGATATAACAGGATGTACAAATAGAGGTATAGTATGCGGCATTGAGGTTTCGAATACCTGGTGAGTGACCATCGAACACACACCTCACCAAGACAAGGCATTCATATTTCCTGGGCAGCATATGGTTTGAGTTATTCGATGTAACAAGGAGCTAACATCGCCGTCCAGGAGCGTGGAGTGGAAAGTTGCATCGGGAATTGGATCGGTTACTGTAATTGTATTGTAAATATTTACAGCTGTTTTCAAAACTCTGACCAATCCATACTTTTCCAGTCAAACACATCTCCGCCCTTTCCCTTTTCAAGGATGTGACAAAGCTGGAGGAGCGCATCCCGCTGCGATTTGAGCCATTTAGGCCTTGTTACGGCGTGCCTGGAGCGCGGTGCTACCCAATCCATGTACTTTTGCCGAAGTAAGTTGGAGCAAGTGGCTTCGCCCTATCGTAATATTCCTATGTAAGGGCATGGGCGGAGATGTGTCGAAAATTTCAGATGGTCAGAGTTTTGAAAACAGCTGTAAATGGCGCCCATGTACCAGAAGTATTCGGTACCAGACATTGCCCCTTGACACAATCACACCAATTCCGGACTACAGTAATGAGTTGTTTGTCTGGTGTCTAGCCATGAGGGCACTGGTTTTGGGCGCTTAGCCCTTTGTACTGCATACGTTGCCGTGAAAATGCCCAAATCGGCTAAACTGGAGCACTGCCCTCTACACTGCACTCATCTCCTTCCTTACCGATGGGCCAGGACGTATGTGTGCCCTTCGGAACCTGTGCTTGCAATCAACTTAACAGCCTGGACAGGGGTCTCTCTCAGAAGAACGCACGACAGGGCGGGTGGGCGCTCGTTTCGATCGTAGCACCGACACGAATCCGATAAGCCTGTCTTAGCTCGACAAGGCATGCGCACATATCGCAGTCGCTTCCTTCCCCAGCGCTCGCTCGGATGTTCAGATCGTGGACTCTCTTGCCGTCGCTGGGTGGTCCAGTCGGAAATTGAAGTGTGAATAGACGCCCACACTAATCAGTCCAGACCCTCATACCTGTCGGGGCACTTTCATCTGTCAGTAGTAGTTTTGCTATGCCTGAATTTCTGTGAGACTCCTTTCAGGAGCCTATAGCTATGGCTATGTTTAGCATCCGTTGGCGATTGGAGTGAACACGAGGTGTGCGGCCTAAGGCCGGCTGAGCTTGAAGCAACAGCTTCCCGAGGATCGCCCCTCTTTGAAATTTCTATCACTTCCACTCATCTGTAGAGCCTAATTACATACCCACCTCATCTTCCTGCAGCGGTTCAATCCCAATGGCTCAACCTCTGGTTTCCAATGTGCGTTCTCTCTTGGCCTCTTCAAGATACATGCGGCTAATCAACCTAATAGTCAGGACAGGGGTCTCTCTCAACGAGAAGAGGGAACAACAGCAAGGGTGAGCATTCCTCTCACTCTTACCACCGATATGTGCCTAATAGGCCTATCCTAGCTGAACAGCACATGCACAAACAGAGAGCAATCGCATTCTTTCCCGGCGCTCGCGGTCTGCAAATTGCTGACTCAAATTTCACTGTGGTGGGGGGCGACGTTCATAACCACTATTACCATGGCGAGCGCCCGAAAGATATTTGGGCCATCTTGCAGGCGATACCCAATTTCCGAAGGATCTACCAGGATATGTTGAGTAAAGCCACGCCAGGGACTGGGATGTGGCTTCTCAAGGGTGACAAGTTTCGCCTCTGGCTGGAGCCAAACGGTGACATCAAGATCTTCTGGGGCTCGGGAATCCGTGAGTCTGGTTCCACACAACAGTCATCTCATCTGACCTATAAACATAGCCGGAGCTGGCAAGACTCTCCTCGCGTGAGTACCCTTCTCGAACTATGCAAACCGTCGCTCAACCTTTCTCCTAGGTCGATTGTCATTGCGCGCCTTGAGGCCCTGCGTCAAGAATCAGATGCTGCAATCTGCGTCTGCTACGTCTACTTCCGCTATAGCGACCGTTCGGAAGTGAGGGTTCGTGATATACTCGAAATTCTGGTGAAGCAAACACTCGAGCGCCATCCTGAGTGTCGTGCTCTCATCGAAGCAACCTATGCTCAACATCTGCTGGAAGGGTCGGAGCCGACGGAGGGGCAACTCCTAGGGCTCCTTCGAGAGTTGGCCGACCGTATGGTGTGCACATTTTTTGTCCTTGATGCTCTGGATGAGGCGCCAACCAAAACTCAACTGGCTGTCGTGAAAACGCTTGCCTCCCTCAATGTCAAGCTCTTCATAACTTCACGACCACTAAACGCCGCGGTGGACAGCTTCCCGGAGGCGTGCACATTCCCTATAATTGCCCAGGGCGACGATATTGATCTCCACATCGCAAAAAGGTTGGCGGAAAGTGCCGATCTCCAGAATCTCATACGGCAGGCAGGGCCTTTGCTGAGAGAAGAGATTGTCTCTACCATCAAGCAGAACTGCGGTGGCATGTAAGCAGTCCCCTCTAGCCACCTCGATGTGAAGCTGACCGCGCCCCGGCCATGTCACCAGGTTTCTGCTTGCTTCGCTTCAGCTTGACGCATTATGCGATTGCGTGAGCGCTCACGCAGTGGGGCGGAAGCTGAAGGCCTTTTCTTCCAGGATCGATGGGGTCTATTCGCAGACCTGGGACAGGATTCTCAACCAAAACGCCGACCATGTCTCACTTGCCAAAGCCGTATTGGTCTGGGTCCTGAATGCACTGAGACCTATGACTGTGGAGGAGCTCGAGCAGGCCGTCGCCACCTCCCCGGAGACCCATAGATTCGAGCCCGATCGGCTTGTGCCTGGTACCACGCTCGTGTCCTTGTGCCGAGGTTTGGTTACTGTTGAAGAAGAGAGCCATATTGTTCGTCTTGTCCGTAAGTGGTACAGCGACCCTTCTATGATTAACCAAGCTCATAATTCGACAGACTATACAGCCAAAGATGCACTGGAAGGGTTCCTTCACGAATCTATTCCATATCCCCATTCTCTTCTTGCTGCTGTTTGCATGACACATCTAGCCGAATGTGGCTTCCAGAATACGACGATCGCCTCGGAAGAAGAGTTTAAAAGAGTCTTGAAGGAAGGCACTCTGCTCGCCTACGCATCCGAAGCTTGGGCCTTTCATGCTCGCGAAGCGTTGGAGAAGGAAAAGGATGACAGCAGCCGACGGCGAGCTGCCAAGTTCATTATGGAAAGCCATGCGTTTCCTGCCTTGACCAGCGTGGATCGTTCCGCCCATTTTGACATCCTCAGCCCCCTACACATTCTGGCACTCTGCCATTTACCCCTAGTATTGATCAAAGATATCACGGTTAACAACCCCAATGCAACAACCCCAATCCACCAACAGTCCCCGTTGATGCTCGCCGCTCGGTTTGGCCACGGAGACCTTGTTGCCCACCTCGTCACCCTGTCTGCGATACGTGTCAATCTAGTCGAGACTGATGTGCCCGCACTCATGGAGGCCACTAGGGAAGGCCACGAAGGCATTGTCAAGATCCTCCTGGCACATCACGAAATTCAGATCAACCTGGTCACCATCCAAGGATCGTCGGCACTCATACAAGCAGCAAGCAGAGGCCACGAAGGCATTGTCAAGCTCCTCCTGAGACATCGCGACATTCATATCAACCTCTGCAAGTCTGGAGGGTGGTCAGCGCTCATGCTGGCTGCGAGTAACGGCTTTGAAGGCATTGTCAAACTCCTCCTGGGACATCCGGACCTTCATGTCAACCTGGTCACAAACCGATGGGTGGTCGGCCCTCATGTTGGCAGCGGGCTTAGGTCACGAAGGCGTTGTCAAGGCCCTGTTGGCACGTCCTGGGATTCATGTCAATGTTGTCGGTATTGAACGGTGGTCAGCACTCATGCTGGCTGCTCGGAACGGCTTTGAAGGCATCATCAAGCTCCTCCTAGGACATCCCGAGATTCAGGTCAACCTCGTCAATACCGAAGGGTTGTCAGCACTCATGCTGGCTGCTAGAGAAGGCCACGAAGGCATTGCCAAGCTCCTCCTAGGACACCGCGAAATTCAGATCAACCTAGTCAAGACCGACGGGTGGTCAGCACTCATGCTAGCGGCGGGCTTAGGTCACGAAGGCATCGTCAAGCTCCTTCTGGCCCGGCCCGAGATTCAGGCCAATCTTGCTGGCAGCGAAGGATGGCCAGCCCTCTTTCTGGCAGTAGCCAAAGGCTACGAATGTGTTGTCAAGCTCCTCCTGGCACATCCCGAGATTCAAGTCAACCTGTGCGCCAACCAAGGGCTGTCGGCGCTCATGTTGGCAGCAGGCGAAGGTCACGAAGGCATTGTCAGGATCCTCCTGGCACATCACGAAATTCAGATCAACCTGGTCACCATCCAAGGGTCGTCGGCACTCATGCAGGCAGCGAGTAGAGGCCATGAAGGCATTGTCAAGCTCCTCCTGAGACATCGCGACATTCAGGTTAACCTCTGCAAGACTGAAGGATGGTCAGCGCTCATGCTGGCTGCGAGGAACGGCTTTGACGGCATCGTCAAACTCCTCCTGGGACATCCAGACCTTCAGGTCAACCTAGCCACAACCGATGGGTGGTCGGCCCTCATGTTGGCAGTTGGCTTAGGTCGTGAAGGTGTTGTTAGGGTCCTCCTACCACATCCTAAGATTCGGGTCAACCTCGTTAGCGTCAACGGGTGGTCGGCACTCATTCTGGCTGCCAGAAACGGCTTTGAAGGCATCGTCAAGTTCCTCCTGGGACATCCAGACATCCAGGTTAACCTGGTCACCAACCAAGGGTTTTCGGCACTCCTAATGGCGGCAAGCAACGGCCACAAAGGCATAGTCAGGCTCCTTCTCGCCGCCGACGGTGTTGATTTTAATGCATCCAGCAAGGATAGGGAAACGGCAATTAAGATAGCAGCTAAAGATGGCAATGAGGCTATTGTTCGCATGCTCCTTGATATACCCAGCGTCGACACCACGATTAGGAGCATTACAGACGGACACACTGCGATTTCGGCTGCGCAGGCCAACGGCCACGGCGGAATTGTCGACCTTTTACAAGACTTTGAGTTACGCAGGGGAGGAATTGCGAGACCAGCCAAGATTGAGGCTTCCGACGAAAATGAGCTCAGCTCCGACTCTGAGTCTGACACGTCCGATTTCTACCACGACGCTGAGGAAGAGCTTTAGAACGCCGCTTGGTCCCTGCCAATCCCTATTCACCATAAACTACGTAGTACGGCTAGCCTTATCCTAAGCTTAATTGTATAATATCCTCGCTGTACATCATTTTATCGACTTCGACACCTCATGTTACATTTCAACAAGGATCGGATATATATACAACTCGACAAGTGATAGCCTAACCTTACGGCCGCTGGAAAATAAGGTGCTACAAAAGAAGATATAACCAGAATACACAAGATCTGAGAGATTTGTGGTAATCGGGGTACTGGTCGGGCCATTTATCGCGGGTTTCACGCCTACCAACCTTAAGAACGGCCTGTTGAGCCCTGCACCACAGTATGGGCATTTAGCATCGAGTTCGTGTAGCTTTATGCAAACGCAAATAAACTACCAGAGCGATGGTCGAGGACGTTTTCATTTCGATGCTCGGTCTTATCAGGCGGACGGGGTTGGAGCTCGAAGTGATACTGCCACTGCATCATCCCCGTGTTCCGATGTCAGAACGGGGACCAACATACTCCTCATGTCGAGACCCGTATCTGGTGCTTACAATCGAGTCGATACACAGACCAGATAGAAGTGGTAGTAGCAATTGAAGGAGCAAGAAAAAGGTTGGATACAAGCAGATACGCAACGAAACAGTCAGAAATATACAACACACTCAGCATAAAGCACAGGAAGATCGATTATTTTTCGGCCGATCCATCGGCTTCGATCGCAGCCCCTTCAGAAACTCCACCATCCGCCTTGGCCCAAACGCCCTTGGGCGTAAGCTTTCCACCCGGACCAACCTTTGCATGTCGAGAAAGACCTTGCATGACAAGTCGACGAGTCTAAATAATGCAATCAATCAGGTTAGCCAATCGCAATCTCCTGGCTCTATTCGAATGAGAAGCGTACCTGATCCATACTAACAGCTTGTTGAACCATCTGGACTTGCGGGAGTTTCGCTTCCCCTCCTCCCCCTCCGGTGGTCAACATGGTTGGGGCCATAGCGAAGCTTGCACCGTAGCTTGGAGCGGGAGCGGGGGGAGGAGCACCGTAAGCAGACGAGGGCGCGTAGCTCCTATCCGCATCCCTCTCCCTCATGCTTGCCTTTCCCTTCCGACTTCTCGGCGCAAAGTCGTCAGGCATTTCATCCTCCTCTGACTCCTGCTCATCGAGATCATCCAAGCCCGCCCCGGCAGCAGTACGGCTACCAAAGACTGGGGGAGCATAGGCATAGCTTCGGCCAGGCGGCGGCGGGGGTGGTGCACGAGAAGAGCTGCCACCCATACCGAATGCGAATCCGGTTGGATTGAGAACAATTGGTGCGGCGGCAGAGCCAAATGCCGAGGATCCAGGAGGTGCAGGACCACGAGGCGTCGCACCGCAAGGCGTCGAGGCCCACATCCTGCCGCTTGGTACAGCTCCACTCCCAAAAGAACCCATGCCAGGCACACTTGCGTATTCCGCTTTCATGCGAGGAGCACTGATCTGGAGAAGACAGGTCCATTAGTATGATGGCAAGCCATGCTTTGACAGAGCCATAGGTACAGGGTCTCTGCGCCAAAACGTACCTCTTGGACCATATCACGCGCGTCGCTCAGTTTACCAGCGTTCTTCCACGAAAAGACATTGGCCTCTGCTTCCTTGCTGGGGGCATAGACATCGTCCACCTGCAGCGTCTGCATTTGGACCTACATCGTTCACGATGAGCGTTTCCCCATACTTTGTAGCTAGTAAAATACCCACCTTCTGCTGTGCGAGCTGCTGCTGCACCCTCTCAACGACTTCCTCGACGCTCTTGCCTTGTCCATACACATCCTCGAGGATGGTATCTTGGAATTGGGCGATAAGTTCCTCTGTTGCCAGTGTCTCGAGGGCGGATCCGATGATGTAGTCGCCGAGCTGGGAGGCGTTGAGCAGAGGGACCATTCGACCACTTGAGTTGAGATGTACGTTAACGATCGAACCATGTGCAAGTGCAGACGTAAGAAACATACCTGGTGATTTCCGTCAAAGCACGATAAAAGTCCACGGCGTGTTTGTAGTAGCTAAGAGTGGGTTCACATGCAATCACATACTGCTCGGGTAAGAACTAACTCGGCGAGGAAAGTTGAAGAGGATGGGCGTACCAGAGAGATCCCATGCTCTGCCATCTGACGTGCGATTTCCAGGGGGGTCATTTTCTGCGATGGTAAAAAAAGAATCAACATCTCACACTGCTTAAATCAGGAACGAAACTCACGATCTGGAGCACCCTTCGGGAACCCATCTCCCGACTCTCCCAATCCGTGAGGAGGAGCATCGGTTACGAGCACAACGATCTTGACGACCTTGACTCCTTTCTTCCCTCCTTCCGCCTCGTTGTCCTCTGACTGCCTCCAATCCATGTTCAACGCATCAGCCATAGCAGCTGTACTCGCCTCTGGCCCATCGCCTCCTCCACTCGCAACCAAGCCTCCCAACCACTTTTTCATCTCGCCTACGGACGAGGTGAAGCCAAAGTTCTTGGTCACGTAGGAGGTATCTTGGGGTGGGTGGTCTCTGAACGCGATCAGACCAAAGCGGATGGGAGCTTCGGCAGAGGGGGAGGCGGGAGAACCCATATGTTCAGAGACTTTATTGCAGATATCGGTAATGGCTGCCTTGCATGCTTGGATATAGGTTCCTTGAGAACCTGTGGAATCTTGCAGGAACACAATGTCACTGTATGGTGTTAATATCGTCGAATATGGGTTTCAGATAGGGACGTACAGAATATGGCGCTGCTTTGCGTTGGCAGCAGCAGGACCAGTCTCGGCTTCCTTGGGACCAGGCTGGGGTTCTTGGGTGGTAATAGCAGGAGAGGCCATATTGTCAACGAAGGGGTTGAGGATAAAGGAGGAAAGTGATTCTGGTTGCGCTATAAGTAGTTCTGGGATACAGCCGAGTCACAGGACGCGTTGAGCTATGCGGTACCGTCCTGTGCGCAGCGCACAGTGCAGATCCAGAATTGCTGGGAACAATGTTCATTTATGAATTGAAGAGTCCACTGCGGCTTCTGATTGCTGTAAACCGTGAACGTGGCTGTCAGGGGTCGACCATGGACTCGGTGCAGCCTTTCGAGGCGGTGCTACGCTTGGTCGCGACAATTTGCGAACGCGTCCCAAGTTCTACGCTCAGATGAGCTGAAGCATACACGATGAGCAAGTTTGAGCAGTTGAATTGGCCACGAAACTTACGGAATGTACTGCCAGTTTACGCCCTCTGTCTGGGCTAGGATCCGTTGACCACTGCTTCGAGCATAATACAAACCTTGTACGTTTGAGCTTGAGCAGTGAGCACGTTAACCGGCAGAAATGACTGGTGTGCGGTCGATCAGCCTACTGCGCTGGGTTAAACAACAGTCTTCGTGTGCACAGTGTAAGGTGTGCCAACCAACGATGGTTCTATCGGATGGGCCCGGTCGGAGATCAAAATCTAACTAGACGCCCACACAAACTGCCAATTGCCCAAATGTACTACTCCCATCCTCTCCCTCATCGCTGCTCTTTCTTGAGGCGACCAATCCCAGGCGCTGAGCGCTATAATTAGGGTACGCTGCTGTGACCACAGGTCTGTGTGGCCCAAGAACGGCGGAAGAACAAACAACTTTGGGGACCTTTACGTTACACCCTCGCTGAATCTTACTCCCACCTCTTCTGCGGTGTGTCTATTACCAATGGAGAGAACAACCGCGCTCGTTCAAAATGCTCGCGACCTTCAAATTGTAGGCTCCACCATTAGTGTGGTGGGAGGCGACATTCATAACCACTATTACCACGGCGAACGCCCGAACGATATATGGGCGATCTTGCGCTCCATACCCAACTTTCGGAACATATACCATGATATGTTGAGCAAGGTCACTCCCCGGACAGGAACGTGGCTTTTGAAAGGCGAAAAGTTTCGTCTATGGCTCGAGCCGAATGGCGACATCAAGATCTTCTGGGCGTCGGGAATCCGTACGTCGTCTACTTAGGACGCTATAATAGCATCCCTTCTGACATGTGAACGTAGCGGGTGCTGGCAAAACTCTCCTCGCGTAAGCGATCTTTCCCCTTGTACAGACTCTCGCTAAACTTCGTTGTTAGATCAATTGTCATCGAGCGTCTTGAAACCCAAGAGCTAGATGCCAAAATCTGCGTCTGCTACTTCTACTTCCGCTATAGCGACCGCTCAGAAGTGACAGTCCGCAATGTTCTCGAGGTTCTCGTGAAGCAAACACTCGAGCGACATCCGGACTGCCTAGCCCTGGTCGAGGAAGCCTACGCGCGGCACCTCCGCGAAAACACAGACCCCACCGAGGCACAGCTGCTGAGACTCCTCCAGGAGCTAGCTGATCGCATGAAATGCACATTCTACATTCTCGATGCCCTGGATGAGGCACCCACCGAGATTCAGCTGGCAGTGGTGAAGACGCTTTCCTCGCTCAATGTCAAGCTCTTTATAACTTCGCGGCCGTTGAAGACTGTGGAGGCCAACTTCCCGGATGCGTATACTCTGCTTGTCGTCGCCCAGGACACAGATATTCATCTCCACATCATGAAACGATTGGACGAAAGCGCAGACCTACAGGATCTGGTACGCACGGCTGGGCCGTCGCTGAAGGAAGAAATTGTATCCGCCATCAAGAAGAATTGCGGTGGCATGTAAGAGGTCCCCATGCAAGTATCTAAGCATTTAGCTAACCGCCTTAAATCATTAGGTTTTTGCATGCTTCCCTCCAGCTTGATGCACTGTGTGATTGTCCCAGTGCTCAAGACGTCAGGGACACACTCAAAGCGTTTCCGTCCGACATCGAGGACGTCTATCGCCACACTTGGGCGAGAATATGCAACCAAAGTTGCAAGCAGGCATCCCTTGCCAAGGGCGTATTGGTCTGGGTTCTGAATGCATCAAGGCCCATGCGTGTCGAAGAACTCGAGCGTGCCGTCGCTACCTCCCCGGAGACGCATAAATTCGAGGCTAGTCGTCTTGTCTCTGGGGCCACCCTCATGTCTCTATGCCGTGGGTTGATTACCGTCGAGGAAGAGAGTCAGCTCGTTCGTCTCGTTCGTAAGTTGTAGTGTCACATTCTCTGGCCTTTTCTGACCCATCTTCCATCAGACTATACCGCAAAAGGCACCGTTGAAGAGCTCCTCAGCAAATCATTTCCCCATCCAAATTCCCTTCTCGCCGCCGTTTGCATGACACATCTCACCGAGTGCGGCTTCCAAAATACAACGATACACTCACAGATGGAGTTTGAAACAACCTTGAAGGACGATCCGTTGCTTGCGTATGCATACGAGGCTTGGGCCTTCCATTCTCGTGCGAGTCTAGATGTGGAGGAAACCATTCGCCGAACTGCCGAATTCGTTGGCGAAACCAACGCCTTCCCCTCTTTCATCGGTCCTGGTGGTGCTCGGTACTTCAACATTCTAAGTCCCCTTCATCTTGTCAGCATCTACCATCTACCCTTGGCCTTGATCACAGATACCACTATTGATGACCCCAATTTGCCAACCCAAATATATCAACACTCACCTTTAACATTAGCCTCTTGGGCGGGCAACGAAGTCCTTGTTGCACAGCTCCTCGAACTGTCTGAGATCCAGGTGAACTGGTTGGACGCCAGGAACTATTCGGCGCTCGTGCTAGCTGCGAACCAAGGCCATAAAGGCATCGTCAAACTTCTCTTGGCACACCCAGGCATCCAGGTCAACCTGTTCAGAACCGATGGGTGCTCTGCGCTCCTACTGGCTGCAAGGGAAGGCTATATTGGTGTCGTCAAGCTCCTACTGGCGCATCCAGATATTCAGATCAACCTGGTTGAAAGCATCGGGTGGTCTGCGCTCATGCTGGCTGCGAGCAAAGGCCACGAATGCGTTGTCAAACTCCTCCTGGCGTACCCAGGAATTCAAGTCAACCTTGTCAAAAGCGACGGGTGCTCAGCGCTCCTACTGGCTGCCAAGGAAGGCCATATCGGCGTCGTCGAGCTCCTCCTGGCGCATCCAGAGATTCAGGTTAACCTGGCCGAAACCAACGGATGGTCAGCACTCATAATCGCTGCACGCAAAGGCCACGAAGGCGTCGTCAAACTCCTCCTGGAACATCCCGATGTCGAGGTCAACCTCGTCTCAAATTTCGGCTCATCAGCACTCCTACTGGCCGCGAAGGAAGGTCGTACAGGCGTCGTCAAGCTCCTCCTGATGCTTCCCGAGATTCTGGTCAATCTGACCGATAACAACGGGTGGTCTGCGCTTATGATGTGTGCTCGAAATGGACATACATTCGTTGTCGCGCTCCTCCTGGCGCATCCTGGGAGCAAGGTCAACCTTGCGTCAAATCATGGCTCATCTGCACTCTTGTTGGCTGCGGACCATGGTCATCAAGCTGTCGTTGAAATCCTTCTCGCCGCTGATAACGTCGATATCAATGCATTTGACAACGATGGGGACACAGCGATCAAGATGGCAGCTGAGAAAGGCCATGAAGTCGTTGTTCGTCTGCTGCTTGGTATGCCCGATATCGACACTATTATCAGGAGCATTGCCGACGGACGCACCGCGATATCCGCTGCACAGGCCAACGGCCACGACGGTGTTGTTGAACTCTTGCAGCACTTCGAGTCACGAAAGGGCATGATCACGGGCTCTCCTGCGGTCAGCCAAGAGGGTGCGGATGAAGATGGTTCCGGGTCAGAGTCCGATTCTTTCGACTCTTACCATGACGCCGAGGAAGGGCTGGAATGGGATGTTGGTTCAGGCTGTTCGGTCTCTGAGTGACTTCGTACCAAGTTATTTATACCTTCATTGATGTCATATGTGTGGTAGCTTTACAAGCTATATTCATGAGCGTGTTCAATTACCATGCCCGATGCTTTCTGCAGTGGTGAGTTGGGATTTTACAACGCAAATTGGGTAAAAGGCGTTTAGAGTGCGAGGTCAGGGCAAGTAGCCCCTAACCCGGTTACAAACCCTGAGATGCAGGTCGTTGCTCATTGCGCTCAATAATATCTGATTCCTATCCCGGAATAAATGTGGTCCTATTGCTAGCACCCTGCGGAAATTGTATCTCCATGAATACTCCCTCGTACCCAAAGCTGGAGCCTCTCTTCAATGGAAGTTCAACTGGGTGACCGTTTCTATAATTAGCGTGTATGGTAGCCTGATGTGCCCGATCAAAGTGACAGCCGACTTCTCTTTTCCCTACCCTCATCTAGGCTCTGTCTTTCGTTGAACCCCCACCTCCCCCTTCTGCGGTGGTTCAAATCGTGATGGCCCAAACTCTGGCATCCAACGTCTGCGCTAAGTTCAAAGTGACCATCATCTCAGTCAACCTAACGGTTTGAACAGGGTTCACCTTCGGACCGCAGGACGCAGGATAGTGAGTGTTCGCCTCAATCTGAACGCTCGATACACATCTAATAGGCTGCTGTTAGCTGGACATGGCATGTACACACAGAGAGCACCCGCATTCGTCCCGAGCGCCCGGGATCTCCAAGTCGTGGACTCTACTCTCAGCGTGGTGGGGGGCGACGTCCATAACCACTATTACCACGCGGAGCGCCAGGGGGATATCTGGGCAATTTTACGTTTGATACCCAATTTCCGAAACATCTACCAGGATATGTTGAGTAAGGTCACTCCAGGGACGGGGATGTGGCTCATCAAGGGCGATAAATTTCGCCTTTGGCTCGAACCTAATGGTGATATCAAGATCTTCTGGGGGTCGGGAATCCGTGAGTCAACTTGGCCTGTCCTAGTCCGCCCTCTGACGTTTCAATGTAGCTGGTGCTGGCAAGACCCTTCTTGCGTGAGTGATCCCTCTGCTCGTGTAAGCCCTCGCTGAAGCTTACTCCCAGATCCATTGTCATCGAGCGGCTTGAGGCCTTGCGCCGAGAGTCAGACGCTGCCATCTGCGTCTGCTACGTCTACTTCCGCTACAGCGACCGCTCAGAAGTGACGGTTCGCAACGTCCTTGAGATTATCGTCAAGCAAACTCTCGAGCGACATTCTGATTGCCGCGCTCTCATCGAAAGGACCTATGCCCAACATTTGCGGGAAAATTCGGTACCGTCAGAGGTGCAGCTTCTGGGGCTCATTCAAGAGCTAAACAATGGCATGGCCTGCACGTTTTATGTCCTTGATGCCCTGGATGAGGCTCCAACAAGGGTCCAACTAACCATTGTAAGGACGCTGGCCTCCCTGGATGTCAAGCTTTTCATAACCTCGCGACCGCTCAAGGCCGTGGATGCCAACTTCCCAGAGGCGTACTCATTCCCTATCATTGCTCAGGACGGCGACATTGATCTCCACATCACAAAAGGATTGGCGGAAAGCGCCGATCTCCAGAATCTCATACGGCAGGTAGGGCCGTCGCTTCGAGAAGAGATTGTTTCCACCATCAAGCAGAATTGCGGCGGCATGTGAGTACTTCATTCAGGCGCCTTCAGGTGGAGCTGACAACATTTACGTTGCCAGGTTTTTGCATGCCTCACTCCAACTGGACGCCCTCGCAGAGTGTGTTAGTGCGCATGCGGTGAGGCGGGCACTGAAGGCCTTCCCTTCGAGAATCGAGGGCGTCTATCTGCAGACTTGGAACAGGATTCTCAAGCAAGACGCCGACAATGTCTCTCTTGCCAAGGCCGTACTTGTCTGGGTCTTGAACGCCTCGAGATCCATGACTTTAGAAGAGCTCGAGCGGGCTGTCGCTACATGCCCGGGTACCCATAAATTCGAGCCAGATCGGCGAGTACCCGGTACTACGCTCATGTCTTTATGCCGTGGATTGGTGGTTGTTGAAGAAGAGAGTCGCCTCGTTCGCCTCGTCCGTGAGTAGCACAGTGACCCTCGTTTCCTGATCCTGATCCAAGATTCAACAGACTACACGGCCAAGGATACTTTGGAAGGACTCCTCCGCCCAGCATTTCCCCATCCCCATTCTCTTCTAGCTGCCGTTTGCGTTGCCCATCTGGTTGAATGTGGTTTCCAGAACACGACGATTTCCACGGAGGAGGACTTTAGGATGGCCTTAAAGGCAGACCCTTTACTCGCCTATGCATCCGAAACGTGGGCCTTCCATGCTCGCGAATCTTTGGTGGTCGATGACAGCCACCGTCGAACTGCACATTTTGTCGCGGGAAGCAATGCCCTCCCTGCCTTGACTAGTTTGGACCGCTCCGCCTTTTCGACATACTCGCTCCCCTCCATATTCTGGCACTCTATCATCTACCACTTGTGTTGATCAAAGATATCACGTCGGGCGACCCCAATGTAACAACACGAATCCGCCAACAATCCCCTTTGATGCTTGCCTGTCGAATTGGCAACAAAGGCCTCGTTGAGAATCTTGTCACCTTGTCTGACATTCAAGTCAACCTGGTCACCAACCAGGGACGGTCAGCATTGATGATGGCGGCGAGGTACGGCCACGAAGGCTGCGTCAAGCTCCTTCTGGCGCGCCCTGACATTCAAGTCAACCTAGTCGACACCAACGGGGGGTCTGCACTAATGACAGCGGCGAGGTACGCCCACGAAGGCTGCGTCGAGCTCCTCCTGGCGCGTCCTGACATTCAAGTCAACCTGGCCGAGACCGGTGGGTGGCCAGCACTGATGACAGCGGCGAGTTATGGCCATGAAGGCAGTGTCAAGCTTCTCCTGGCACGTCCTGACATTCAAGTCAACCTGGTCGACAACCGGCGGGTGGACAGCACTAATGCAGGCGGCGAGGTACGGCCACCAAGGCAGTGTCAAGCTCCTCCTGGAGCACCCTGACATTCAAGGCAACCTGGTCCAGACCGACGGGTGGTCTGCACTGATGATGGCCGCGAGGTATGACCACGAAGGCAGCGTCAAGCTCCTCCTGGAGCATCCTGACATTCAAGTCAACCTGGTCGACACCTACGGGTGGTCAGCACTGATGATGGCGGCGAGATACGGCCACGAAGGCTGCGCCAACCTCCTCCTGGCGCGTCCTGACATTCAAGTCAACCCGTTCACCAACCATGGACGGTCGGCATTGATGATGGCGGCGAGGTACGGCCACGAAGGCTGCGTCAAGCACTTCTTGAAGCATCCTGACATTCAAGTCAACCTGGTGAACACCCACGGGCGGTCGGCATTGATACTGGCAGTGGAGAACCACCATGAAGCCGTTGCTCGCATGCTTCTTGATATGCCCGATGTTGACACTACCATAAGGAGCGCCGCAGGTGGACACACCACGTTGTCGGTCGCGCAGGCTAAGGGCCATAGCAGTATCTTGGAACTCTTGCGAGACTTTGAGTCGCGAACGGTCGGGCCTCCCATGGTCGATCAAACCCCCCTGCGGGATGGGTCCTATGACGATGGTTCCGACACAGATAGATCTGAGGACTATTACAATGCATATGAGGGGCTAACAGATGTTGTTGGTTCGAGCTCTCCGTACGACGGTTGATTTTAGACAGTATATATATGTTCATCCTGCCCAGATTCGACTGGACTATGCCTGCCCTGTAGCCTAGTGATGTTCTCGCCATTGTCCTTTATATTTGAATAAGTGCCTTTGGCCGAACAGAACCCCGTCCTTTATCACGAGCCGTGAAAGTCGGGTGAGATTCAACAGTGCTACCGTCTAAGTCCATTACTTGTAGACGTATCTCCTGTACCACCTGCTTTCAGACAAGACTCTCATTCATGACAGATTTTTGGGTACTCCGCAGATCGACATACAACAGTCATTATTCCGCTTGTGCGTCCTTGACATGTAAACGGCGAAGAAATATGAATAAAGCTCCGCACAAGATTGATGAGACGACTCAAGTCTTAGATTCGAACTAGGCATGCTATCTCCTTCGCAGCGTCTCCCACCAGGCACAAGCTTCCTCCCACTTCTCTGGCCGACCAGGGGGATAACCAAGCTTCCGCGAATACCCCAAGGAGGCTAGGTTATGGAAGACCTTGGACAAG
The DNA here is from genome assembly GCA_020736565.1 of Coprinopsis sp. MPI-PUGE-AT-0042. NCBI lineage: Eukaryota > Fungi > Basidiomycota > Agaricomycetes > Agaricales > Psathyrellaceae > Coprinopsis > Coprinopsis sp. MPI-PUGE-AT-0042. Next base: position 93,633 of record JAHBOF010000176.1, on the reverse strand, counting down.
AAGAGAGCCACGCTCTGAGGCGCCTGGATCGGTGAAACGCCTACCGCCAGATCTCTGAGTTGCGGATACTGCGCCCCAACAACTCGCATAGAAGCTGGCGATGGAGGGTAGGTAGCGCCCACCGTGATCCATGGCCGTTCCAATTGCGGGAAGGCTGCCACGATCTTCTGCGGGTCTTGAAGCTTGAAACTGCGCTCGGAAGTGGGATGGCTGTTCTTGGGGTCTGCTGCGCGGATTTCGAATTGGCGTAGTTTGGATACAGAGGGGGAGAGTGTGAGGATAGAATCCAGTGTTACTGAGTGTAAACCACACACAGACTCGGGCTTCAGCGCCTTCGAGGCTAGACAACATGTCCAGTATGGGTAGTTGGAAGTTGGACAACTTGGCGTCTCCCCGTTCGTCTTCGTAAGTCTCGACGGATAACGTCGCCAGATGCAGCGATGGCAGAAGCTGGACACCTGGGAAAGGGTTTCACGGAAGACCCTCCAGGATGCAGTGTCTAGATCTTCTGCTTGCAGGAGATCGGCGGTGCGGGTATGTGAGGATAGGAGTTGGAAGATGGGTGATATCGCGTCCAATGGTATCTTGTTCGCACTTTGAGGGTTCGAGGGACAAAGAAACCTCCCTGCACGACCTTTGGCGTCTTGTATCACTGAGGCTCGAGCCAGTTTCCTCTGAAGGACTCTGGACTTGGAAGTACTAGGAAGCATGCCGCAGTGTCGGAAGATAACATATCTATGCACGCATGACGAGGGTTCTTTCAGTTCTCCAAAATCGATGTCTGCAGGGGGGAGATTGTATAGGGATGGAGCCGAGAGTCAACCAATCGATGTTGGAGCTCGACGAGCGAGGTCTGGGAGAAGCGACTGGTTTCTCATCGATTCAAATAGCACATTAAGGTTCAGGAAGAGGTTCGAGATTCATGAGCCATGAAGAGCCTCGGTGATAACAAAACCTCTATTTTGAGACCGCTTCCGGACATCAGCGAAAAAGCACCGTTCAGGCCAGGCTCACCTGCTCAGATGTTGGGTGGCCATCACCGATCTGACCGACGAGAGGTAGACAGAGCTGGATCTGAAAGGGGAGAGGCTGGGAAATTGATACCAGAATAGTGGTTGTCAGAGGAAGGCAAGGCCAGCCAGGATAGGGTCAGAGCGTCGAGAAACAGTATGGTATGCATCAGCACAGCTCTTATCTACCTGATGGTACCTGCCCTGAGCAATGCCTGAGTGGTGCAGTCAGACCTGGCCGTAATCTGACCGACGAGGTCAAACCTGACCCAAATCTGACCGACGAGCTGGAGGTTGATCATCCGTTGTAGAAGCGCGAAGAATTAAAGAAATTAGCATATTCAAAGTTAAAGCCTTTGAATTCTCTAAAATTTGAAACATAAACAGCACTAGAACGCGATTTAGTTGGACTCGACGGAGGCGCGTTCTCATAGGCGCTCGGTAAACACTGGGACTCTTAAACTCCGACGCGCGTCTCTTCGCCAGCTTCACAAGCCGCGCTTCTTGACTCTCTACCGCCACCGTCCACCCTGTCCATCTCCTCTGCACCTCCTTCCCATCCGGTTTAAGATGGCAGCATCGACGACGACCTCGACCTCGACCTCGACAACGGTGGCAATGGTGGCAGTCACCCCTTCGACGAGTCTGACTGTGACCATAGATCAAGCAAGGGCGAGATAATGCTTCTGGAGGTGAGCGTTGTGCCCGCCTTGGCTAAATCTTCTCTAATCTTTCAATTCAGGCTTCTAGGAACAATCCCTGCAAGGCGATATCCATTTTCTGAGGGTGGCAGGCAGGGAGGAGGTCGGGACGGGGGCTAGCTATCTCGCAGGGGCGGTTCGTCGAGGAAGACAGTACGTGACTCTGATCGCTTCCTGGAAAGTGCTTGATTGTGCCAAATTGCTTTTGTTTCATCGGCGTCGGGCGTCGAATATCGAAGGTTTGACTTTTGTGGGCTGGACCATCCTGGCGGTACCGTCTAGGATGCATATCCTCCTCTTGTTAGCGCTTTCCGTGAGACTGCTTGTATATACCTAATTGAATACATCGATTTTACCCTAACGTTGATGGTCTATAAGTGAGATAAGGTATTGACCGGCAACGCGCTGATCTGAGCATCGCCAGCGTTGATCTGAGTGTCGCCAGCATTGGTCTGAGCTCATCTGACTGACAGCGCTCACCAGACCGGTAATGCCTCGGGACTAAAAGTGTTTGCTGGTCTGACTGACCTGTCAGGTAGCCCCCGACCTATGCAGGTAAGTCAGACCGACCCTGACATTGGCTGGTCTGGACCGTGCTTTTTTGCTGATGGAGGCATGTTCTGAGTCTTGAGCATACGGGAAAGTCGTTCTCCGTTAAAGCCCCTCCAACGGATATTAGGTATCTCTAGACGCCGTCGATATAGAACGCGATATCCCAATGCTCGACGCGTTGGGTGCGAGTTCTAAAGGCTCATCAGTATTGCCTGTCCCTGAACGAGCGGCAAACGGAAAGCTTAACGGAGGGAATGTAGTATGATTCACGACAAAATATGCAACCCTCACATTCGAATGGACCTTGCTGTGCCTCGGACCATCGCCTGAGTCTTTCCTCTGGGCGAGCCATTCGAAGGCTCGTGTACCACTTTTATATGTACTGTCTATGGAATTCCACATCTTGGTAGAGCTTTTACCCTAGATGTACAGGTTGATGGAGTTGGTGCCCGCACAGGAACGGTGGCATAAATAGAGGAGAGTTCAATGGCTGGAGACGCGAATTTGTCTGCTTCTTCAGTTCGGTTGGCACTGGGTATGATGAAGGAATGTTAGCAAAAAGATCGTGGTGTTCGCGAATGCGTAGGAGGAGGGGAGCTTGAATGACGGTGAAATAGGGTCACCGTCCTCTGAGGCCGCGGAAGCGGTGCAGTCATCGAAGGCGTGGACCGCAGATTGAAGAGAAGAAGCGGTATAGGAACGAGATAGTGATGCACGAAGATGCAGGGGCTGGAGGAGGAGTGATTAGTGAGGGATTGCGTCCGCCGCCAATCATGGGTGTGAACTCACGGATCAGAAGAGCCCTAGGATAGGGGCCAAACGTGTCCCACTGTTCTTTCCCCTCCCACCTCTTGTCTTGCTCTTGTCCTCGTTTCTATCACGGCGTTGAAGGGGAAGGAAATCGCAACGCAGCGATATTCAATACTAGAAACCGATGCTTCACCTTAACCAGCCCTCACTTGGCACAAATTAGCGGTTATCACCGCGAATGCCAGTCACGAGGCCCAGCGCACTGCCCATATATGCGATAATTATATACAGCACGTGTATCGATCTGGCTCTGATAGCGACCACCACCATCCTTCTCCTGTAATGGCTTCTGTTTCTCTGTCTTTTATTGACTCGGCTACCCAAAATCATCTTGCTATGGTGAGTAGTGTCGAGCCTTGTCGTCCTCCAAATGTTTGGCTGATCCGCCACGTAGGAGGACGAGTACACTCGGGCTCTGCAAGTGCAGGCCGATAGCCCTCTAGGTCAGATACCGCGACGGTGACAACTTAGCCAAAACGCTCACTACTCAAAGCTGAATCCTCTTCCTCTGGAGTCGTTTCTCTACACCTGCAAGTGCAAGGTGTGACGACCCATAACGGGGATTTTGTTCAAGCAGGAGGAAACATTAGCATCCAGAAACACTACCACAACTACAATGCCGAACCCACGTTCAGCATTGAAAAACGTCCTCCGCCATGTTCTTAACTTCCGCAAGGTCCATCTGGGAGTCCTGTCAAAGGCGACGCCGGGGACGGTGGTCTGGTTGTTCAAAAAGGACAAATTTCTACTCTGGCTGGATCTCAACGGCGACCTGAAGATTTTCTGGGGCTTTGGAATGCGTGAGCTGGTTCCCGGCGTCGGCGCTGCATCAACTCACCCTTTACTTAGTGGGCGCAGGAAAGACCGTCATGGCGTAAGTGCTGTATCTTAGCTGCAAATCCATCTAACCCACTGTCCCAGATCCATTGTCATCAAGCGGCTCGAGGCCCTGCGCCAAGAGTCAGATGCTCCCATCTGTGTCTGCTACGTCTACTTCCGCTACAGTGACCGCTCCGAAGTGACGGTTCGCTACGTTCTTGAGATTCTTGTCAAGCAAACTCTCGAGCGACACCCCAATTGCCGCGCTCTCATCGAAGGGACTTACGCCCAACATATCCAGGAAGAGTCAGAGCCGACAGAGGAAGAGCTACTGGGACTCCTTCGGGAGCTAGTTGGTCATATGGCATGTACATTCTACGTCCTTGATGCCCTGGATGAGGCACCGACGAGAATCCAACTGGTGGTCATGAAGAAACTGGCGTCGCTCAACGTGAAGCTTTTCATAACCTCGCGACCGCTCAAGGCCGTGGATTCTAACTTCCCGGAAGCATACACATTTCCTATCACCGCTCAGGATGTCGACATCGATCTCCATATCGCGAGGGTGTTGGATGAAAGCGTAGATCTCCAGAACCTTATACGACAGGAAGGGCCGGCGCTTAGAGAAGAGATCGTCTCCGCCGTCAAGCGGAGCTGCGGCGGCATGTAAGAAGTTCCCAATCCAGGCACCTTAATGCAGAACTAACCATGTTATCAGGTTCCTGCATGCTTCGCTTCAACTTGACGCACTCAGCAAGAGCGCGAGTTCCCATGCAGTGAGGCAGACCCTGAAGGCCTTCCCTTCGAGAATCGAAGACATCTATTTGCAAACCTGGAACAGGATTCTCAAGCAAGACGCCGACAATGTCTCTCTTGCCAAGGCCGTACTTGTCTGGGTCTTGAACGCCTCGAGATCCATGACTTTAGAAGAGCTCGAGCGGGCTGTCGCTACATGCCCGGGTACCCATAAACTCGAGCCAGATCGGCGAGTACCCGGTACTACGCTCATGTCTTTATGCCGTGGATTGGTGGTTGTTGAAGAAGAGAGTCGCCTCGTTCGCCTCGTCCGTGAGTAGCACAGTGACCCTCATTTCCTGACCCTGATCCAAGATTCAACAGACTACATGGCAAAGGACACTTTGGAAGGACTCCTCCGCCCAGCATTTCCCCATCCCCATTCTCTTCTAGCTGCCGTTTGCATTGCCCATCTGGTTGAATGCGGTTTCCAGAACACGACAATTTCCACGGAGGAGGAATTTAAGACAGCCTTGACGGAAGACCCTTTGCTCGCCTATGCATCCGAAGCGTGGGCCTTCCATGCTCGTGAATCCTTACCAATCGATGACAGCCGCGGGCGAACTTCACAATTTGTCGCAAGCTGCAGTGGTTTCCCTGCTTTGACTAGCGTGGACCACTCCACCTTTTTTGACAAACTCACTCCCCTCCATATTCTGGCACTCTACCATCTACCACTTGTGTTGATCAAAGCCATTCCTTCAGGCGACCCCAATGTAACAACGGTAATTCTCCAACAGTCCCCTTTGATGCTTTCCTGTCGATTTGGCCACGAAGGCATCGCCAAGCTCCTCCTGGCGCGTTCCGATATTCAAGCCAATTTGGTCGATACCGACGGGTGGTCAGCACTGATGATGGCCGCGAGGTACGGCCATGAAGGCATCGCCAAGCTCCTCCTCGCGCATACTGACATTCAAGTCAACCTGGCCACCGATCAAGGATCATCGGCACTCATACTGGCAGCGAGAGTAGGCCACCAAGGTATCGTCAAGCTCCTCCTGGCGCGTCCAGATATCCAAGTCAACCTGGTCAAGACCGACGGGTGGTCAGCACTGATGATAGCGGCGAGGTACGGCCACAAAGGTAGTGTCAAGCTCCTCCTGGCGCGTCCTGACATTAAAGTCAACCCGGTCACCAACCAGGGCTCGTCGGCACTCGTACTGGCTGCAGGCGAAGGTCACCACGGCATTGTCAAGCTCCTCTTGGCGCGTCCCGACACCCAAGTCAACCTGGTCAGTACCGACGGGTGGTCAGCGCTGATACTGGCGGCGAGGTACGGCCACGAAGGCAGCGTCAAGCTCCTCCTGACGCATCCTGACATTCGAGTCAACCTGGTTAAGACCGACAGGTGGTCAGCACTGATGCAGGCGGCGAGGTACGGCCACGAAGGCAGCGTCAAGCTCCTCCTAGCACGTTCCGAGATTCAAGTCAACCTGGTCACCAACCAGGGCTCGTCGTCACTGATACTGGCTGCGGGCGAAGGCTACCACGGTATTGTCAAGCTCCTCTTGGCGCGCCCTGACATTCAAGTCAACCTGGTCAACACTGGCGGGTGGTCAGCACTGATGATGGCGGCGAGGTACGGCCACGAAGGCACCGTCAAGCTCCTCCTGGCGCGCCGTGACATTCAAGTCAACCTGGTCAACACTGACGGGTGGTCAGCACTGATGATGGCGGCGAGGTACGGCCACGAAGGCAGTGTCAAGCTCCTCCTGGCGCGTCTTGGGATTCAAGTCAACCTAACCACAACCGACGGGTGGTCGGCACTGGTGAAAGCGGCAAGGTACGGCCACGAAGGCAGCGTCAAGCTCCTCCTGGCGCATCCTGACATTCAAATCAACCTGGTCGACACCGGCGGGTGGTCAGCCCTCATGATGGCAGCGAGAGTAGGCCACCAAGATGTCGTCGAGCTCCTCCTGGCGCGCCGTGACACCCAAGTCAACCTGGTCAATACCGACGGGTGGTCAGCGCTGATACTGGCGGCGAGGTACGGCCACGAAGGCAGCGTCAAGCTCCTCCTGACGCATCCTGACATTCGAGTCAACCTGGTTAAGACCGACGGGTGGTCAGCACTGATGCAGGCGGCGAGGTACGGCCACGAAGGCAGCGTCAAGCTCCTCCTGGCGCATTCAGAGATTCACGTCCACCTGCTCACCAACCAGAACTCGTCGGCACTCATACTGGCCAGGCGCGAAGGCCACCACGGTATTGTCAAACTCCTCCTGACGCATTCTGCCATCCAAGTCAACCCGCTCGATACCGATGAGCGGCCGGACCTTGGATTCATACCAAAAAGTCGCAAGAAAAGGCGAAAGAAAACTCGAACGGATTAACAATCGTGCAATGCGACTTTGTTTTTTAGGCTTCTTATTTTAGGTTTTTGGTTTCCGAGTTTCTATTTATGGGCTTCTGGTTTCCGGATTTATCTTGGTCCCGGTTTCCGGTTTCCTCTGGGTTTGGTTGAGCACTTGAATTTACTGAAGTGATATATGTGTATAGAGAAGTCATGGCTTAAGTCGTTACTGCAGTCCGTCAGTTGTGTCTCGAGCTATGACTCTGAGGCCGTTATTTGAGTTGGTCTGATCGTAATTCCAGCGGTCACACGAAGAGGTTCCAATAATAGACGGCTGATAATCGACAAGTGCCCAGCAGTAACATCAGGAGCAGAGAAGGGTGGACTAATATTCGCAGGATTTCCTGAGTGCAGCTCCTGGCCTTACCAGAGATGAATCGAACCCCAAACATCTCTAAAGCTCTTATGTGACAGGAGTGCTTCCATGGTTCGATGCCAGAACAGGGACCAACTGACATGACTGCGTCGAGACAAGCCTCTGGTGCTTGTCGATGCAGAGATCAGAGGTTTAAGGAATTGGGTGACAGTGTCAGTGCCAATTGAAGGCGCAAGAAGGAAAGTTAATATACCGCTATTTGACAAATATACACGGAGCGGAGTTAGACGACACTCACAGCGTAAAGCGCAGGAAGATCGATTATTTTCCAGCCGATCCATCGACTTCCATCACAGCCCCTTCAGAAAGTCCACCTTCCCCACCATCCGCCTTGGCCCAAACGCCCTTGGGGGTAAGCTTTCCACCCGGACCAACCTTCGCATGTCGAGAAAGACCTTGCATGACAAGTCGACGAGTCTAAACAATGCAATCAATCAGGTTAGCCAATCCCAATCACCTGGTCCTATTCGAATGACAAGCGTACCTGATCCATACTAACAGCTTGCTGAACCATCTGGACTTGTGGGAGTTTCGCTTCGCCCCCTCCGGTGGCTAGCATGGTTGGGGCTGTAGCGTGGCTTGCACTGTAGCTTGGAGCGGGAGCGGGGGGAGGAGCACCATAAGCAGATGACGGCGCGTAGCTCCTGCCCGCCTCCCTCCCCCTCACGCTTGCTTTTCCCTTCCGACTTCTCGGCGCACAGTCTTCAGGTCTTTCATCCTCCTCTGCCTCCAGCTCATCGGCTTCAATCAAGTCCGCCCCGACAGCAGCACGGGCTACCAAAAACTTGGGGAGCATAGGCATAGCTTCCGCCAGGCGGGGGGGATGCACGAGAAGAGCTGCCACCCATACCGAATGCAAGTCCAGTTTGATTGGCAAAGGGTGATCTGGTGGCAGAGCCAAATGCCGAGGATCCAGGACGTGCAGAACCACGAGGCGTCACCGCACCACAAGGCGTCGAGGCAAACATCCTGCCGCTTGGTACAGCTCCACCTCCGAAGCTACCCATGCCAGGAGCACTTGCGTATTCTGCTTTCATGCGAGGAGCACTGATCTGTAGAAGACAGGTCCATTAGTAGTATGAGGGACAGGGACAAGCCAAGCGTTGAGAGAGCCAGAGGTACATGGACTATGAACCAAAGCTTACCTCTTGGACCATTCCACGCGCGTCGCCCGGTTTACCAGCGTTCTTCCATGAGAAGACATTGGCCTCCGCTTCCTTGCTGGGGGAATAGACATCGTCCACTTGCAGCGTCTGTAATTGGACCTGTATTGTTCACGATGGGCATTGCCCATCCATTGTAGCTAGTAAGATACGCACCTTTTGCTGTGCGAGCTGCTGTTGGACCCTCTCAACGACTTCCTCGACGCTCTTGCCTTGCTCATACACGTCCTCGAGGATGGTATCTTGGAACTGGGCGATAAGTTCCTCTGTTGCCAGTGTCTCGAGGGCGGATCCGATAATGTAGTCGCCGAGCCGGGAGGTGTTGAGCAGGGGGACCATTCGGCCACTGCAGTCGAGATGTGTGTGTTAGCGATCGAGACTTGCGGTTCAAGTGCAGAAATAAGAGACACACCTGGTGATTTCCGTCAAAGCACGATAAAAGTCCACAGCGTGTTTGTAGTAGCTGACAGTGGGTCCGCAGGCAATCACATACTGCTCGGGTAAGAACCAACTCGGCGAGTCGATTTGAAGAGGATGGGCGTACCAGAGAGATCCCATGCTCTGCCATTTGACGGGCGATTTCCAGTGGGTCATTTTCTGCGATGGCAAAAGAGTCAGCATCCCATGCTGCTGAAATCAGCAACGAAACTCACGATCTGGAGCACCCTTTGGGAACCCATCTCCTGACTCTCCCAATCCGTGAGGAGGAGCATCCGTTACGAGCACAACGATCTTGACAACCTTGACTCCTTTCTTTTCTCCTTCCGCCTCATCCTCCTCTGATTGCCTCCAATCCATGTTCAACACGGCAGCCATAGCAGCTGTGCTCGCCTCCTCCACTCGCCACCAATCCTCCCAACCACTTCTTCATCTCCCACGGACGAGGTGAAGCCAAATTTCTTGGTCACATACGAGGTATCTTGGGGCGGGTGGTCTCTGAAGGCGACCAGACCAAAGTGGATGGGATCCTCGGCGGAGGGGGAGGGCCAGATGTTCGATATTATGGGATCGACGAACGAGGCCTGGGAGAAGCGGCTAGTTTCTCATCGGTTCGAACAGCCCGCTAAGAATAAGGAGGAGGAGGTTCGAGAGTATTGGGGCCATACAGGGCCTGAGTCAAAACAAGATCTCTGCGCTGAGATCGGCGGGTTGGGATGAGATTTTGAATGTCCCGAGCTTTGATATTACGGAAAAGTTGCTTTCGATGAGAGCCCTTTCGATGGAAAGTGGAGGCGCCACCGGTACCGAACGCGCTATCTCAATACTGGACGTGTTTGGCACGGGTTCTGAGATCTGAATGCTCATCAGCATCGCTTGTTCCAGAACGAGCGGCAGCCAGAAAGTTAGGGAACGTACTCTGGTTGGCAACGAAATACACGACCCCTCGCATTCGGACAGACCTCGCTGTGCCTTGGACCATCGCTTGAGCCTTTCCTCTGGGCCAGCCATCTGAACAGGCGTGTAGCAACTCCGTCTTGATGATAGAGCTTCTCCCCAAGATGTATGGGTTGATGGAATTGGTCTCCAACACCGAAACGGCGGCGTGTATAGAGGAGAGGTCGATGGCTGGAAGTACGAATATGTCTGCTTCTTCAGTTCTGACAGTACGTATGATGAAGGACTGTCAGATTTGGAACCCAAAAAGGCGGTGTGTATAAGAATGCGTAGGAGGAGAGCTTGAATGACAGTGCATTAGGGACATTGTCCCCTGAAATCGCGGGAGTCATGTAGCCATTAATACACGGACCCGCCGATGGAATAGAAGAAGGTACACGGGGACAGGAGAGTGATTCATCAGGAAGCAACTCAACCTTAGTCTCGTAAACCCTCCTCTAAGACTTTCGGAGAAGGCAATCGTTCTCCCGTCATAGAGTCTGGTAAAGAACCCACGCCAAGAGGGGGGCATGGCTCGGAGTTTGAATTTTTGATGAGTTGAAAGGAAATGAAGGTAGATTTAGCCCCTGTCTCTTCCATGTCAGTGTCAAATGAGGTTGAAGTGGGTCGAAGCACACCGGTAACTTGAATGTTATGCTTGGAAGTGCACCAAATGACCAGTTGGGTGTTTCTATCATAGCGGATCGACCTAATACCCTCGCAGCGTCTTCCCCTGCCTCTTAACACTCCCCATGCACCTCTTTGTCATTCGCGACCGTCTAGGGCTCTTTGACCGTTCGGAACATCACCCGCACCCGCTCCGTCGCGCTCAGATCGCTTTTTAGCTTCCTGAGTATCATGGCGAACTTGAGTAAACCATTCGCGCTACTAACCTGTTGCTCTAATAATGCCTTTGTAGGCACAAATAAGATTCCTATCTCTTTCTCTTCTTGTCTCATGGCGATAAGCAAGGGTGCCAGAAGCACCACCTTCTTTCGCTGTCCAGTGGTAACTGCAACGAAGGCCTCTTTTCCTTCCACACAGGCAAGAGTGTCTTTGATTTGGAAAGGGCGAAGTTTGTGAATGAATCACAGAGCGCTTCTTGGCATTCGGACTTGAAATTTTATTTATTTTAGATAAAGCCATATATTGGTTTGTAGGTCTACTTCATATAAACGGTAGGTTAGTTTGAAGTGGGTATTCTATGCTCTACGCGTCGTGATGTGACCAGCGCCAATTGCCCTAGAGCGCTCGCACTGCTTGTGCCGTTCTTCTGGCCATCATATTTTCAAACTCCGAGCCATGCCTACCTCTTGGCGCGGGTTCTGTACCAGCCTACTCAACCTGGAAGAGAACTGATTTGCGTCTGCCCGTCAATCAATGATAGCCAAACGCGTCCCACGCTGCTCTTTCCCCTTTGTCTTGCTCATGCCCTGCTTTCTACCAAGGCGTTGAAGAAGAAAGACCTCGTAACACAGAGGTATTCAATTTAAAACTACAACAGTTCAATGTTACAGCATAACCGCTGGATGAAAGCGAACCTCAGTCACGAGGCTCAGAGCACTGCACACCAATCCACATTGACAGCGCTTGTATCGATCTGGCTCTGATAACCACCACCACCATCCTTCTGCTGTAATGGCCTCTGTTTCTCTTTCCACTAATGAGTCGACTACCCAAAGTCATCCTGGCATGGTGAGTACTGTCGAGCCTTTGCTTTCCTCTAAATGTTTGATTGAACTATCGTGTAGGAGATTCAGCGCACTCAGGCGTTACGGGCGCCTGCCGATGGTCTTCTGGGTAAGATGCTGCAACGGTGACAACGTCGCTAAAACGCTGACCACTCTCGAAGCTGAATCCTCTTCCTCTGCGCTCGTTGCTCTTAACCAGCAAGTGCAAGGCGTGACGACCCATAACGGGGATTTTCTTCAAGCAGGGGGGAATGTTAGCATCCAAAGAAACTATTACAATGCTGGCGAACCCACGTTCAGCATTGAAAACGCCCTCCGCCACGTTCTTAACCTCCGCAAGGTCCATCTGGGAGTCCTGTCCAAGGCAACGCCGGGGACTGTGGTCTGGTTGCTCAAAACGGACAAATTTCTACTCTGGCTGGATATTAACGGCGACCTCAAGATTTTCTGGGGCTATGGAATCCGTGAGCTATTTTCCCGATGTTGATTGGTGCCGCATTGACTCACTCTTTACTTTAGCGGGTGCAGGTAAGACCGTCATGGCGTAAGTGCTATACCTCAGTGACAGCAAAACCATCTAACCGACTGTTCCAGATCCATTGTCATCAAGCGGCTTGAGGCCTTGTGCCGAGAGTCGGATGCTCCCATCTGCGTCTGCTACGTCTACTTCCGCTACAGCGACCGCTCAGAAGTGACGGTTCGCAACGTGTTGGAGATTCTCGTCAAGCAAACTCTCGAGCGACACCCGGAGTGCCGTGCTCTCATCGAACGGACCTACGACCGACATGTCCGGGAAGAGTCAGAGCCGACAGAGGAAGAGCTCCTGGGGCTCCTTCGGGAGCTGGCTGGTCATATGGCATGCACATTCTATATCCTCGATGCCCTGGATGAGGCGCCGACGAAAATCCAACTGGTTATCGTGAAAAAGCTTGCGTCGCTGAATATGAAGCTTTTCATAACCTCGCGACCGCTCAAGGCCGTGGAGGCCAACTTCCCAGAGGCATACTCATTCCCTATCACTGCTCAGGATGGTGACATTGATCTCCACATCGCGAGAGTGTTGGATGAAAGCGCGGATCTTCAGAACCTTATACGACAGGAAGGTCCGTCGCTGAGAGAAGAGATTGTCTCCACCATCAAGCAGAACTGTGGTGGCATGTAAGAAGTTCCCAATTCAGGTGCCTTGATGGAGAGCTTACGATGCCATCAGGTTTCTGCATGCTTCCCTTCAGCTTGACGCAATCAGCGAGTGTGCAAGCTCTTATGCAGTGAGGCGGACGCTGAAGGTCTTTCCTTCGAGAATCGAGGACGTCTATCTGCAGACCTGGGACAGAATTCTGAAGCAAAACTCCGACTACGTCTCTCTTGCCCAAGCCGTACTTGTCTGGGTCTTGAATGCCTCGAGATCCATGACTATAGAAGAGCTCGAGCGGGCTGTCGCCACATGTCCGGATACCTATAAATTCGAGCCAGATCGGCGTGTACCTGGTACCACGCTCATGTCTTTGTGCCGTGGGTTGGTGGTTGTTGAAGAAGAGAGTCACCTCGTTCGCCTAGTCCGTAAGTAGCGCAGTGACTCTCATTTCCTAATTTTAAACCAACGTCCAACAGACTACACGGCAAGAGATACTTTGGAAGGACTCCTCCGTCCATCATTTCCCCACCCTCATTCCCTTCTTGCCGCTGTCTGTATGACCCATCTGGGCGAGTGTGGCTTCCAGAACACGACGATCGCATCGGAGGAGGACTTCAAAACAGCCTTGAAGGACGACCCTCTACTTGCCTATGCATCCGAAGCTTGGGCCTTCCATGCTCGCGAATCTTTGCTGGTTGGTGACAACCGCGAGCGAACTTCACAATTCGTCGCGAGAAGCCATGCTTTCCCTGCGATGACAAGTGTGGACCGCTCCGCCCTTTTCGACATACTTACCCCCCTCCATATTCTGGCACTCTACCATCTACCACTTGTGTTGATCAAAGATATGCCTTCGGGCGACCCCAATGTAACAACGGCAACCATCCAACAGTCCCCTTTGATGCTTGCCTGTCGATTTGGCCACGAAGACCTCGTTGCGCACCTGATCACCCTATCTGAAACGCAGGTCAACCTGGTCAACATCAACGGGTGGTCGGCACTGATGCACGCGGCGAGGTACGGCCACGAAGGCACCGTCAAGCTCCTCGTGGCGCGTCCTGACATTCAAGTCAACCTGGTTGATGCCAACGGGTGGTCAGCACTGATGGTGGCGGCGTTTGACGGCCACGAAGGCACTGTCAAGCTCCTTGTGGCGCGTTCTGACATTCAAGTCAACCTGGTCAACACCGACGGGTGGTCAGCACTGATGCACGCGGCGAGGTACGGCCACGAAGGCAGCGTCAAGCTCCTCCTGGCGCGTCCTGACCTTCAATTTAACCAGGCCAACAATCATAGATCAACAGCCCTACTACTGGCTGCTGAGTGTGGTCACCAAACCATTGTCAACCTCCTTCTCGCCACTGGTGAGGTCGACGTCAATGCATTTGATAATGATGGCGACGCCGCGATCAAAATGGCTGCGAAAGAAGGACATGAAGCCATTGTTCGCATACTTCTTGATATACCCAATGTTGACACCACAGTCAAGAGCATTACAGACGGACATACCGCGATCTCGGCCGCACAGGCCAACGGCCATAGCGGTATCGTTGAACTCTTGCGAGACTTTGAGTCGCGAACGGTCAGGCCCCCCATGATCAACCAGACCGGGTCCTACGATGATGGCTCCGACTCAGATAGATCCGAGGACTATTGCGATGCGCAGGAGGTGCTAACAGACGGCGTTGGTCCCAACTCTCCGTATGATGATTGACTCCAGACCACGTATCTTCACTCTACCCAGATTCGACCTCACTATGCCACGTCCTGTAGACTGTTATCCTTGCCACTTTCTCTCACCTTCAATCGACTCCCGCTGACTGAACAGACCTTCCCCTGTTGTACGAGGGGCGAAATTCTGGTGAAATTTAGTGTCGCTACTCTTCAAGGCCGTTTGTTACCTGAAGGTGAATCTCCTGCACTACTGTAGCACCAATGTGCCGCATGTTTTCGGACAAGGCTCTTATTCAGGACTGATTACTGGGTACTCCGCAGATAGACATACAACAGCCATCATCCCGCGTGTGCGCCCTTGACATGTAAACGGCGAGGCAATGTGGATAAAGCACCATGCCACATCGACGAGACCACTTGAGTCTTAGATTCGAACCAGGAAGGCTGGCGGAGATCGTGGTCAGGGGCAAGAGCCGCGAAGAATCTAGGTAAGCGGCCGTGAGGCACACGTCCGGGTATATCGGATCAAGGTAATCACTAACCCCTATTGCCTGAGCGGCGAAAGGCAGAGAGGGCACGAAGGCTGAGGGCTGCAGCCTGGAAGCCTAGGAGATAAAGAGTGAGAGAAGCTTGCAGCATGATATTTAGATTGTAAATATTCAAGTAATCATCGAAAAGGACGCTCCTGCAGTTAGGGTGACCGGCAATGCTGCAGAATCTTGTCCACCATGAGAAGGGCCTCTGAAGGCAGAAGCTCGAGCCACACTCACAATTATCAGTCGGTATTCGGCCTCGATAGATAGACTGAGCATAGGCTATATCAAGTCCCGAACCCCTAAGAGGACGCACGTTCGTGGTTTTGGTCAGATCAAATGCTGGTTCTTCGCTTACGGAAGAGCCGAATGTATGATTACTCCTTGGCTTCTACCCTCGTGCGCTCTGACAACACTCAAATTTCCCAACTTAAGCGCCCGCTATTTCCCTGTCCCCTTGTGCATATCCTGGACGCAACGCGAACGGAATTGCAAGTCAAGAGGCGCTCCGATGGCGGGAATGATGACGGAGAAAAGATCGCCTAATGAAGGCATAACAGCTTTCCACCGCCCCTCTGCCACCACCGGCTCCTGACTTTTTCACCTCTGGTGTTTTCATGGCTCAACCGATACCATACCAGGACCCATAGACCCCCAGGCACTTGGAACGATATTGATATCAACAGAACTGCATCTACAGGCGTCATGCACTTCTCAAAAACATACGCTCAGATCCTGGAAGGACTACCACCTGGACTAAGGGACAATGCGACTCAATACAGGCAGGTAAGCAGTTTTTGGTATGCGTTGAGATTTCAGTACTCATTTGCATTGAACCTTCCTCCCTCGCAACCGTTCACCTCAAAACCTATGGCTCGACTCCACCAGCTCAAGAAAATCATCAACCAAGTTGTCTCTGAACTGTCGTCGCTGGGATTGGGTCCAGAGCTACTTCAAGAGCTCATTGTACCAAACGGATCAGCACAAGACCCCTCCAGTTCTCCAGTCTCCCCACCGACATCCCCAGATTCTCAAGCAGACTTCTCGAACTTAAGCAGCCACGGATCAAGCACAGAGGCATACCATGCTTTGACTACGATAACCTTGGGTCAATTGGACCTGCTGGCCGCAACAGAAGCAGCTTCGCACCCATTCCGACTGGCAGATCTCGATCCCCTTCTCTTCAACCAAGCTCGAGTCAAGTACGAGGTGGTTGAGCATTCCGATCGCATCGAACCCCACCTTCGGCTTTGGGTTACACTACCAGGTGCCCCGTCGGTGCCTACACCTCCAGCGGAACCTTGCTTTGAAGAAGTCGAAGACTTGGTGCAGACAGTACGTCCGGAAGTGATCCCGTGTGCACGACCGTTGCTAAAGTGTTCGTCGTTCAGTTCAGAAGCAGCTCTTTGTTTTCCTCTATCCAATAAGCGATACGTGGCCGGTGGAGACAAGACAACTTCAGGATGTCATAAACGCCGCCAACAGGGGCAACCAAGACTCCAACAGCGCTGCTCAACTCTTTGCATACCCATCTCCAATCACCAACCCAACTCTTCCCAGTGCTACACGCCCTGCTGGGGCTCTCACCATCAGCACTCGAGGACGAACTCGGGGATCTCTAGAATCAACTCATTCAAGGCGTCGAGCGTCGGATTGATGTACGCTGGAAAGAGGTGGAGGAACGGGTGGCGAAATATACAGATGTGGAAGCGGTCTGTATGCGACATAACAAGGCGCTTGGGGGGAACGTCAAATCAACAGGGACGACACTAGGAGCACTGAGGAAGGAACAGTCGTTACCCAGATGATTCGATCTTTGTCCCTGAGTTTCAGGAGGCAGGCGTGCCATGCGAAACTGGAGCAGTTGACGACAATCACGAATCGACTGCATGCCTTGGCAAGGACGTTGGGGAATGCATACTTTGCCGCGGATGTGTTGGAGCCAACGGCTGCAGCGTCGGTGGGCGGATGTGGAGATGGACGGCATAGATTCCAATGCACCGAGGGATGTGACACCTGAGCGGTTTCTGAGACTGGAAAAGGAGCTCGTGCGGGACAAGGCAGAAGTGGTGAGTTACGTTTATATCCTGTATTAAACGTAAAGCTGACCTGAGAATAGACTAAACGACTACATCAACTATCAAGCATCTTTGCGCAGATCGACTTGCTACAACCGCGAGTTGGGCATAGCACCAGGTCACGACTCGATGGACACGGACGACCCATCATACAACGTCTTTGCTCTAGGCGCATCTTCAAACCAACAGATGTCAGATGGAGATCCTTCCTTCTCTCAACTCCAACCCCTCCTTCACTCACCAACGGCATGGTCACCATGCTCTTCCAGGGCGAACCGTCCCCCTCCTCTTCCTCCCAACCACACCTTGAGTCAGAGGACAACTACCGAGGGATCTTTGCTAACTTTGTCCCTCGAATCGAACAAGTGGACGAAGATGCGTTGCAGTCAAACCCAACGATCCCAATTGGACTGGGGAATGTCGAACCGTCTCTACGGCTGATCGAATGGGCACAAGGTCGGCATTCTGCCCTGGAAGAAGTCAACGGAAACGAGAAGCCCATATTCAAGCGATCTATGATCAACTTGAAGGACTATGGCGAAGACTTGGAGTGGGGGAGTCAGATATGGACGCGTTTGTGGATATGAATCGCAGGAGCACAGAGGATACGGTCAGGCAGTATGAAGAGGAGCTGAACAGGATGTTGGAGTTGAAGCAGGACAGGATGGGTCAGTTCTCTGTTCGTCGAGAGCGCACAAGAGGAGATCAGGCAGTTGTGGGATGATTTGATGGTCGGAGAGGATGAGTGAGCAGACTTTGCAGCATTCGCGGATGGTACGTTCGAGCAGTATGTTTTATGAAGGCCCCCAACTCAGCTTTGCACAGACGACTTTACGGAGGAACTTTCAACTGCTAGGCATCCACGAAGCAGAGATTCGGAAACTGCGCGAGGAGCGAAGGCTCAAGGCACCCTTGCTCGCCAGTATCAAGAAGTACTTCAAGATATGCGAAGAAGAAAAGGAATTGGCCCCTGCTGCTTCAGATCAAACACGTCTCCTATGGCGTGGTCGGGATCCCGGCCGTCTGCTACGTGAAGAAAAGATGCGTAAACGCGTGCAAAAGGAGAAACCTCGAGTAAGCAGACCTCTCTCTCCTCACCACCTTCACTGTCTTGCTTACCATTTCATTCATCAGCTCGAACAAGACCTAGTCGCTGCCCTACCCCAATAGGAACAAGAAACTGGCATGTTCTTCCTCGTTTATGGCGAAAGCATGACCCAAGCGCTCAACCAGACGATCAGCCAGCAAGGACAAGAGAACGAGTCTCGCCCTGGCAGACCAGGTCGATCGGGCTCTGTTCCCGCACGTGCTAACACTTCTACTAATCCCACGACAGCCAGCACAAGCAACAGCACGAGCACAGGCTTCGTACCCGGCAGCCAGGCAAGACTGTACCCAAGCCTGGCTCGTCAACGACAGCCACCAAAACTAACAGTAATAGTGGGAAACAGGCAGCGTTCGGACACGGAAGGGTGCCTAGGAGCACGACCAGAGCGACACCGGCGACTGGAGGAAGAGCAACGAGGAGTACGTCTGGTTTGGGGTCTATCCAACGGACGACGGGAGGTGTGGCGGGTATGGTGGCCAAGAGGTTTCCGAGTGCTGGGCATGCAGCCCTTGTACCCAGTCACACCGGCAGCAGCTCTACGGGGGAAGAAGCAGAGAAACTGGGGATGGATATCATGAAGAAAGCATCGAGGGCTAAACGGGAGAGTTTTAAACCTCGGCCGAGTTTGGATCGGGTCGAGATGGCCAAGATGGGGTCGTATGGCGGGTTTGGAGGGGGTGGTGTGAGGGAGGAGGATGAGGATTGATGCGCCAATGCGATTCTTATCGTCGTTTTGTTGTTGACCTTCACTTATTCTTGCTGGGGTGTCTTTCCCTTCGTAAGCCATATCATTCTTTTACTTATTTTTCCTTGTCTTTTTATTTTCGATCATTCTCGATGCCATGTGTGTGCACAAGTTCCAATTTCTTTTTTCCTTTCCTCTCTGTTTTAAATCACGACGACGAGTTCATGCCAATGAGCAGGGATTCAATTATGATACTTAGATCTTTGTATTTGTACGCTCATAAGCCTCTCTCTGTCTCTCTCGCATGTCTGGCAATGTTATTGATCATGCACCCGGGCCCTTGACATTTGCGCCACATATGGGCTTGACCTCGCTTTGGCTCGCAACGACTTTGGACATTCTAGCCACAGAGATCTGTCAGTGATAAGCCACACATGTATTTCAAGTCGGGGCAAGGTTAAACTCACATATTCAGGCCTTGCTATCATTCCAAGGGTCACCTCCCTTTCCTGGATAATTTGACGTCAACGAGATCGAATTCGTGAGACTGACGGTTCAAACTCGACCTTTTGTTGGGAGGTGTGATCAAGCATTAATGATGGTAGGTTGTGTAAGTACAGAAAGGACAGATAATTCGGCCTATACCAGCCTTCAGAAGAAGAGTAAATGGACATTTAAGGAGCCAATGGTCAAGGGCCAACATTCACGGATTCAGGCATTGCTGCTACAACGTCCTCTCCCATCTGTTCCTCGGCATCGAAATAGCATTCTGCGGAATCAGAATCGGATCCATCTTCACTGGGATCGTCACTGGCGGAGAGCTGGTTGATATCGAGAGCGCCACCCGTAACAGCTTTTCGCAAAAGCCCTGCGATGTCGTTGTGGCCATCGGTGTCCCCGTTGTTGTCAAATATGTTGAGGTTGAAAGCAACAGTGATGAGAAGGAGTTCGGCAATGGCTGTGTGGCCATTTTCAGCAGCCAGGAAGAGTGCTGTCGAACCATGACTGTCAGTCAGGCTGATCTGGATTTCAGGGTGTGCTAAAAGGAGCTTGACGACACCGCTGAGACCATACCTGGCAGCTCGCATGAGTGCCGACTGCCCATCGCTGTTGACCAGGTTGACCTGAATCTCGGGGCATTCAAGGAGCAGCTTGACGACACCTTCGTGGCCGTCGCAGCCATGATGAGTGCTGAACACCCATCGCTGTTGACCAGGTTCACCTGAATTTCGGGATGCGCCAGAAGGAGCTTCGCAACGCCCTCGTAACCTTCACTCGTAGCTACCATGAAGGCGGACCATCCGTCGTCGTTGACCAGGTAACCTGAATCCCGGGATATGCAAGTAGGAGCTCGACGACACCTTCACGGCCTTCGTTCGCAGCCAGCATGAGCGCGGACCACCCATCGTGATCGACCAAGTTGATCTGGATCTCAGGATATGCGAGGAGTAGCTTGACGGCGCTTTTGTGGCCATGCCAAGCCTCCATCATGAGCGCTGAGCACCCACCAGCGTCAGCCAGGTTCACCTCGACATCGGGTAATGATATCAAGTGTGCAACGAAGCCTTCATGGCCAGACCGAGAGGCCATAATCAAAGGTGTCTGTTGGTTGAGTTTTGTCGGTTCGTTTAGATTGCCCAAGCTAACATCCATGGCCAAAGCCCAGGGTAGATGGTAGAGACCGACGATATGGAGGGGGGCGAGAATGTCAAAAAGCCGACTTTTGTCAAGGCTGGTGAAGGCGGGGAAGGCGTTGCATTTGTTGATGAAGTTTGCCGTCCGATGCTCGCTTTCCTCCTTACTCAACCCTGCTCGAGCGTGAAACACCTAAGCCTCAGAAGCATAGGCAAGGAGGGGGTCGTTCTCTAAGGCCGCTTTGAGCTCATCCTCCGATTCGATTTCCGTATTTTGAAAGCCACACCCGGTCAGGTGTGTCATGCAGACATTGGCGATATAGGAATGAGGGTGGGGAAATGATTCGCGGAGGAGGTCTTCCAGGGTGTCCTTCGCAGTGTAGTCTATTGTAGTGAGAATGAGAATGGGTCAAAAGAGGCTTGTTAAGATACTCACGAACAAGGCGAACGAGGCGGCTTTCTTCTTCGACAATCACTAAGCCACGACATAAAGATATGAGAGTGGCGCTGGGCACACGCAGATCGGGCTTGAATCTATGAGTATCTGGGCAGGTGGCCAGGGCTTGCTGAAGCTCTTCTATGGTCATGGATCTCGACGCGTTAAGAACCCATATCAAGATGGCTTTTGCCAGGGAGGCGTGTTTGCGACCTTGGCTGCATATCCTAGCCCAAGTTTGATGATAGAAATCCTCGATACTGGACGGAAACGCCTAGAGCGTCTCTCGTACATTGCGGGCGTCTAAACACTCCGACAATGCGTCCAGTTGAAGAGCGGCATGTAGAAACCTGATGGGTATCACGATTAGCTTCAGGCCGATACGCAGTGATAAGGAATCCCATACATGCCACCACAGTTTTGCTTCACCGTAGAGAAGACCTCTTCTCTAAGTGATGGATCCGCCTGGCGTAGTAGATGCTGTAGATCTGGGCTGTCGTCGATTCCCTTGGCAATGTGCAGATCAAGGTCGACATCCTGGGCGATGATTGGGAAGGTATGGGCCTGAGGAAAGTACGATTCCACGGTTTTGAGAACTCGCGACGTAATGAAGAGCTTGACGTTAAGTGAGGCAAGCGCCTTTACAACTGCCAGCTGAATCTTGGTGGGGGCCTCGTCCAGGGCATCGAGGATGAAGAAAGTACATGTCATGCAATCGGCCAGCTCCTGCAGGAGTCCCAATAGCTGTGCCTCAGTTGGCTCTGTGCTTTCGCGAAGATGCCGAGCGTACGCGTTCTCAACGACAGCGCGGCAGTCGGGGTGGCGTTCGAGGGTTTGCTTCACGAGACTTTCAAGGATGTTGCGAACGGTCATTTCTGCACGTTCGCTGTAGCGAAAGTAGACGTAGCAAACGCAGATTTTTGAACCATAATCTTTGCACAGAGATTCAAGATGTTCAATGACGATACATCTGAGCAGAGGCGTTAGCGATAGTTGGCACGAATATGGAGGTCACTTACGCGAGAAGGGTCTTGCCAGCGCCGGCTATGCTCATAGGTCAGGGGGGATTCCATTCGTGTTCAAGAAGAAAACCTACGAATTCCCGAGCCCCAGAAGATCTTGATATCGCCGTTGGGGTCAAGCCAGAGGCGAAAATTGTCCCCTTCGAGAAGCCACATACCAGTCCCGGGGGTAACTTTACTCAACATGCCCTGGTAAATGCTGCGGAAGTTGGGTATCGACCGCAAGATTGCCCATATGTCCTTCGGGCGCTCTTCGTCATTCAGACGTCTCGGTGCCACTCAGAATCACACAGGCGCAAAAGCGGGCAAGAACCAGGAAGAAGAGAAAGGAAACCCGACAGCTCAACAAAGCCAAGAACACGGAGCGACAAAACGAACTCGAGAACGCTCCGAGAGCCAACGAGGGACCAAGCGCCGATGTCGGCACCTCAGAGTGCACGGGGACAGGAGAGTGATTCATCAGGAAGCAACTCAACCTGGAAGAGAACTGATTTGCGTCTGCCCGTCAATCAATCCCACGCTGTTCTTTCCCCTTTGTCTCGCTCATGTACTGCTTTCTACTACGGCGTTGAAGGGGAAAGACCTCGTAACACAGCGGTATTCAATTTAAAACAACAACAAATCAATGTTACAGCTCCCCCGGTGCTCGAATAATCAAATAACCGCTGGATGAAAGCGAACCTCAGTCACGAGGCTCAGAGCACTGCACACCAATCCACATTGACAGCGCGTGTATCGATCTGGCTTTGATAACCACCACCACCATCCTTCTGCTGTAATGGCCTCTGTTTCTCTTTCCACTAATGAGTCGACTACCCAAAGTCATCCTGGCATGGTGAGCACTGTCGAGCCTTTGCTTTCCTCTAAATGTTTGATTGAACTATCGTGTAGGAGATTCAGCGCACTCAGGCTTTGCAGGCGCCTGCCGATTGTCTTCTGGGTAAGATGCTGCAACGGTGACAACGTCGCTAAAACGCTGACCACTCTCGAAGCTGAATCCTCTTCCTCTGCGCTCGTTGCTCTTAACCAGCAAGTGCAAGGCGTGACGACCCATAACGGGGATTTTGTTCAAGCAGGGGGGAATGTTAGCATCCAAAGAAACTATTACAATGCTGGCGAACCCACGTTCAGCATTGAAAACGCCCTCCGCCACGTTCTTAACTTCCGCAAGGTTCATCTGGGAGTCCTGTCCAAGGCGACGCCGGGGACAGTGGTCTGGTTGCTCAAAACGGACAAGTTCCTACTCTGGCTGGATCTCAACGGCGACCTCAAGATTTTCTGGGGCTATGGAATCCGTGAGCTATTCCTTGATGTTTATCGGTGCTGCATTGACTCACTCTTTACCTAGCGGGTGCAGGCAAGACCGTCATGGCGTAAGTGCTGTATCTCAGCACGGCAAAGCCATCTAACCCACTGTTCCAGGTCCATTGTCATCAAGCGGCTTGAGGCCTTGCGCCGAGGGTCAGATGCTGCCATCTGCGTCTGCTACGTCTACTTCCGCTACAGCGACCGCTCAGAAGTGACGGTTCGCAATGTGTTGGAGATTCTTGTCAAGCAAACTCTCGAGCGACACCCTGAGTGCCGTGCTCTCATTGAACGCACCTACGCCCAACATATCCATGAAGAGTCGGAGCCAACAGAGGAAGAGCTACTGGGGCTCCTTCGGGAGCTAGCTGGTCATATGGCATGTACATTCTACGTTCTCGATGCCCTGGATGAGGCGCCGACGAGAATCCAACTGGTTATCGTGAAAAAGCTTGCCTCGCTGAACATCAAGCTTTTCATAACATCGCGACCGCTCAAGGCCGTGGAGGCCAACTTCCCAGAGGCGTACTCATTCCCTATCACCGCCCAGGATGGCGACATCGATCTCCACATTGCAAAAGGATTAGCGGAAAGCGCAGATCTCCAGAATCTCATACGACAAATAGGACCGTCGCTAAGAGAAGAGATCGCTTCCACCATCAAGCGAAATTGCGGCGGCATGTACGAAGTACTTCCTTCAGGTGCCTCGATGTGGAGCTGACGGTACCTATGTCATCAGGTTTTTGCATGCCTCACTCCAACTGGACGCCCTCGCAGAGTGCGTTAGTGTGCATGCAGTGAGGCGGATGCTGCAGGCCTTCCCTTCGAGGATTGAGGACGTCTACCTCCAGACCTGGGACAGGATTCTCAAGCAAGATGCCGACAATGTCTCTCTTGCCAAGGCCGTACTAGTCTGGGTCTTGAATGCCTCGAGATCCATGACTATAGAAGAGCTGGAGCGGGCGGTCGCCGCATGCCCGGATACCTATAAATTCGAGCCAGATCGGCGTGTACCTAGTACAACGCTCATGTCTTTATGCCGTGGATTGGTGATTGTTGAGGAAGAGAGTCACCTCGTTCGCCTCGTCCGTGAGTAGCACAGTGACCCCTGTTTCCTGAGCCTGATTCCCCATCCGACAGACTACACGGCAAAGGACACTTTGCAAGGGCTTCTCAGTCCATTATTCCCCTATCCCCATTCCCTTCTTGCTGCCGTTTGTATGACCCACCTGGCCAACTGTGCTTTTCAGAATACAACGATTGCCTCGCGGGGAGAGTTCGAAACCACCCTGCGGAAAGACCCTCTCCTCACCTATGCATCTGAAGCTTGGGTATTCCATACTCGTGAATCCATGCTAATTGATGACGGTCGTGAACGAGCTTCACAATTCGTCACGAGAAGCAATGCTTTCCCTGCCTTGACTAGTGTGGACCGCTCCGCCTTTTTCGACATACTCACTCCCCTCCATATTGTGGCACTCTATCATCTACCGCTTGTTTTGATCAAAGATATTATTTTGGGCGACCCCAATGTAACAACGCGAATCCACCGACGGTCCCCTTTGGTGATTGCCTGTCAATTCGGTCACGAAGGCCTTGTTGCGAATCTCACCACCCTGTCTGATATCCAGGTCAACCTCGTCGAAACCAACGGGTGGTCAGGATTGATGATGGCGGCGAGGCACGGCCACGAAGGCACCGTCAAGCTCCTCCTGGAGCGTCCTGACATTCAAGTCAACCTGGTCAAGACCGATGGGTGGTCAGCACTGATGATGGCGGTGAAGTACGGCCACGAAGGCAGCGTCAAGCTCCTCCTGGCGCATCCTGACATTCAAGTCAACCCAGTCGACACCAATGGGCGGTCAGCACTGATGCTGGCGGCAAGGTACGGCCACGAAGGCAGCGTCAAGCTCCTCCTGGAGCGTCCTAACATTCAAGTCAACCTGGTCGATGCTGATGGGTGGTCAGCACTGGTGATGGCGGCCAGGTATGGCCACGAAGGCGCCGTCAAGCTCCTCCTGGAGCGTCCTGACATTCAAGTCAACCTGGTCAAGACCAACGGGTTGTCAGCACTGGTGATGGCGGCGATGTACGGCCACGAAGGCAGCATCAAACTCCTCCTGGAGCGTCCTGATATTCAAGTCAACCTGGTCAACGCTGATGCATGGTCAGCACTGGTGATGGCGGCGAGGTACGGCCACGAAGGCAGCATCAAGCTCCTCCTGGAGCATTCTGACATTCAAGTCAACCTGGTCGACGCCGATGGGTGGTCAGCATTGATGATGGCCGCGAGGTATGGCCACGAAGGAAGCATCAAGCTCCTCCTGGAGCGTCCTGACATTCAAGTCAACCTGGTCGACGCTGATGGGTGGTCAGCAGTGATAATGGCGGCGAGGTACGGCCACGAAGGCAGCATCAGGCTCCTCTTGGAGCATCCTGACATTCAAGTCAACCTGGTCGACGCGGATGGGTGGTCAGCACTGATGATGGCGGCCAGGTACGGCCACGAAGGCACTGTCAAGCTCCTCCTGGAGCGCCCTGACATTCAAGTCAACCCGGTCAACGCCGATGGGTGGTCAGCACTGGTGATGGTGTCGAGGTACGGCCACGAAGGCACCGTCAAGCTCCTCCTGGAGCGTCCTGACATTCAAGTCAACCTGGTCGACGCCAACGGATGGTCAGCACTCGCACTGGCTGCGGGCGCAGGCCACCATGGCATTGCCAAGCTCCTCCTGATGCATCCTGACATTCAAGTGAACCTGGTCGACGCCGATAGGTGGTCAGCACTAATGCAGGCGGCGAGGTACGGCCACGAAGGCAGCATCAAGCTCCTCCTGGAGCGTCCTGACATTCAAGTGAACCTGGTCGATGCCGATGGGTGGTCAGCACTGGTGATGGCGGCGAGGTACGGCCACGAAGGCAGCATCAAACTCCTCCTGGAGCGTCCTGACATTCAAGTCAACCTGGTCGACACTGATGGGTGGCCAGCACTGATGATGGCGGCGAGGTACGGCCACGAAGGCAGCGTCAAGCTCCTCCTGGAGCGTCCTGACATTCAAGTCAACCTGGTCGATGCCAACGGGTGGTCAGCACTCACACTGGCTGCGGGCGCAGGCCACCATGGTATCGTCAAGCTCATTCAGACATTCAAGTCAACCTGGTGAACCCCCACGGGCAGTTGGCATTGATGCTGGCAGCAGAGAACGAACATGAAGCCGCGCAGCGCCATTGATCGCATGCTTCTTGATATGGCCCAATGTTGACACTACCGTAAGGAGCGCCGCAGGTGGACACACCGTGTTGTTGTATGTGCAGGCTAAGGGCCATAGCAGTATCGTTGAACTCTTGCAAGACTTTGAATCGCGAACGGTCGGGCCTCCCATGGTCGATCAAACCTACCTGCAGCATGGGTCCTACGACGATGGTTCCGACATAGATAGATCTGAGGGCTATTACGATGCGTATGAGGTGCTAACAGAAAGTGTTGATTCCAGCTCTCCGTACTGGCGATGCGTGTACGTGAGTGTAAGAGCTGTAGGACGGGTGTACATAGGTCCAATATTTGTATCCTGTGCGCACATCGAGTGTTTGAAGGACCTGGAACCCGCCTGGTGCGACTTTTGGTGTCTGGTGTCGCTGAGGCTCGAGCCAGTTTACTATCAGCGACTCCAGGTTTGGGAGTACCGAGAAGCAGGCCACGGTGTCTGAAGACACCCTCTCAATGTACGCATGACGAAGGGTCGATGATAAGAATGCCGTTGGAAGGTTGTATAGAGATGTGTAGCCAAGGGTCATCCATTCGATATTGTGGGATCGACGAATGAGGCCAGTGAGAAGCGACTTGTTTCTCGGTGATTCGAATGGGTCGTCGAGGTTCAGGAGGAGGCTCGAGAGGGTTGGGACCATGAAGAGCCTCAGCGAAAGTAATACATCTGCTCTGAGACCATTTTCGGAAAAGAATTTGCAAGTTGTGAGTTTTGAGAGTACGGGAAATTCGGCCTCTGCTCTATGAGAGCGCCTTCGATGGATGGGAGGTATGTTGAGGCGCCGTCGATATTGAATGCGATATCTAGATGCTGGACGCGTTTGACGCGAATTTTGAATGCTGTCAGATCGTCTGCTGTGATTGCTCACAGAAGTGGTTACGAATTTTGCTCCTGACTCAGGATTGAGATATATAAAGGGGAAAGCAAGGGGAACTCACTCTTCTATTACGGCCAGTACCAACCAAATTCCAACGAACTTCCCAAAGGTCTAGTACCATAGCATCGAGCAATGGATCCAGGCTATTCATGTACCTCCAAAGCTCGAGAGTCGCAGTGTAGTTGATCTCCCGACATGTCTTCGCAAAGAAGGCCAGTGTCTGTCGCGCCTGTGCCAGTTCGTCGCGATCCAAGTCAAAGGGGGATGCGTCCATGCAGTGGGTGCAGATCACTTCCGGGAGATCGGGGGTTTCTAGAACAGCATGCATCAGGGATTGTAGAGGCTGTGTGAAGAGGTAGAGAGCTGGGAAGGCTGGCGGAGATCGTGGTCAGGGGCAGGAGCCGCAACGAATCTAGGTAAGCGCCCGTGAGGCACACCTCCGGGTATATCGGATCAAGGTAATCACTGACCCCTATTGCCTGTGCGGCGAAAGGCAGAGAGGGCACGAAGGCTGAGGGCTGCAGCCTGGAAGCCTAGGAGATAAAGAGTGAGAGAAGCTTGCAGCAGGGTATTTAGATTGTATATATTCAAGTAATCATTGAAAAGGACGCTCCTGCCACAGTTAGGGTGACTGGCAATGCTGCAGAATCTTGTCCACCATGAGAAGGGCCTCTGAAGGCAGAAGCTCGAGCCACACTTACGATTATCAGCCGGTATTCGGCCTCGATAGGTAGAGTGAGCATAGGCTATATCAAGCCCCAAACCCCTCAGAGGACGCACGTTAGTGGTTTTGGTCTGATCAAATGCTGGTTCTTCGCTTACGGAAGAGCCGAATGTATGATTACTCCTTGGCTTCTACCCTCGTGCGCTCTGACAACACGGAAATTGCCCAAGTTTAGCGCCCGCTACCTCCCTGTCCCCTTGTGCATATCCTGGACGAAACGCGAACGGAATTGCAGGTCTTTTAGGGCTCCGATGGCGGGAATGATGACGGAGAAAAGATTAATGAAGGCACAACAGCTTTCTACCGCCCCTGCTCTTGACTTTTTCACCTCTGGTGCTTTCATGGCTCAACCGATACCATACCAGGACCCATAGACCCTTAGGCACTCGGAACGATATCGATATCGACAGAACATAGTCAAGCAAGAAGCTGCATCTACAAGCGTCATGCACTTCTCGAAAACATACGCTCAGATCCTGGAAGGACTACCACCTGGACTTAGGGATAATGCGATTCAATACAGGCAGGTAAGCAGCTCTTATTATACGCTGACGCTCCAGCACTCATTTGCACCGAACCTTACTCACTCGCAACCGTTCACTTTAAACCTACGGCTCGACTCCACCAGCTCAAGAAAATCATCAACCAAGTCGTCTCTGAACTGTCGTCGCTGGGACTGAGCCCGGAGCTACTTCAAGAGCTCATTGTACCAAACGGATCAGCACAAGACCCCTCGAGTCCTCCAGTCTCCCCGCCGACATCCCCAGATAGTCAACCAGACTCCTTGAGCTTAAGCAGCTACGGATCAAGCCCAGAAGCCGACCATGCTTCGAGTACGATAACCTTGGGCCAATTGGACCTCCTCGCAGCAGCAGAAGCAGCTTCGCATCCATTCCGACTGGCAGATCTCGATCCCCTTCTCTTCAACCAAGCTCGAGTCAAGTACGAGGTGGTTGAGCATTCCGATCGCATCGAACCTCACCTACGGCTACCCTACCAGATGCTCCGTCGGTACCTACACCTCCAGCGGAGCCTTCCTTTGAAGAAATCGAAGACTTGGCGCAGACAGCACGCTCGAAAGCGATCACATGTACGCGACCGTTGCTGAAGTGTTTCGGGGTTCAGTTCCAAGAAGTCGTTCTTCGTTTTCCTCCTCTGCCATAGCGATACCTGGCCACTGGCTTCAGGATGTCATCAACACCACCAACAGGGGCAACAATGACCCTGACAGCGCTGCTAAACTCTTTGCATACCCATCTCCAATCACAAACCCAACTCCTCCCAACGCTACACGCCCAGCTAGGACTTCCACCATCAGCAATCGAGGACGAACGACGAACTCAAAGATCTACAGAATCAGCTCATGCAAGGCGCCGAGCGTCGGATTGATGTACGCCGGAAAGAGTTGGAGGAATGGATGGCGAAATGCATAGATGTGGAAGCGGTCTGCATGCGATACCAAGGCACTCGGGGGGAACATCAAATCAACCGGGACAACACTAGGAGAGCTGAAGAAGGAACAGTCGTTACCGAGGCGGTTCGACCTTGTCACAGAGTTTTAGGAGAAACTGAGGCAGGCGCACCATGCGAAACTGGAACAGTTGACGACGATTACGAATCGACTGCATGCCCTCGCAAGGACGCTGGGGAATGCATACTTTGCGGCGGATGTCTTGGAGCCAACGGCTGCAGCGGCGGTGGGCGATGTGGAGATAAACGGCATAGATTCCAATGCACCGAGGGATGTGACACCTGAGCGGTTCCTGAGACTGGACAAGGAGCTCGTGCGAGGAAAGGCAGAAGTGGTGAGTTACGTCTATATATTGATTAGACGTAAAGCTGACTTGATAATAGACTAAACGACTACATCAACTATCAAGCATCTTTGCGCAGATCGACTGGCTACCCAGCGAATTGGGCATTGCGCCAGGCCACGACTCAATGGACACAGACGATCCTTCATACAACACCTTTGCTCTTGGCGCATCTTCAAACCAACAGATGTCAGATGGAGATCCCTTCCTCGTCTCAACGCCAACGCCTGCTTCACGCACCAACGGCATGGTCGCCATGCTCTTCCAAGGCGAACCATCCTCCTCCTCCTCTTCCCAACCAAACCCTGAATCAGAAGACAGCTACCGACGGATCTTTGCCAACTTTGTCGCTCGAATCGAGCAAGCGGACGAAGAGGCACTCCAATCAAACCCCACCATCCCGATTGGACTAGAGAATGTCGAACTGTCTCTACGGCTGATCGAATGGGCACAGGCTCAGCATTCTGCTCTGGAAGAAGTCAAACGGAAACGAGAGGCTCATATTCAGGCGATGTATGATCAACTGGAAGGGCTATGGCGGCGGCTTGGAGTGGACGAGTCGGATATGGACGCGTTTGTGGATATGAATCGGGGGAGCACAGAGGATACCGTCAGGCAGTATGAGGAAGAGCTGAACAGGATGCTGGAGTTGAAGCAGGAGAGGATGGGTCAGTTCGTCGAGAGTGCACGAGAGGAGATTAGGCAGTTGTGGGATGATTTGATGGTTGGAGAGGATGAGCGCGCAGACTTTGCAGCTTTCGCGGATGGTACGTTTGAGCTGTATGTCTTACGAGGGTCTCAAACTCAACGCTGCACAGATGACTTTACGGAGGAACTGCTAAGCGTCCACGAAGCAGAGATTCGGAAACTGCGCGAAGAGCGCGGGCTAAAGGCGCCTCTACTCGCCAGCATCAAGAAGTACTTCAAGATCTGTGAAGAAGAGAAGGAATTGGCCGCCGCCGCTTCAGATCAAACGCGTCTCCTAGGACGCGGTCGAGATCCTGGCCGTCTGCTACGCGAAGAAAAGATGCGTAAACGTGTGCAAAAGGAGAAACCTCGAGTGAGCAAATCTCTCTCCTCTCCACCTCCACAGTTGTGCTTAACACTTCATCCATCAGCTCGAAAAAGACCTAGTCGCTGCCCTACCCCAATGGGAACAAGAAACCGGCATGCTCTTCCTCGTTTATGGCGAGAGCATGATCCAGGCGCTCAACGAAACGATTAGCCAACAGGAACAAGAGAACAAGTCTCGCCCAGGCAGACCAGGTCGATCGGGCTCTGTACCAGCGCGGGCTACCACGCCGACTGGCCCGACGACAGCCAGCACAAGCAACAGCAACAGCACGGGCTTCGTGCCCGGCAGTTCATCCCGCGGTAATGGAAGTGTGACACCCGCTGTCCGACCACGCTCCGCCATGGCCTCCACGTCGTCTTCCACGCAGAGCGTACCGAATAAACGACAAAGATTGGTTTCGTCCACTGCTTCTTCATCGAGTGCTGCAACGGCTGCAGCAGCATCAGGTCAGAGCACAACTCGCGTTCCGCTTGGTGCATGTCGTGGGCTGAACCATGCTCCATCAGGTGGGGCGTCGTCCCCGACAAAGATTTCGAGCAAGACGCCAGGCAAGACGGTGCCGAAACCTGTCTCTTCGACAGTCACCAAGCCCAATAGTAATAGTGGGAAGCAGGCAGCGTTGGGACATGGAAGGGTACCTGGGAGCACGACGAGAGCGACACCAGCGACTGGGGGAAGGGCAACGAGGAGCACGTCTGGTCTGGGGTCTATCCAGCGGCCTGGAGGTGGGGGTGGTGTAGCGGGTATGGCGGCCAAGAGGTTTCCGAGTGCTGGACACGCTGCTCTCGTACCTAACCACACAGGGACCAGCGATGCGGGTAACAGCAAGCTGGGGATGGACATCATGAAGAAAGCATCGAGGGCCAAGCGGGAGAGTTTTAAACCTAGACCTAGTTTGGATCGGGTGGAGATGGCCAAGATGGGGTCGTATGGCGGTTTTGGAGGGGGTGGTGTGAGAGAGGAGGAAGATGAGGATTGATTGAACCTTTCTCCGGTGATCCTTGTTTTCCTCGCATTGTTTGTTCGTTCGCTGTTCTGTTGATGAATTCATTCTTCTACTCGCAGTCCTGGTGACAGCCTTGTCGTTCCTTTACCTATGTTTCCCTAGTCTTTTTTTTATTTTGATCGCTCTCGATTCCAAGTGTATGTACAAGTTTCACTCTCGTTTCTTCTCTTTCTCTTATATCACGACGACGACTCCATGCCAGCGAGCAGGGATTCAATTATGATAATTAGATCTTTGTATTTGTACGTTGATAAGCCGCTCTCTCTTTCTCTCTCTTTCCCACTGGCACGTCTGGCAAGGTGATTGATCATGCGTCCAGGCTCTCATTCGCGCCACATATGAGTATGGCCTTGCTTTGCGTAACGACTTTGGAGCTGCTGTTAAACCCTCTCAACGACTTCTTCAACACTCTTGCCTTGCCCATATACATCCTCGAGGATGGTATCTTGGAACTGGGAAATGAGTTCCTCTGTTGCCAGTGTCTCGAGCGCGGAACCGATGATGTAGTCGCCGAGCTGGGAGGCGTTGAGCAGAGGGACCATTCAGCCACTGCAATCGAAATATGTGTGTCAGCAATCTAGTGCGTGCGGTGCAAGTGCAGAGATAAGAAACACACCTGGTAATTTCCGTCAAAGCACGATAAAAGTCCACAGCATGTTTGTAGTAGCTGAGGGTGGGTTCGCATGCAATCACATACTGCTCAAGTAAGAACTGATTCAGCGAGGAAAGTCAATGAGGATCGACGTACCAGTGAGATACCATGCTCCGCCATCTAGCGTGCAATTTCCAGCGGATCGTTTTCTGGAAGGATAGAAGAAATCAGCATCACATACTGCTGAGATCAGGAACGAAACTCACGATCTGGAGAACCCTTCGGGAACCCATCTCCCGAGTCTCCCAGTCCACGAGGAGGAGCATCTGTAATGAGCACAACAATCTTGACAACCTTGACTCCTTTCTTCTCTCCTTCCACCTCATCCTCCTCCGCTTGCCTCTACTCCATATCCAACGCATCGGCTACAGCAGCTGTGCTCGCCTCTGGCCCATTGCCTCCTCCACTTGCCACCAATCCTCCCAACCAACTTTTCATCTCGGCCACGGACGAAGGGAAACCAAAGTTCTTGGTCACGTACGAGGTATCTCGAGGCAGCCATCTCCACATCTTCCACCGCGGCTGCAGCAGTTGGCTCCAAGACATCCACAGCAAAGTATGCATTCCCCAATGTTCTTGCCAGAGTGTGGAGTCGATTGGTGATCGTCGTCAACTGTTCCAGTTCCGCATGGTGCGCCTGCCTCAGTTTCTCCTAAAACTCTGTGACAAGGTCGAACCGCCTCGGTAACGACTGTTCCTTCTTCAGCTCTCCTAGTGTTGTCCCGGTTGATTTGATGTTCCCCCCGAGTGCCTTGGTATCGCATGCAGACCGCTTCCACATCTATGCATTTCGCCATCCATTCCTCCACCTCTTTCCGGCGCACATCAATCTGACGCTCGATGAGCTGATTCTGGAGATCTTTTGAGTTCGTCCTCGAGTGCTGATGGTGGAAGCCCGAGCTGGGCGTGTAGCGTTGGGAGGAGTTGGGTATGTAAAGAGTTGAGCAGCGCTGTCAGGGTCATTGTTGCCCCTGTTGGCGGTGAAGCCAGTGGCCAGGTATCGCTATCACGGAGGACGAAAACAACGGCTTCTGGAACTGAACCAGTGCCACGAAACGCAACGGTCGCGCACACGTGATCGCGGCGCGTTCAACACCGCCACCCCCTGTGGGGGGGGTAATTACTCCCGTCGAAGGTGTATTTAATATGTATCTGGCGTGCGACCGGCCAGTGTGCGAGCGGAGAGTATGTGTTCGCGGGTGTTACTAGCGTTTACCAGGGGTTTCGTTCAACCTTTGGCTGCGCTTATAATAGTGGCAAGGGTGATCTCGAATGCCCGGATTACCACCAGCACTGGAAACCACGGTGCCTGTGTTCCTGAAATGAAGGCTGAAGTCGACTAACAGTGTCAACGCCTATTGTCTACCTACTTCATCTCCTTGAGAGCTGGGCCATTTTCAGCAGGCGTGCCTACAACACACAAAGGCGACGCGTACTGATATTGATGACGCGTCTGGCAGCGCAAAACACAGGTTTCAGGCCTGAACGTACATTCTACACAGAGATTTTGAAGACATTTTTACACATTGTTGTAGCTAAGGTAAATGGGCACCTTCATACCAGGTTTTACGTCTCTAACTGCTCAGGAATGTATCGAAAAAGGCCAAAAGTCGCCGATTTTCCGCGCTTAGACTTTGGCTTTGTTTGGCCGCGACCTTCGACCGCGCCCTCACCCCTTTCTCCGTGTTAGCCAGGAAGCTCACTCCGCTGCGCTCCGCTCGCAAATAGAATAACAACGGAGCAGAGTCGGTATAGATAGTCACGGTAAGCTTAAGGTTACAAAATAAACTCTTTAAATAGTTGAAGACAGAAAGCGAGAGAAGATTCCAGAGAGTTTATACATTCATTTTGTAGACGGCCCACCCACATTCATGCCATCCATCCCTTTTAGAAGGTCCACCTCAAGCTTAAAGGCAGCGGCTCTGGGGTCGTCCCTTATAGAAGCATGTAACCGAGGTCCCATTACCAACGTACAGGACTTCCGATTGAGCTTTAGATTTTGAACGGTCCGCACCTGAATATTTAGATGTGCCAAATAATTGATTGCCGTTTGTGGACGCGCCAGGCTTTTAATTTACTTTACAGATGAGTTCCATGATAGACGAAAGACATTGAAAATCTGCCCAGCCTGTATTTCAGCTTGAACTTACGAATAGTCATCCAGCGGGAACGAGTTTTCCGGTGGTGCAGTAAGACGTCGGCAATATCCGAATTTTCCATTTCCAGGAGCATCTCTCGCTGTTTCATTGGGCGTCTCTT
The DNA here is from genome assembly GCA_020736565.1 of Coprinopsis sp. MPI-PUGE-AT-0042. Taxonomy (NCBI): domain Eukaryota; kingdom Fungi; phylum Basidiomycota; class Agaricomycetes; order Agaricales; family Psathyrellaceae; genus Coprinopsis; species Coprinopsis sp. MPI-PUGE-AT-0042. The sequence continues at coordinate 58,706 of JAHBOF010000176.1, read as the reverse complement.
GTTCCACAAGTCTCTCAGAAGCTTTAGGAGTATGCTAGATGCTGGGAGAAGCACTTCGACGAGTCCCGACGCTGCTCTTCGACACTAAAGTGCCAGTCAGACACTGTTGCTTGAAATACATCAATATAAATAATCCGACCGACAGAGTCGTAAATATACAGTGACTTGCATATCAACGTGCGTTTTTTTTTTTCGCGTTTTTGTGGTGGCTGTGACGACATCAATCATTTCGGTCCCAATGGCGCCGTACAGGGCCCGCATCTCAGGTCCTCCAGAGCTCGTTCAGTCTTCTCGCTCGAGGTTAGAACAAGATTTTTGGAGAAAAAAGGTAGTGTACAACTTGATTCTGCATCGAATTTGATTTTTCCCTCTCCGTGAAGCAATACCAGGCTATGGGTCAAGGTGGTGGTTCCGGCGACTGTCCCAGCGCGGGCCTGTCAGCACGATCGCCATCAAATCGGGACTCGGCCGAGATCACCGATGTAGAAAAAACAAAAAAAAAAACGCACATTGACATGCAAGTCACTGTAAAGAACATTCGGAACAGCTGCAAGAAGTATCTATATGACTTGAATTTACATGTACTCCTTACGATCTTCAAAACCCTGCTGCGGAGCGAAAGATGGCATCATATACTACTTGTTTTGGCAATGAGACTTCGGCCACGCCTTTCCCCATATGGGACGACTCCAGGACCGCTGCCTATGGGAAGTCGAGATTGATGGTGTGTCGGATTTTTACTGTGGCCCCTTGATCTACCTTCACCTCTGCCAGTCGCTTGGGCCCAAACGCCCCTTGGCGTAAGCACTCCTCCGGGACCAACTTTTGCATGTCGAGAAAGACCTTGCATGACAATTCGTCGAGTCTATGACGGTAATACAGTCAACTTCAAATTTATGGAGATCAGAAGAACCAAGAATATACCTGCTCCATGCTAATAGCGTGAGATATGTTGGACCCTTGAGCGTGTGGGATTTCAATTTCCTCTCCTCCTCCTGCGAGATTGCGCGCGAAGGAGGGGATATCATACTCTGCAGGAGGAGTAGGGGGTCGAGAACCGGAAGTAGGCGCTCTCCCTTTTCCTTTCCCTTGAGACGTGAATCTGGCCGGCACCACCGCCTCCTCTGATACCATATCACTAGGGAGGTAGCGTTCTGCGTCACCATGACGGTACGGCGTCGGAAACGTACGTGGACCTCTGATCTATGGTGAATGATTATTGGATTAGCTTCATTGTGAATTGTGCACACGGCCAAGCTGCAGAACTTGCCTCTTGAAGCATTCCAAGCACATCTCCAATATTCTCGCTGCCAATCCAAGTAGCAACGTTTTCATCTGCCTCTGCGCTGGGAATGTAGGCATCGTCCACCTGGAGCGTCCGTATTTGGACCTGCACCATTCCGTGATGAGTGTCCGCGCCCACAATCAAAGCCCAAAATGACGCGCCTGTTTCTGTGCAAGCTGCCACTGGACCCTTTCGATAACCTCCTCGAGGGTCTTTCCTTGTCCGTAGACATCCTCGAGAATGACTTTCTGAAACTGCGCCAGGAGCTCTTCTGTTTCAAGCGTTTCGAGCACCGAACCGATGATGTAGTCCCCGAGCTGGGAAGCGTTAAGTAGCGGGAGCATTCGACCACTTGAACAAAGATATGAATGTAAGCGACTGAACGATGCTAAGATCAGAGTTGAGAAACACACCTGGTAATTTCAGTCAAAGCGCGATAGAAATCCACGGCATGCTTGTAGTGGCTGAGAGTGGGCTCGCATGCAATCACATACTATGTCCGGCTTATAAGCAACGAAAGTCAGAGAAGGGAGGCAGTGCCTAGGCGTACCAGAGAGATCCCATGCTCCGCCATTTGACGAGCGATTTCCAGCGGATCGTTTTCTGGAATGGTGATTTGATGGTGATAGGAAAAGAAATTAGCATCTCGTACTGCTGAAACCAGAAACAAACTCACGATCCGGAGAACCCTTTGGAAACCCATCTCCCGACTCTCCCAATCCATGAGGAGGAGCATCCGTTACGAGCACAACAATCTTGGCCACCTTCACTCCTTTCTTCTCCCCTTCCGCCTCATCGTCCTCCGACTGCCTCCACTCCATATTCAACGCATCAGCCAGAGCAGCTGTGCTTGACTCTGGCCCATCCCCTCCTCCACTGGCCACTAGTCCACCCAACCACCTCTTCATCTCCGCCACGGACGAGGTGAAGCCAAAGTTCTTAGTCACGTAGGAGGTATCCTGGGGTGGGTGGTCCCTGAAGGCAACCAACCCAAAGCGGATGGGGTCAAGTTCAGACGAGGAGGTTTTGGAGGACGCAGAGGCGGGAGTCGACCCCATGCGTTCAGAGACTTTGTTGCAGATGTTGGTGATGGCTGATTTACATGCTTGGATATAAGGTCCTTGAGAGCCTGTAGCATCTTGAAGGAAAACGATATCGCTGTGATTATGTTAGCGACATGCTCGAAAGCGCTGCGTGCTAACATAGGTGCGACTTACAGGAGATGCCGTAGCTTATTAGCCTTGCCCTCACCGGATCCAGTTGAAGCGTCGTTAGGATCAAGCTGAATTTCGTTTTTCGTAGTATCAGTAGTAAGGGAGATCATAGCTTTGTGGTCGATAAGGAGGGATCAAGATTCTATGAGGAAGAGGATTCATGCAGCACTTTAAGTAGTCGCCTGAGGATGCAACCGAGCCACAGGTCACTTCTGAATACGCAGTATATGCGGTCCCATCCGTTCAGTGCATAGCCTAGATTGTGGGGTCGTGTACTAGTGGTAATCGGTGCCGGACATTGCCCCTTGACATTTTGCTGGCACACTAACCCCAATTCCACACTAATGAGCTGTTTGTTTGATGTCTGGCCGCGGGGTCACTGGTTTTGGGCGCTTAGCCCTTTGTACTGCATATGTTGGCGTGAAAATGCCCAAAATCGGGCACTGCCCTCTACACGGCATTCATCTCCTTCCTTACTGATAGGCTAGCACTTGTGTGTGCCCTTTATCCCCGGGGGAACGTGGTGCTTATATTTTATACAGTCAAAACCGCGATAACCCATACCCCTCGGTGGAGCCCAAAAGCTATGGGTTATTACAGTGTATGGGATAGCAGAGAGTTGCCCAAATTTGGACAAAGGTTCCCATCATACAATTTGGCTTTGGGAAGTGGAAAATTCGTCGTGTGGGTCTAATTTAACTACTAGCTTGTAGCGGATGAAGGAAATATAAGATAGCTAGAACATCCCACCTCATTTCATGCGGTGTCAGAACGTTGAGAGCCAGTTATCCCCCTGTGCATGGAGATCACGTGCCAAGTGCATCAAATATCTGAGACGTGCTGAAAGACTTTGAGAACACTTCCCGGTAAGGGTTGTGGCATTTGAAGATCGGAAGCGCACTCGCAAGGGAAAGAGAACTTGATTTCGAGCCCTTGAGCACTTATAACCTAAAAAAAAATCGACCAATTTCCATGAAAATATGGGTTACGACGGCTCAATCTGGGTATGGGTTATGGGGTATCACAGGTTATGGGTTATGGGCCCTTATTTGGCTGGCACCAAGTCGGTGGATCCAAAAACCTATGGGTTATTACCGACTATGGGTTACCTCGGTATGTGTTATCGCGGTTTCGACTGTAATCAACTTAACAGCCATGACGGGGGTCTCTCTCGGCAGAACGCACATCAGGGTGGATGGGCGCTCGTCTGAATCGTAGCACCGACACAAATCTGACAGGTTTGTCTTAGCTGGACAAGGCATGCACGCATATGAGCAATCGCTTCCCTCCCCAATGTTCGTAATGTTCAGATCGTGGACGCTCTTGCCGTCGTTGGGTGGTCGAGTCGGAGATGGAAGTGAATAGACGCCCACGTATGTAGTAATCGGCTCAGACCCTGATCAGATCTTCACACCTCCTGGCACTTTCATCTGTTAGTATCGGTTTGTTATGCCTGAACTGGTGTGAAACCCCTTTCAGGGGCCTAGGGCTATGTTTAGGATCCGTTGGTGATGGGCGTCAACACGGGGTGCGGCTCAAGGTCGGCTGAACTTGAAGCAACAGCTACGCCTCTCTTTGAAGCTTTCCATCCTCATCAAGTCCCCACCTCGTCTTTCTGCAGCAGTCAATCCCAATGGCTCAACCTCTGGTTTCCTATGTGCGTTCTCTCTTGACCACTGTCTTCAATATAACATGCGGCTAATCAACTTCATAGTCAGGACAGAGGTCTCTCTCCACGAGAAGAGGGCACAGCAGCAAGGGTGAGCGCTCCTCTCACTCCTACCCCCGATGTGCCTAATAGGGCTATCCTAGCTGTACAGTACATCCACACACAGAGAGCAATCGCATTCTTTCCCGGCGCTCGCGATCTGCAGATTGCTGACTCAACTTTCACTGTGGTGGGAGGTGATGTAGTCCACAACCACAACCACAACCACAACCATCACTATCATTACGAGCGCCCAAGGGATATGTGGGCGATATTGCAGTCGATACCCAATTTCCGAAGGATCTACCAGGACATGTTGAGCAAAACCACACCAGGGACGGGCATGTGGCTTCTCAAAGGTGACAAGTTTCGCCTCTGGTTAGAGCCAAACGGTGACATCAAGATTCTTCTGGGGCTCAGGAATCCGTGAGTCTTCTGGTTGCACACTACAATATCGTCTGATCTGACCTCAAAACATAGCCGGAGCTGGCAAGACTCTTCTCGCGTGCGTGCCCTTCTCCAACTAACCAAACTGTCACTCAAGCTTTCTCCTAGCTCGATTGTCATTGCGCGCCTTGAGACCCTGCGCCAAGAATCAGATGCTGCCATCTGCGTCTGCTACGTCTACTTCCGCTATAGTGACCGTTCGGAAGTGACGGTTCGCGATGTCCTCGAAATTCTGGTGAAGCAAGTACTCGAGCGCCATCCCGAGTGCCGTGCTGTCGTCGAAGAAACCTATGCTCAACATCTGTTGGAAGGGTCGGAGCCGACAGAGGGACAACTCCTGGAGCTCCTTCGAGAGCTGGCCGGCCGCATGGTGTGCACCTTTTTGGTCCTCGATGCTCTGGATGAGGCGCCAACCAAAACTCAACTGGCTGTCGTGAAAACGCTTGCTTCTCTGAACGTCAAGCTCTTCATAACTTCACGACCACTAAACGCCGCGGAGTCCCACTTCCCAGAGGCGTATAAATTCCCTATTATTGCCCAGGGCGACGATATTGATCTCCACATCGCAAAAAGGTTGGCGGAAAGTGCGGATCTCCAGAATCTCATACGGCAGGCAGGGCCGTTGCTGAGAGAAGAAATTGTCTCTACCATCAAGCAGAACTGCGGTGGCATGTAAGCAGTCCCCTCTAGCCACCTCGAAGTGGAGCTGACCGTACCCCGGCCATTTCATCAGGTTTCTGCTTGCTTCGCTTCACCTTGACGCATTGTGCGATTGCGTGAGCGCTCACGCAGTGGGGCGGAAGCTGAAGGCCTTTTCTTCCGGGATCGATGATGTCTATTCGCAGACCTGGGACAGGATTCTCAACCAAACTGCCGACCATGTCTCACTTGCCAGAGCTGTATTGGTCTGGGTCCTGAATGCCCTGAGACCCATGACCGTGGAGGAGCTCAAGCAGGCCGTTGCCACCTCCCCAGAGACCCATAGATTCGAGCCCGACCGGCTTGTGCCTGGTACCACGCTCGTGTCCTTGTGTCGAGGTCTGATTACTTTTGAAGAAGAGACTCATATTGTCCGTCTTGTCCGTAAGTGGTACAGCGACCCTTCTATACCTGACCTAGCTCATAGTTTGACAGACTATACAGCCAAAGGCGCACTGGAAGGGTTCCTTCATGAATCCGTTCCGCATCCCCATTCTCTTCTTGCTGCTGTTTGCATGACACATCTAGCCGAATGTGGCTTCCAGAATACGAAGATCGCCTCGGAAGAAGAGTTTAGAAGAGTCTTGAAGGAAGACACTCTGCTCGCCTACGCATCCGAAGCTTGGGCCTTTCATGCTCGCGAATCCTTGGAGAAGGACAAAGATGACAACAGCCGACGGCGAGCTGCCAACTTCATTATGGAAAGCCATGCGTTTCCTGCCTTGACCAGCGTTGATCGTTCCGCCCATTTTGACATCCTCAGCCCCGTACACATTCTGGCACTCAACCATCTCCCTCTGGTATTGATCGAAGATATGACCATTAACAACCCCAATGCAACAACCCCAATCCACCAACAGTCCCCATTGATGCTCGCCTCTCGGTTTGGCCACGGAGACCTTGTTGCGCACCTCGTCACCCTGTCTGCGATATGTGTCAATCTGGTCAAGACGGATGTATCCGCACTCATGGAGGCCACTAGGGAAGGCCACGAAGGCATTGTCAGGGTCCTCCTGGCACATCACGAAATTCGGATCAACCTGGTCACCACCCAAGGGTCGTCGGCACTCATACAAGCCGCAAGCAGAGGCCATGAAGGCATTGTCAGGCTCCTCCTGAGGCATCGCGACATTCATGTTAACCTCTGCAAGTCTGGAGGGTGGTCAGCGCTCATGCTGGCTGCGAGCAATGGCTTTGATGGCGTTGTCAAGCTCTTCCTGGGACATCCAGACCTTCGGGTCAACCTGGTCACGACCGATGGGTGGTCGGCCCTCATGTTGGCAGTTGGCTTAGGTCGTGAAGGTGTTGTCAGGGTACTCCTGCCACATCCCAAGATTCAGGTCAACCTCGTTAACAGCAACGGATGGTCGGCACTCATCCTGGCTGCCAGGAACGGCTTTGAAGGCATCATCGAGCTCCTCCTGGGACATCCAGACATCCAGGTCAACCTCATCACCAACCAAGGGTTTTCGGCACTTCTAATGGCGGCAAGCAACGGCCACAGCGGAATCGTTGACCTTTTACAAGCCTTCGAGTTATGCAAGGGAGTAATTGCGAGACCAGCCAAGATTGAGGCTTCCGACGAAGATGAGCTCGGCTCCGACTCTGAGTCTGACGCGTCCGATTCCTACCATGACGCTGAGGAAGAGCTTTAGAACGCCCCTTGATCCCTGCCAATAAGTACGTAGTACGGTTGGCCTTGTCCTAGGCTTACTTGTATGTTATCCTTGCCCTACATCATTTTATTGACTCCAGTACCTCATGGTCATCTCAACTAGAAACGGACATGTGTAGCCCGACAAGTAGTAGCCAAACCTTGCTCCGCTGGAAAATAAGTCCCTAGAAATGTAAATACAACCGGAATAAAATCTGAGAGATTTGTGGTGATCGGAGCACTGGTCCGCCCATTATCGCAGTTTATCCTTAGGGGTGATGATATCCCCAGGAGCATTAAAAGACTGCAAGTAGTCTCCTCGCATAGCTTTCTGTTCACATTCAAGTTCACCGGCGCTGCACCCCAAATCAACGTTCAACCCTCGTCCTACTCGGATTGATTCACACCTACCAACCTTAAGAACAGCTTGTTGAGCTTTGCACCACCGTAGGGGCATCTAGTATCGAGTTTGTGTAGCTTGATGAAAATGCAAATAAACTACCAGAGCGATGGTCGAGGGCGTTTTTATTTCGACCCTCGGTCTTATCAGGTAGACAGGGTTGGAGCTCGAAATTCAGATACTACCACTGCATCGTCTCCATGTTCCGATGTCAGAAGAGGGACCAACATACTCCTCACACCGGGACCCGTATCTGGTGCTTATAATCGAGTCAATACATAGTTCAGATAGCAGTGGTAGTAGCAATTGAGGGAGCAAGAAAAAGGTTAGATACAAGTAGATACGCAACGAAACAATCAGAATTATATAACACACTCAGCATAAAGCACAGGAAGATCGATTATTTTCCAGCCGATCCATCGACCTCCATCGCAGCCCCTTCAGAAACTCCACTTTCCCCACCATCCGCCTTGGCCCAAACGCCCTTGGGCGTAAGCTTTCCACCCGGACCAACCTTCGCATGTCGAGAAAGACCTTGCATGACAAGTCGACGAGTCTAAACAATGCGATTAATCAGGTTAGTCAATTTCAATCTCCTGGTTCTATTCGAACGAAAAGCGTACCTGATCCATACTAACAGCTTGTTGAGCCATCTGGACTTGCGGGAGTTTCGCTTCCCCTCCTCCCCCTCCGGTGGTTAACATGGTAGGGGCCATAGCGAAGCCTGCACCGTAGCTTGGAGCGGGAGCGGGGGAAGGAGCACCGTAAGCAGATGACGGCGCGTAGCTCCTATCCGCCTCCCTCTCCCTCATGCTTGCTTTTCCCTTCCGACTTCTCGGCGCAAAGTCTTCAGGCATTTCATCCTCCTCTGCCTCCAGCTCATCGAGATCGTCCAAGTCCGCCCCGGCAGCAGTACGGCTACCAAAAGCTGGGGGAGCATAGGCGTAGCTGCCGCCAGGCGGCGGTGGAGGTGGTGGAAGTGAGGCGGACGAGCTGCTGCCGAAGGAGAAAACGGAGCTGGTTGCTGCCGCTGCGCGCTTAACTGATCCAAATAACGAGGCACCCCCAGTGGGAGCGGCAGCACCACGAGGCGTCGCACCGCAAGGTGTCGAGGCCCACGTCCTGCCGCTCGGTACAGCTCCACTCCCAAAGGAACCCATGCCAGGCACACTTGCGTATTCCGCTTTCATGCGAGGAGCACTGATCTGGAGAAGACAGGTCCATTAGTATGATGGCAAGCGAAGCTTTGACAGAGCCATAGGTACATGGGCTCTGAACCAAAACTTACCTCTTGGACCATACACAGGAAAAAAACGGCGATAGTCTGAGCCAGACTATCAAAGGCATATCGAAATACCATCGAAGAACCGAAGGAATATCGAAAGCTTATCGAAGAAAACAAAGGTAACCCTTTGGCATTCCTTTGTTAGTCTCACAAAGGATACCACCGGATTTGTCCGGTGATACCACGCGCGTCGCCCAGTTTACCAGCGTTCTTCCATGAAAAGACATTGGCCTCCGCCTCCTTGCTCGGGGCGTATACATCGTCCACCTGCAACGTCTGCATTTGGACCTACATCGTTCACGATGAGCATTAGCCCATACATTGTAGCTAGTAGATACACACCTTTTGTTGTGCGAGCTGCTGCTGCACCCTCTCAATGACTTCCTCGACACTCTTGCCTTGTCCATACACATCCTCAAGGATAGTGTCCTGGAACTGGGCAATAAGTTCCTCTGTTGCCAGCGTCTCGAGCGCGGAACCGATAATGTAGTCGCCGAGCTGGGAGGCATTGAGCAGAGGGACCATTCGGCCACTGCAATCGAGATACGTGTGTTAGTGACCGAGTGCGGTGCAAGCGCAGAGATAAGAAACACACCTGGTGATTTCCGTCAAAGCACGATAAAAGTCCACAGCATGTTTGTAGTGGCTGAGGGTTGGTTCGCATGCAATCACATACTGCTCGGGTAAGAACTAATTCAGCGAGGAAAGTTGGAGAGCATGGACGTACTAGAGAGATCCCATGCTCCGCCATCTGACGTGCGATTTCCAGTGGGTCATTTTCTGCGATGGTAAAAGGGATCAGCATCTCATACTGCTGAAATCAGGAACGAAACTCACGATCCGGAGCACCCTTCGGGAACCCATCTCCCGACTCTCCCAATCCGTGAGGAGGAGCATCGGTTACGAGCACAACGATCTTGACGACCTTGACTCCTTTCTTCCCTCCTTCCGCCTCGTCGTCCTCCGATTGCCTCCAATCCATGTTCAACGCATCAGCCATAGCAGCGGTGCTCGCCTCTGGCCCATCGCCTCCTCCACTCGCCACCAAGCCTCCCAACCACTTTTTCATCTCGCCCACGGACGAAGTGAAGCCAAAGTTCTTGGTCACGTACGAGGTATCCTGAGGCGGGTGGTCTCTGAAGGCGATCAGACCAAAGCGGATGGGGTCTTCGGCAGAGGGGGAGGCGGGAGAACCCATATGTTCAGAGACTTTATTGCAGATGTCGGTGATGGCTGCCTTGCATGCTTGGATATAGGTTCCCTGAGAGCCAGTAGAATCCTGAAGGAAAACAATGTCACTGTATGGTGTTAATATCGTCGAATATGCGTTTCCAGATAGGGACGTACAGAATATGGCGCTGCTTAACGTTGGCTGCAGCAGGACCGGTCTCGGCTTCCTTGGGACCAGGCTGGGGTTCTTGGGTGGTAATAGCAGGAGAGGCCATATTGTCGACGATGAGGTTGAGGATAAGGGACGAAAGTGATTCTGGCTCCGCTATAAGTAGAGCTGGGATACAGCCGAGTCACAGGACGCGTTGAGCTATGCGGTCCCGTCCTGTGCGCAGCGCACAGTGCAGATCCAGAATTGCTGGGATACAGCCGAGTCACAGGACGCGTTGAGCTATGCGGTCCCGTCCTGTGCGCAGCGCACAGTGCAGATCCAGAATTGCTGGGAACAAGGTCTGATAGCTCTGCATCCTATCATGACGCCGAGGAAGGATCCGATCTCGATAGCCCTGCGTCCTACTATGATGCTGAAGAAGGGTCAGAAGAAGGAATGTTCTTCTCCGTTCAACTGTGATGGGATAATGAAAGGGTATCTTGAAACGCGTAAATGAGATTGAAGTTGGAACACCTACAGTGTACATATGTAAAGTTGAACAGGCATAGGATCGCTATGTGCGAGGCTGTAGAGGGCCGAGGCTGGTCGGGCCAGAATACATACATTATGCAGCCACAATCTCCACGTACGCAGCCGACCGTGCTGTGTAGTAAAGAGAAGAAAGGGGCTGCCGCGACCTACGCCAGTTATGAAGGGTGAATTCGGGCGCGAGTAAAGAGCGTTGAAATGGGGGCACCCGTGCATCGCTCTGTAGCGCCTCCAAGGGGTTCTGTAACTTATGCAGCTGTCCATTGCAATTGGCGACTGTACAGCGACAACGGAGCCCTTGTGCTAGCTACTTGTGCTGATGCAGGGAGAAATTGGTACTCGATTCAGCATAAAGTCTGACGTGCTTCGCCGGTACCAGCCTCCCCCAGATCTCTCCTCAGCGCTGCTCAGTCGTGAGCCAAAGATTCCCTGCGCTTAGTGCTATAATTAGCGCAACATGACGCGTGGGTCTGTGCGGCCTGGGACTCAGGGGGCAGTCACCGGGGTTTGCCGAGACCCGATGCCCTCGACAAAACTCGCAAAGCGGGTTCCCGGGGTACAATACCATTTAAGGAAATGGACCACGAATACCGCACACAAGGTTTTTTTCGTCGCACGTGAAGTACGTCGTGAAGAGCTCGCAGGCGTAAGCCCCATATATGATATGGGTACCTGCGGCCGGGGCTCTCTCGCCAATGGCTGGAGGCAGCCAGTGGCGATGCACCGTACCATGTGGCTGTGTGGTTGCATTCGCGTTCCCCAGGACAATAGGGGCTTCGCCCCAATTACTAATCAGCATCTCAAGTTTGTTCGTAAGTCGTTCCTCACACTGCCGGGAAGAGACAATCTTCGCGACCTGAAGATGCATGTGAAGACTTTATGAAAGACGTAACATATTCCCAGTAGATATTCACTCGGCCAATATATCTCATATTCACAATTCGAAGATGCTACCAAAATGTATGATATTCGTAGTATATTCACAAGGTCTCGATGATGGATATGTTAGAATACAATACTTACATCGTTGTTTCTACGGTTACGATTAGTACAAGGGACACTACTTTCAAAACATTTACTTGTTGCATCGTTCACTTCTCTCTTTCTTATTGTTCTCTCTCTTCTATTTACCCTGCACAGATACGCTATTGTTCTTCCCTATATGGACATTCCTTTGTGTAGATATGTATATAGGTAGCTAGTGTGAGTGGGGTGTTCTCTATCGAACTATTCCCACTCACAGGTATGTCATGTATCGCTCTACTTATTTCTCTGCTAATATTTATCGAACTATTCCCACTCACAGTGCGTGTTCTGTTGAGGGTTTAATAGGTTATGAGCCCTGTTGCTTCGCGTTAGAGACACTCCTCAACACGAAAGCTACCCTCCCTCACAGACATTCGGTCACGTACCCTAGGTACATCCGCACCCTGGTCCTCTGCTTCTCAGAAAGCACGTCCCAGCTGCACCCTGGTCTGCCCCAGTCCATCTGGTCGAGCGACTTCTATCTCCTTCTATCCCCACTTCGTTTTCTGGCTATTCCCAGTCAATGTCGTATCTCCTGTTGGTTTTGGGTTTCACTCAAATCAACTCTTCCCTTCACTATCTCTCTCCTGTCCCTGTCACTGTTGCATTCGATTCTCGAAGCATCATGCCAGACGATTCTTCCACGACCAAAATCTGTGCTCTTTCGTCTGACACCGTTGCACGGTGGAAGACTATGGTCGAGAACGAAGCATTGCGCCTTCGTGCCGTCCATATCCTCTCTGGTGAGGAGGAGGAACCAGACAGAAGTGAAGATCGTAAGGATTGGAAGGATTATTGGGACAAACGCTCCACACTTGCATATGCTATCGTCAGCTCTCTTGACATGGCCCAATCCGACTCTATCATCTCGGGCGTCGACCGAACCGATCCAGCCGCCACCTTCACAGCTCTCATTGAGCACTACATTCCCAAGACAGCTCAATCTCGCGCTTCGTCTATCCAAGAGCTCCTCTCCATCCGCAAGACGGATACAGAGAGCTTTGCTTCTTATGGTGCCCGCATCATAGCTGCTGGAGCCCAAATCCGTGACCGTTTGGATGCGCTCCCACTCTACATCCCAGAGCGTACACGCCAAACGTCCATCGACCTATCCTCTATCCCTGCTCCAGAGTCAGACGAGGAAGAGGAAGAAGAACCAGCAGCTACTGGTGCTGAGGGGGATGCTACTACTCCGGCCACTGCTGCCCCAGCCCCTCTTACCACCGTCGAGATTGTCACCAGACGCTCTGTGTTCAAGAAGGGCTATGGTGCGCCAGAGCTCATCATGGACCTGATGCAAGCCATCGTCATCCTCGGCCTTCCTCACAATGAGCAGGGCAACTTCCTTCGCAACACCTTCACACATCTCGACAGCATCAAATCTGCCGATGATGTCCTCGACCACCTTCGCAAAGCCGACCTCTCCAACAAGGTCGAGGGTCTAGCTGATGAAGCCGCCCTTGCTGCCACCAAGAGCAAGAAAAAGGCTAAGCCTCGCAAGCCTACCACTTCCTCATCCCATTCACCTGCTACATCGTCCGCTTCCAAACCTGGCCCTCAAATGTCGTTATCACACCAACCTCTCCAACCACGACACCAAGGACTGCGACGTCCTAAGAAGGCTAAAGAAGTGATGTCGGCCAACATGGCTGAGGACACAGCTGAAGAGGAAGCTCAGATGGCCTCCACCGCACACATCGTTAGTCCCCCTCGTAGACGTCAAAAGGGTACCACTGCTAACACTCAGTGGAATGCAGACTCGGGCGCTACCTCGCATATGACGCCACACAAGCGTTGGATGCGCAACATGCGACCCTGCTTGGTACCTGTGAGACTGGGGGATAACTCTACGGTCTGGGCAAAGGCCAAGGGAGATGTTGTGTTCAAACCATCTGGGAACCGCGAGCTCGTTGTCTTTTCCGATGTACTATATGTCCCTCGTTTGAAAAATAATTTATTCTCCATCCTTACTGCTGTGAAGAAGCGCAAGATGCGTGTTGTCATCGAGAACGACTCCCTGGAATTTTCGAAAGACGGCAACTCTCTCTTCACTGCTACTATTCATGGGACGACCGGCCTATTGGATGGAAGCACATTGGAGAATGATGAAGTAGCCTATTCAGCTGCAGTCGACAAGGGCATTTTACATGATCGTCTTGGACACATCGGAATCGACCGGCTCAATACGCTGCTCAAGAAGGATTTGGCCGAGGGGGTGTTTGTCAACAAAGGGACGGAGGTCAAGGACATGTGTGAAGCATGCATTGCAGGGAAGCAACACCGACGACCTTTCCCAAAAGTCTCGGAACATCGGTGCACAGAGGTACTTGGTCGGATCCACAGTGACTTGCATGGTCCACTCCCGCGCACGTCTAGAGGGTACAGGTACTGGATCACATTCAGCGATGACCACTGCCGCTACAAACGCACCTACTTGCTCAAAAACAAGAGTGAGGCATTTGACAAGTTCAAGACCTATGTTGCTGCAGCGGAGAACTACTTGGGAGTAAAAGTGAAGGAGCTTCGGGACGATAAGGGAGGAGAGTACATCTCAAAGGAGTTTGATCAATGGTGTGAGGCACGAGGAATCTCTCGACAACATACGGTCCGTGGTACACCACAGCAAAATGGTGTCTCCGAACGTCTAAATCGCACCCTGGCTGAGGGGGTGATAGCAATGCTCAACCACGCTGGATTACCTGCCACCTTCTGGTCCACTGCTGTCCTCTACTACACCGAAATCCTGAATGTCACCCCTACGTCTGCCCTGTCGGAAACCACCTCATATGAAGTGTGGCACAAACGCAAGCCAGACTTGTCCATGTTCAGAGTCTATGGATGTCGCGCATGGGTCAATGTACCAAAGTCCGATCGCAAAAACCTTGACTCCCATTCCATCCCTTGCATCTTCCTTGGATTTGCGCAAGGATTCAAAGGCTGGCTGTGCTATGATACAGCCACCAAGAAAACCCACATCTCTCGAGACGTGATCTTTGACGAGACTTCTTTCCCTGGTCTCTCAACCAAAGGCAAGAGCACTGAAACTCCTCCAGTCCAATGGAGTGAACTTTGGTCGCACGAGGACGACGAGTCTGAGACTCTCTCCACGCCTAGCGTTGACGCCATTCCACAACCACCTGTTGGCCCAGCACCCAACGCACCTCATTTTGACAACGATGAGTTGGACTCCGACGATGATGATGATCTCCCGGGGAATCCTCCCAACGCCCCTGCTGCCCCCAGAACTCCTGTTCGTGCACCTCCCAGAGGTCCAGTGACAAAGGATCTGGCTGACGAGCGCAAGCGTGCATGGTCGAGGCCTCAGGGTGATCCATCTCCCACATCAAGAGCAGAGCACGATTCTCCTGACCCTACACTGAAAGACTTTGGATGGAGCCCACCAGAAGGTGAATTTCCGCGTCTACCTGCTCCTACTCCTGCACCAGCACATGTTATTTCCCCTCAAACACTCCGCCCAATGCCACGTCTAGCGGCACCAGCTGCCAAGCCCAATGAACCCTACCTTGTAGCCCAAGGAGGACGACCAACACGTTCAGGGGGTGTTTTGGACTACACTACAATTGCTGGAAAAGGACGAAGGGGAACCCAACCAGTTGCTCGCAGACAGGCTGAAGCACAACAGGATGAGGAACGTGAACCCAGAACGGATGTTGCGGGACCCAGCACTTCAAATCCAGTACCAGCCCGAGGGGGTGCCCAAAATCACGATTTCTTCGGTCTGCCACTTGCTACCCAAACTGGCGGCATGGGAGTCATGAATCTCCAACTCCGCCCCACACTCACAAATCCAAATCCTCCACCACCTCCTAGTCAACCCACTCCAATCGACGCTGCTTCACTCTCAGACGACGATGATGACGATGACGAAGAAGCTGACTTGGCTACTGCCTTCAAAGCTAGTTGAGTCATGGAATCCGTCTTCAATGTCTATGGCATCTCAGACGACTTCATCCCAATGTCAGCTGGATGGGAGATTGCAATGGAAGCGGCTTGTGAAAATGCATTCGGTGCAGCTACACGCCCAAACGATGCACCACGGAACTGGAAGGAGGCCATGGCTCGGGATGATAAGGACAAATGGTTGGCAGCTGCTCAGACAGAGATCGACGCCCTGATTGAGAATGGTACTTGGGAACTCGTCCAACTCCCCAAGGATCGAAAGGCAATTGGCTCTCGTTGGGTATTCCTCATCAAACGCGATGCAGATGGAAGAGTTGAACGATACAAGGCTCGTTTGGTTGGTCAAGGCTTTGGGCAGTCTCATGGCATTGACTATGATGAAGTATTTGCCCCAACCACCAGGCTTACGTCTATCCGTACTGTCCTTTCACAGGCAGCAATGAACGGAGAACATATCGAGTCGATCAACATTTCCAATGCCTACCTTAACGGCACCATCGAGGATGAATACGAGGTCTATATGAGGCAACCAGAGGGATTCGAAGTCCGTAACACCGACGGTGCCCAGTGGGTATGCAAGCTCAAGAAGGGTCTCTATGGGCTCAAACAGAGTGGCCGACTGTGGTACCAGAAGTTGGCAAAGGAACTTGAGAAGATTGGCTTTGAGCAGCTTTTCTCTGATCCCAGCATCTACCACTGGGTGAAGGATGGTGTTCGTGTCACACTCCCAGTTTTTGTCGACGACATCACTATCACGTCCAAAGACAAGTCCAAGATTGAATGGGTCAAGGAAGCGCTGTCAAAGGTCTTCAAGCTGAAGGACTTAGGACCTACTGCATACCTTCTAGGAATCAAGGTGGAGTATGACCAGGCAAACAAAACTCTGCGTCTATCCCAAACCCAGTACATCAACGACATGCTTGCTCGTTTCCGACTTTCTGACTGCAAACCTGTAACCACCCCTATGGAACCAGGGCTCGCACTGAAGAAAAGCATGTCGCCCACAACTGAAGACGAGAAGGAGGAGATGAGCAAAATCCCCTACTTGAATGCAGTTGGAGCCCTGATGTATCTGGCCATTGGTACTCGCCCAGACATCGCCTACTCAGTCGCAAAATTGGCACAGTTTAACTCCAACCCTGGGCCTGCACATTGGAAAGCTGTCAAGCACCTCTTCCGTTACCTCCAGGGAACCAAGAACCTCAAGCTCACATTCACTCGGAATGAAGGCACTCCATCAGATGAACTCTTCTGCACTTATAGTGATGCAGACCATGGTGGATGCCTCGACACACGCAAGTCTACTAGTGGTTTTGTGATGAAGATGGGCACTGGTGCAGTCAGCTGGTCATCCAAGAAGCAAGCTACAATCGCCAACTCCTCGACTGAGGCTGAATACATCTCAGCATCGTCTGCGGGCTTTGAGATCAAATGGATGCGTTCGCTTTTGGGAGAGCTCGGATTCAACGTCAAGAAGCCCTCGCCACTCATGGTGGACAGTCAATCAGCACTGCGTGTCCTCAAGAATCCTGAGAATCACAGCAGAATGAAGCACATCGACATCAAGATTCATTGGATCAGGAAGGAAGTTCGTGACAGAACCATTGAAGTCCACTTCCTCCCTACTGCAGACATGGTTGCAGACATTCTCACCAAACCCCTTCCTCGGATTGCTGTTGAGCGTCACCGTTTATCTCTTGGTCTCTGTTAGAATCACAACGGTCTTTGCATTGAGGGGGTGTGTTAGAATACAATACTTACATCGTTGTTTCTACGGTTACGATTAGTACAAGGGACACTACTTTCAAAACGTTTACTTGTTGCATCGTTCACTTCTCTCTTTCTTATTGTTCTCTCTCTTCTATTTACCCTGCACAGATACGCTATTGTTCTTCCCTATATGGACATTCCTTTGTGTAGATATGTATATAGGTAGCTAGTGTGAGTGGGGTGTTCTCTATCGAACTATTCCCACTCACAGGTATGTCATGTATCGCTCTACTTATTTCTCTGCTAATATTTATCGAACTATTCCCACTCACAGTGCGTGTTCTGTTGAGGGTTTAATAGGATATTCACCAAATATTGACATGGTGAATATCTTAAGAAGATGTTACATTTTCGTAACATATTGATGTGCTGTAAATGTAACGTATCTAAATTTATATTGCTATTGTGAAGATTCTTGACCAAAATGTAAGATCTTCCGTATCACAAGATCTTATGTTTTCGTCACTCATCTTCACCCGGTGAGGATCTAAGATCTTCATGAGGTGAACAGCCATCGCGCCATCAGCGCGCCGTCATCGCGTCGCCAGCGTCCCCGCTGGGAGAGTGCCGACAACACTTGTATTGATTTCCGCGTGAGAGCTAAGGAGTTCGGATCAGCGCCTTCCGTCGATATCATTTCCCTGGTGTCTACATGTCATTTCAGTCTATCGAATACATCAGCTACGGTCCAGCGAGATTGCAAGTGTGGCTTCCTGGCCCTCCCAGTCCATATTCAAACTGGCATAATGGGTATGGATCTGGTCGGGGGATATAATTTCGAGGCAGTTCAGCTGCCTCGCGTGCAAACTAAGGTGCATGAACGGATAGTTGGCGAATGGGTCACAGTTTACTTGCAATGGCTTGAGGCGACGAATTCCAAGAAAGGTTTTCACAATCCCCGCATCTTCGGCCAAGAGGATGTAGTCGATGAGTGCTGGAGTGGGTTCAAGTGTACCGCATTTCTTCAATATAATCTGGCTGTTGCCTTGATGTTTTGATTGAAGGGTGTAGTTGATCCCGTCGAGTACGAAATGCGAGCATAAGACCCCTCGGCGGGTCGCATGAATGCCTGCCATCCGCAGGGCAGACCCGAGATCTTTCGGAATTGCCTTGGTGTTCCCATCCCATTTGTGCGAGAGTTCAAGTTCTGCTGTTGCATCACTATCTTCCAATGCACGAAGGAGACCCCTCGAATCTGTTTCGGAGCGAGAATAGGCGAGCAGCCTCTGGAAGAAGGTATCTGCGTTCTTAAGAGCTGGTGGACAATTCAACTTCTGCAGAAAGCTTCGCAAGTTGGCAGCACGAGTATATGACTTCGCTATTGTCTCTTCATATTGACCTAGGGAAGGCCGTCAACGTGTATCAAGGGAGGGTATAGTGAAAGACCCACTTTGTATATGGTTGGTCGGAATACGCTGCAACACACCAATCATCCGTTCAAACGGAAACACCCACCACCCACGGACAGGGCCATACATTCTAAGATACTCAGCAATGTGGAATGCCATGTGGTGATTGGGGCGGAAGGAATATTCAGGATAAAGCTCCTTGATGCCGTCGACGTATGCTTGTATGTGCTGTAGGTAGATGTTGGCACATGCCAAAGAGGTCGTATCCGAGGTTGCCACACTAATTGCTGAAAGAAGAGACATGGTGACTTCGAGGGTCCGACGTTGACGCTGAGATTGCGGATCGTTGGCCGTTTCCACCCCCCAAAGTCGAATGAGCGAAGCTGGCATATACACCATACCAAGGCTGCGCCACTGTGCTGCTTTGAGTTTGCCATGGCTTGAATCACCAATGTTCTTTGGTATTGATTGGACCCAGCTGGGAATTTTCATGGCCTCGATGTCTGCTCTGAGGTCTTTGAGTACGTCACCCGACAGTATGGTGGGGGGGACTTCCTTTTGTATTGCACGCCAGGTGATCAGAGCCTCGGTGATGTCGATCTTCTTGACCTTCCGTCTATCCAGTGCTTCAGGGTACACACCAATGGACCTAGCCACAAATGCAAGCGCCTGAGTTGACTTCCTCTCGAAACGTTTGATTACGGCTTGCCGGTCTTCTTCAATATCCTCAGAGAGAGGTCCTTCGAGTTGGCTGTGGAGATAACTGACAGATTTTTGGTCTTGAAGGGGAAAGGTTTGCCATTCTTGGGTCAGATTGATATGTACGAGTTGAGAGGTATGCTTCTTCTGGCCCAATCCGAGGATTCCAGTGCAATGCTCATGGACAAGACCAAGGAAAAGGTTGTGCATGGCATCAACCACAACGAAACGGGATGGGTCGAAGTAAGGCAATCGAAGGAGCTCAGAGCACCTCACACCGCATTCGTTAAAGGCTTCTTTCTGGCTGGTATCGTCGGGTGCAGCAGCATACTTTCTGGCCGCTTCACGACAGTCATTGTTGGTACGTCGGCGCCATTGATAAAAGGGTGTGTTGACATAACCCTCTTTGTCTTTGCAGCAATGACAAATGGTGCAGAAGAATTTATGAGAGAAAGCGGCGAACCCTGCAACCTTCCATGCACCAGGGAGGTCACATACAACTGGAACCAGGGCACATCGTACTGATCGTCCCTTTGGGTGAGCATGTGTGCGACTAAAGTGAACGGGGGTGTCCCAAAAGTCAAGTAAATCCGTCACAAGGGGTGCGAGATAGTGATTGATGCAGTCCAGTGGTGGTTCCTTCGGTCCAGGGACGACTCCCACAAGGAACATGTTCTCGGGTTTGTAACGAAGGTCAGGGGGTAGATTGAGGCAGACCAAGGCGATCATGCCAGTCGAGGCTTTCTTGCCGGCTTGCTTGTTACCCAAGGGGTTAAAGAAGTCGCAACAGAGGCTGAAGACGTAGCGTCCTTCCTCCCCTCCATAGGAGAAATGCTGACCGTCTGGCCCCTGGAACTCTTTCAACACAGAGCCATCAAACACATCCCTAAGCTCATCTGCCTCCATGGTGCTCCATGAGGCATCGAGCTTCTCCTCGATCCCTGGTCTTGACAAGAGACGGGAAAGCCAGTCTTTGAAGTCAAAGTGCACATACGTCTTGATTGGAACTAAGACTTCTTTTCCGTTGAGGATTTTATTTCGACTGAGATATTCGTGACAGGGAGAATTGAATGCTCGACGGGTACAACGACGAGGATAGCTAGCAATCGGAGATCCATCAGCGAATTTGGGAGCATAGGTTGCATGGCAGGTAGGGTTGGGGCAGACTGCATAGATGGTGTGACGGCCATCGAGGTCGAAATGCTTGAATATGGAATCAGGATCCACGGGGATACCCGCCAGCAAGTTCTTGTCCTGTTGGCGAAGCCCACTGGTAGTCGTGAGTGCGAATTGAAGAACCAGGTGCATCCCTTCCAGCAAGAATCTTCCTGCCCGGTGAGGAAGGCAGAACAGGACCATGAGGGCAATGACAACGAAGAATAGAACCTGCAATGCAGGGTTGGTTGATTCCAGGTGGTGCGCAAAATGATGGGCTGAAGAGGTCATTAGTAACTGAAGGCTGACGGTAACTTGGGTTCGCTTACCAGAATCGTGGATCTTGTCGTTATCACATGGAGGGGGTTCCTTGGGGGTGAGGCCCTCTTCGAGTGCCTCAAGTGCATCTGCCACCGCACTGAGCTTCGCCTGAAGGGCAGAACACATTTCGGTAATGGCTGGTGCTTTGACAGAGATGATCTGCAATTGCTTGGAAACATGTGCAGCCGATTTGTTGAGAGGCGCTAGCCGATCCACGTTATCCGAGGGTGCATCACAGATATTAGCAACGGACTTGGTGAGGAGGTCGATTTGGCATTCGAGACCTGTCATTTTGTCGAGGGCATTTCGAACCTGTGCACTGTGGGAAGGAGGAGAAGCTGAACTGCGTGCAGAGGGAAGCAGGGAGGGAGGGAGCGCGTTTGCAGCATCATCGAGGGCATCTTGAAGGCTACTCAAATCAAAGGACTGAGGAGGGGACCTGGCCCATAGATGGCTGCGTCCAGGGGGTTTGCTATTGGATAAGGTCTCTTCAAGCAGGTGTTGCTCGATGCGGGCTTCGTAGGCCTCAACGGCCTTCGATCCTGCTACCTGAACCCGCTCTTGGAGGAGACGCCTGGAGTCCTTCTGATGCCGACGGAGCGTCGAATCATCCACTAGAGCGCCTGCGCACCGGTGGGCAACACAATGGCAATGAGGCATATGCCTACAAGAGGGTAGTATCCAGACGTTTAACCGGAATCTCAATAAATGTCACGAGAGACAGAATGGAGGGGTGGTATCCAGACGTTAAGCGGGAATCCCAATAAACATCAGAGACAGAGAGTAAAGAATGAAAAGTAAAGAATGAAAGGTAAAGTACGAAAAGGAAAGCTAGAAAGGCCCAATATAAGAACATTGCCTGGAATCCAAGAACAATACAAGCAGAATGGGTATAACAACATGGATACAAGAACAATACAGGTCCATTCGGTATAACGACGGAGAGGACAATGTCGAGATGGAAACGATGGTAAATTATCTAGGTCACATGGACAAGAAACCCAACCATACGACCAGAGATGTATGGAAAGAAGGGATGTATTGAAAAAGGGAAAGAGGCCATGGGGGGAACTCAAAGCTCGCATAGACGGGAAACCCAACCATATGACCGAATAGGTAAAGGAAAGTGGAGAGGACGTGAGCTGCGAGGAATCTCGAGGTTTGTATGGACGGGAAGCCCAACCATACGACCAGAGATGGATGAGGAGGAGGAGGAGGAGAGGCCAATTGCGGCAACTCTGAATCCGCGGCTGACAAATCCCATCAGGACGCCGACGCGCTTGGGCCAGCGTCGGCCAGCGTCTTTTCCATCTACCCTCGACGGCTTGGTTGGACGCTCCGTCCAAGCCTCAAGTACCTCCTCATATGAGCGGGAAGCCCAATCATACAAGTAGAGATGGTTTTATCACGAGAATGGCTGTTGTGGGTCGTCCGAGTTATCGCACAGACCATCCGCGGTGACCAACACCATCAGCACAGCCACTCCGACATTATTGACGCGCTTGGACAGCGTCTCTCCTTCTTCACCTTCCACTTCGACGGTTTGGTTGGACACTCCGTCCAAACCTCGAGGATTTCTAGAATAGAACTACTGAGGCACGTTTTGCTGGGATTCCCGCCAAAACCGACCCTCCTTCCGACCCTCCTTCCTCTCGTTTAGATCATACATTGACCGGCCAACTCTCTCCTCGTACCTCGGCGGTTTGGTTGGACATTCCGTCCAAATCTCGAGGATACTCGAAGCAGGCGTACTAGGGCACGTTCTGCTCCGCCGAAACGGACCCTCATCCCTCTCGTGGTACCTCTTCAACCGCAAGACCTCGATCTCAATAGGCCGACGCCCTCCTCGTACCTCAGCGGTTTGGTTGGACATTCCGTCCAAATCTCGAGGATACTCGAAGCAGGAGTACTAGGGCACGTTCTGCTCCGCCGAAACGGACCCTCATCCCTCTCGTGATACCTCAAGACTTGGTTTTCGATAGGCCGACGCCCTCGTACCTCTCCGAGCAGCCCCACAGGTCCGACCGGCTAACACCCAACGCTTTTAGTGTGACCAGCCTACCCCCACTATGTCTCAAAATGATGACGCTCGAAGGTTTGTTCGTTTGTATTTTCTACTCAATTCAATCATACTAATTCCTGTAGTGGTCGAGCCTTCTTGCTCGATGGAAGGCTGATGTATTCACCAAACAGTCAACGGGTCATCCAGTCACCACCGCCTCACCGCATAAACAACGTTGATGTCAATCCATTCCAGCCCGACGTTCGCTGGGAAGCCTTGCTTCACCCGACACGATGGACGAGAGCCTTCGGCTGGCTGGCCTTCCTCCCCATGAGCTGCCACCATTTCCATACAACCCCATTCCACGCACTATCATTCTTTCCGCAACTCAAATGCATGGATGGCCTCTTCTCCATGGATGGGGATACCATCAATTCCTGGGATGAGCTTGGCTCCAACATCCGTACCGTCGTTTTGCGTCTTCAAAACCACTTCCAGGCGCCTCTTGTTCCGCCCTATGTCCCTCGCGGATGGGGTTATTACAGGCAACGCCGTAGCGAGCGGAAGGCTCGTGCAATCACACATGCATCCAGGGACTGGTTTTTGGTCTGGATGGGTGCAATATCCTTTCTCATCGCCTATTCAAAGGCACCCGATACCAGCCAGGCACGATCACTGGCGGTTATTCCCTATTCCAACGGATTAGAACCCTGGCAGGAATACCTGCACACATTCCCAGAGTTGGTTCGCTTTGCACAAGAGCTGGCTACATCGTCTGTTGTCGGGTATACTCCCAAGGCGAAGCGGGTTGGTATCATTGTCGACTTCGTAGAGAAAGAAGATCCCTACCAGCCAGCAGTAGACTGGTTTTTCTCATTTGGGATCCCTGTCTGGTACCCCTGGGATGCCTCTGCAAATGCTTTTGCCATTAAACATCACTTAACACATCTGATACCCCCAGCGGACATGCTCCAGCAGTGCTGCCCATCATTCTTACACACTCCATCAGCCCTCCCTGCTGTACCGACCCCCCAGGCACCATCTTCCTCCGACCAGGCCCCAGGACCATCTTCTTCAGACCAGCCCCCTGCACCAAATCCTTCCGAACCTGCACCACATCGCGGCTCTTCGGATGCAGCTTCTCGAGCAGCACAAATTGCAGCTATTATTCAGCAATTCGAAGCTCGGGTTGTGAAAATCCGAGAATCATGGTCAACCCTGGATGCTGAGGCAGCTGCGAACAGGGCCAGGAAACCCCCTGAAGTCAATGCGGAGGTCTATGAATATACAGCGGATTACGAAACACCAGGAAAGCTGGTTCGCGAGAATATTGTGAAGTCAAGTAGGCAGGACACGCTGGGCCAGTACCATGAGAACCAGTGTCGATACTTCCCCGAGTTGAACCTTTGGATCTGTTGCGCCGACTTATCGCCTGACGATTCCGTGGATGACGATGATGATGGCATCTATCCCCAGCCGCTCTATATTCCTCAGAACGATCAGAATCCGCAGGACCCACCACCGCAGGACCCACCACCGCAGGACCCGCCACCACATAACCCACCACCACAACAGGATCTGCCACCACAGAACTTGCCACCACCACCACCAGCACCGTCTGCTAGTGCCTCATCCCTGTCGTTGACTGACTTGTCGCCAGCAGGGTTTGCTGACACCTACACCGACGACAATGGGCTCAGCAACCTTGAACAAGACATCCTCTTGTCAATGTCGAGGTTCCTTGGGTATACGCCACCCCTCCCATACCCCGCTCACAATGCTACAACCCCACTTAGTAGCTCGGATGGTCAAGCACTTCTGTGCATATTGGGGATACATCCAGAGTGTTCTAACCAGGCACAATTCTTCAAAACGTCCATTGCAAAGGATATGCACACCTTCATTTTCCAGTGCATCCAGGCTGGTGGACCTCTGGCGGCCAGCTGTGACCTCCTCCTTGGTAATCGGATGATGCTTTCAGCTCGTCCATTGCAGGACCTCATCGTTGTCAAGGCACCAGCAAACACCTTCACCAAAAGTGCCAAATTGGAGGCATATTGGTACCTCTTTGATGTTGGTGTTGGGTACGATGAGAGGAAAACCTGGAAGCTTGCTCTCACAACAGCAACCGATGCTCTTGCAGTGTGCCGACTAGACAGCCGAATGACATATTACGATGTTGCGGCATACCTCTTGAAAAATGGGATTCCCTTCCGCACCTTCAGAAGTGTCCGGTCTCTCACCTCCACCTCGTATTACCCCCTTCCCGATTCCCTGCCCTACCGCCTTCCAGACTACAAGTTCATCGGGGATGACTATGACTCGTATCTCCGCCTATGCAACCACATGTTGAAACATCCGCGTATGCGAGCAGCATTGCTGCATGGAGGGATCGTTTGGAGGCTGGCTGTTGGCTATCTGTTCCCTGAAGATGCCTTGTACGGGCCTACCCGCTCTTCTACCCTAATCTCTGTGGTGCACCCTCGCACTTCGGAACAGTTGGCCGACGATTCACTCTCGGAAGTCGAAGTGCAGCTGCTCTGTGGGGCCTACGTGTGCTACACTGGGAATGGGAACCAGATCGCAATCAAGTCCTGGTGGCCGCTTCCTGAAGCATTTGAGCAAGGGGAGGACCTTGGGCGCTGGACTGCTGTGAACGAAGATTGGTATCAGCGCCGCCTCGCCGAGATTAAGGCTGGAACGGCTTCTCCTTTGAAGAGAAAGCGGTGGAGGGATGACTTGCGTGGTCTGAAAGAACAACACATACTGAGGCAGCAGACGGAGAAGAGGGCTCGTCGCTTCATCGAGAGTCAGGCGCCTCAATCGTGGTCTCATCTCGGCGTCAACTCCTTGGTGGTTTAGTTTAGATTCGTATACACATTATTGTCGCTTGTAGCATCCATCACCTGTACTATCATTTTCTTTTTAATTCTTTACATTCTTGTAATTTGATTTGCTTTAAGATTGACAAGAGCCCGCGCAAGAATTAAGTTGATACAAAAAGCGTGATTGTACAAGCTACATGAGGTACAATAGAATACTAAGATAGGTCAAGCTCAGAAGGTTTCCTAAAATAAAGGTGCTGCTTCACACGAGAAGTAAACCTTGGTTTTGTATCAGTGCAATGATTCCTGGCAAGGGGTGCAGATACATACTGTCGCACCACATAGTCAACGAGTTTGGCGTCTCTTGCCCGCAAGTTGACACCAAATGACTTGAGTCCTCCCCGGACAACCAAGATGTCACCTTTCCATATGACATCACTGGGAAGGCTTCCGTTGAGAAGGAGATACTTGTGATTTTTGTAAAATACCCGGAAGCGATGGAGGCGACCATGTCTGGAGACCTTAACAAGACAATCATGGATGAAGGGTTGTGTCTGCTCGCCAGCGAGGACAGCTTCAACCAAGGGATATCTGCCATCCTGGTTCTCCAAAGTCGGGACGTTGACAGACTCTGGCTGAGTTTTGTCTGCTGGACACAATCGTGCTCGAAGAGGGAGAGTCTTCGACTGCTGTGAACATCGTCAGGAATAGGGTCTGCCAGAATCACGGATTTCAGCGTACCTTCTCGGGGGACCTCTGACGAGATGAAGGCATTGTGGTGAATGGTAATGGAATGTCGAGTAGAAAGGTCGTTGAGCGTGTATATAGGCGTGGCAGTACCTATTGTTCTTCAAGGTTAACTTTGGTGGCTATTATGCTTGAATTTCTTTTGAAGACGCTGACAGTGCCCACAATACAAAGCTGCATCGCAACCTGATACCCATCAGGGTAACGTTTTTGTACCTCGTATCGAGGCAATAGTTCGTCTCAACGTGATGAAAATGGCTGGTTTTCAATTGTTCACATTGTGGTTTATAAAGTGAGACTTCAAGTAGCGAGTCTGCCAAACAATGAACAGAGTATTTCCATTCATATCTCGCAACACCACTCAACCCTCAGTGCCCAATCGTCCCAGCAAAGCTTACAGAGATACTACGGATCCGATCGACGACGACGACAGCGACACCTCGATGAATGCGCAGGCGCATGGACCAGTCTCGAGTGACAGCCCTTTCGGTGAATCGGCCTCTGCTAGTCAGTTGTCCCCTGTTTCGCGCCCATCCTCTGCCGCACGCAGACGATCGAGGCCCTCAGATAGCCACGGCAAAGATGGCATGTCCGATGGTCCTGGAGTCAAATGTCGCATAGTTGCGAGAGACGATCCTCAACAACAGGAAACAATGGCCAAAGTCCTTGAGCGCCTAACTGCGATGGAATCTCAAGTGAGTAGCCAATCAACTTGGAAGCAAGTAATGAAGCTGACCTTTCCAGATGTCAAAGCAGGACAAAAAGTTAACGACACAACACAAATTGCTGGGGGAGTATCGAGAGCAGCTCGAGAACCAAACTTTGGAACTCAAAGAGTGTCGCGAGAAGCTTGAGCATGCCCTGCAAGCTCAAAGCACCAACAAGAGGTTGATTGAAGCCCTTCGCGAGGAGGTTGAGCTGAAGAGTTGCGAGATCGATGTGCTGAAGGAGGATATCCGGGTCAGGGACGGAAAGATCAGCGAGCTCAGCGTGAGCTGTGCCAACCGTATTGGCGAGGTTGAGGAGGAAGCACGCATCCAAATGGAGGCGAGTCGATCCCGCAAAGCGGCTGCTCGCGAGCAGCTCGAAGATCTTCGCAAAGCAGCAGAGGCAGCTGAGGTGGCTGAAGAAGTCCAGCCTGAGGATAGGATGGACACGGATGAAGGGATGAGGGTTGGGGGAGAAAGGCAGTTTCGGAATGATGACAGGATGAATACCAACAGCCCTCAGGCCGAAGGCGGGACAGTGGGGAAGGAGGGTGGTGAACCTCGCAGCCCACTGCGAGCTCCAGTACAGCAGACACAATCGGCACAGGGCGGGCGACCAGCTTTGCAAACTCCCCGCTACAGTAACATCGTTACCCCACCATCCAAATTCGCTCATTCCAAGTCGGGTTCAGGTCCGAGATATGTGCTGGCAGCCCCTCCCTCGTCAAGAACGGCCCCCCCATCGTCGACGACTGCTTCTCCTTCATCGGCAACTGCTTCTCCCTCGTCGACGACTGCTTCCCCCTCGTCGACGACTGCTTCTTCCTCGTCGACGACTGCTTCTTCCTCGTCGACGACTGCTTCTCCCTCGCCAACGGCTGCATTGCCTTCCTCGACAACCCCCCTGCCAGAGTTTGTGCCATTGAGTGCCATCAAGGCGGTAGTGGCGGAGCTGACAGGTTCTTTGAGACCAACCCCGTGACGGGCTCCACCATTGGCACACGCCTTCCAGAAAAAGGTGGTGAGGAACCCGGACCCCAAGCGAAACGAGCTGCTGGGCGTTGTACGAGCCCATATGAACATGCTCATGGGAATTTCGCAGGACCTTGATCTTCTCACATCTCCTGCAGCAACCGAGGACACGCGAGCAATCTGCGACTTCGAGGGTGGAGGGGCAGAGGAGCCGGCTTTGGACCCTCTGCGGCCTTGCTGGAGTGACCTGAAGAGTGAATGGAATGCCGCGCTTACCCACAAGTTTGTGGAATACATGATTGATGAGGTCGGGATGAATGAGGAGTTTAAAGAAACGATCGGGGAAATGTTCCAGGACCGTTTGAAACGCCAGAGGGCATTCCTGAGGACGAACAGTTGTAAGGAGGGGGAGGATGAGGAGGCACGGGTGACGAGGCTGAAGCAGCACAAGGCAAAAGCTACCACCAGGGACCGGGCGACTACTAGACGAACAACAGTAAGCGCCTCGATTGATTTTAGAATGGGACTGTTTTTGACGTACCTTAGCTATTTAAGAAGCGAAGATTGATTTCCAGCGAGGCAAGGGATGATCCAGAAGAGGCAGAAGCCTGGAAGGAGATCGACCGAGTTGTCGAGGAACTCGGAGCTGGTGGAATGAGTTCTGATGAGAGTGAATACGATGAGTATAAGAAAAAGACGGCACGTACCATCATCCGGTCTGTGCCTTGGCGAGCAGAGGGTATCGAAGAGCTTATGAAGATTGTCGATCGGGATGCGGTAACTTCAACGGCCGGTGGATTCCAGAGGGGAGGGAATCCTGGTTTGAACCGCGCTCGGAAGTTGGCCCCAGTTGCTTCAAGGTGGCTAGCCATGAGAGGCCTCCCAAGAAACTACTACGACGAAGACTGGTTCACCCTGCTCCCTGCTCGCCAGCAGGAGGCACTGGGCGCACTGGACCCCCGGCCCTTGCCTGAGTTGAAGAGAGATGAGCAGGTGGCTTCGATGCTGAGGTAGCCTAGTAGTCATGTAGCGCGTAGTTGTAGGCCAATGCTGAATGCTTCATGGTTGGAAGCTCTGTGGCTCGTCTGGACGGGAGATCCAACCATACGACCAAACGAGATGGATGAGGCCATCGTCTACGAGGAAGCTCAAAGTTCGTATGGACGGGAAGCCCAACCATCCGACCAGAGATGTTTCAGGAAGCTCAAGACTCGTTTGGACGGGAAACCCAACCATACGACCAAAGAGGTACAGAAAAGCGAAGAATACGTGAGCTGCGACAAATCTCAAGGTTCGCATGGACGGGGAACCCAACCATACGACCAAAGAGGTAAAGGAAAGTGGAGAGGACGTGAGCTGCGAGGAATCTCGAGGTTCGTATGGACAGGAAGCCCAACCATACGACCAGAGATGGATGAGGAGAAGGAAGAGGAGAGGGCCAATAGCGGCAACTCTGAATCCGCGGCTGACAAATCCCATCAGGACGCCGACACGCTCGGGCCAGCGTCGGCCAGCGTCTTTTCCATCTATCCTCGACGGCTTGGTTGGATGCTCCGTCCAAGCCTCAAGTACCTCCTCATATGAGCGGGAAGCCCAATCATACAAGGTTTGGTGGGTCATCCGAGTTATCGCACAGACCTTCCGCGATGACTAATGCCATCAGCACAACCATACGACCAAAGACATATAGGAATAGGAGGAGGCCGTGAGCTGCAAGGAATCCCGAGGCTCGTATGGACGGGAAGCCCAACCATACGACCAGAGATGGATGAGGAGAAGGAGGAGGGGAGGCCAATTGCGGCAACTCTGAATCCGCGGCTGACAAATCCCATGAAGACGCCGACGTGCTTGGGCCAGCGTCGGCCAGCGTCTTTTCCATCTACCCTCGACGGCTTGGTTGGACGCTCCGTCCAAGCCTCGAGTACCTCCTCATGTGAGCGGGAAGCCCAATCATACAACTAGAGATGGTTTTATAGAGAGAATAGTTATCGTGGGTCATCCGAGTTACCACACAGATCTTCCGCGCTGACCAACGCCATCAGCACAGCCACTTCCGACATTATTGACGCACTTGGACAGCGTCTCTCCTTCTTCACCTTCCACATCGACGGTTTGGTTGGACACTCTGTCCAAACCTCGAGGATTTCTAGAATAGAACTACTGAGGCACGTTTTGCTGGGATTCCTGCCAAAACCGACCCTCCTTCCTCTCTTTTAGATCAAGACTTTGACCGGCCAACTCTCTCCTCGTACCTCGGCGGTTTGGTTGAACATTCCGTCCAAACCTCGAGGATATTCGAAGCAGGCATGCAGGGGCTTGTTTTTTTGGGATTCCCGTCAAAATAGGCCCTCACCGCCCTCCTGCTACCTCTTCAAGCTCAAGACTTCGACTGGCCGATGCTCTCCTCGGATGTCAACGGTTTGGTTGGACATTCCGTCCAAGCCTCGAGGATATCCGAAGCAGGCATACCGGGGCTCTTTCTCTGGGATTCCTGCGCTCGTGTGGCTCCCAATAGCTCCTACCGTCCTTGCCGATCAACCTGTGTGTTGTCATATGAGCTCATCATTGTACCAGTACGCTAATGACATCCTATCTACTGCTCAGGTACCTGGCCGTGTACCCTAAAGGATACTCTCTTCCTAGACGAGGCAAGACTAGAAATCGCTCTGGAAGCCTTTTGAAAGGTCAGGATGACGCCGATTTGCAGTCATAGTGTTCTTACCTCCTTCATAGCACTCTCTTTGTCTTTGTGCCTTGCAGCCTCCGCCTTGGTCTTCAATCTCAACTTTATGACTGCCTTCGTTGGCCAGTCATCTGCATACTTCTCAAGCCTTGGGAATGCCTCTCTGACCTGCAGTCAAGTCAGTGAAGTCCGAAATATGTTACGTGGGATTTTCGTACTGATGCACATACAGAGCTCTTGATGCTTTTGTCTTGTCCAGACCACGATTGAGTGGTATCGAAATGCTTGTCGCATTGACCGTGCACGAATGCCTGGAGATACAGTGAGCCTGCTCCTCCTGACTCATAGGCCCTGGTCTTACCTGGAACTCCGTAAAGCTTCTCTCCTCCCAGCCAAGTTCAGTCTCTATGTTCCAACCGCCACTACCTGGCCTTCCCGGTTCTCCATCTGGTTTCACGATCAAACTCGCAGTTCGCACCACGCTCAACAGGGCTTCCAATGCCTTGCTTCTGGCCCCGGCTCACGCTGCCCTGGTTTGCATCCCCCCTCGATTTGCCTCCAGCTTCTCTGGCGTAATATCAAACTCGATATCATGTGTAATACATGGATGTGGGTCTTCTGCATCAAACTCGAAGGAGAGTTCATGAGTGATCTTCGGAAGGTGCGCTTTGACTAGGTTCATTGTGGGTATTCAGGTTCTTACTGTTACACCTTCGATTTATATCCCAGTCCTCATAACATCCTCCCTATTCGAAGAATACAATAGTCCTGTAACCTTGCAACCCACAGACAATACTGAGCGCAATACAACGGTCTCTCTGGCCATGCAACTACGGTGATGCTGTTGTTATGTGCAATTGTTCGTGCCTTCTAAAAATAGATCTCATCGATGCTTAGAGAACAAAAGTGGACCACGGTCATAAATGCCCCCAGCGCTGGAGGTACTTACGCACTCATGTTTTCCTCAGCCTTTCACAAGTTTTTGCCCAGCAGGGCGCAGGTGTGTAACCTCTCAGCTCTTTGCGTCAATTATCCTGACGCTCACACAGACCTATCACTTCCAACAGCGCCTCCTCGGACACACAGCGCAAATTACTCGGCTGGTGTTCTCCTTTGATGGGGAATTACTCGCAACTGGATGTAGGTACATGTACATTCTGTCTGCCGTCTCCGCTCAATCCTTGCAGCTGCAGATCAAGCCGTGAAGATCTGGGACACATCTTCGTTCCAATGCCTCCACACCCTGGTCCAAAAGGAACTTGGATGGGGTCAAGTCACGGCCCTCAAGTGGTTCGAAGATGTAAAGTACAAGCGTGTCCTTGCCATCGGAACGGGACGAGGATATGTGGTTTTCTATCACGCCACCAGTAATGCAGTGAGTCGCATTGTCGATGTAAAAGCTCAGTAGCTCATCATACTCTCTTAGATGCTACACATATATTCTGAAGTCGTCTGTCGGAATATCCCAATCGAGGACTTCGATTTCGATCCAAGGACCCGCCAATTTGTGGTAGCCGAACACTCGGGTCGAGTCTGGTCATTCCGGCTCAATGATGAATGCAAGTGCTACCCATGATGATTCCTTTGCAATGCATTGACCTTCTTTTAGTTCATTTAGGCAATCACTGGGTAACCGAGCTCTCGCCCGGGTATATCGTTT
The DNA here is from genome assembly GCA_020736565.1 of Coprinopsis sp. MPI-PUGE-AT-0042. NCBI lineage: Eukaryota > Fungi > Basidiomycota > Agaricomycetes > Agaricales > Psathyrellaceae > Coprinopsis > Coprinopsis sp. MPI-PUGE-AT-0042. The sequence goes on along the minus strand of JAHBOF010000176.1, from coordinate 26,307 downwards.
GAAATGTCCGCCTCGATGATGGCAATGACGTCTCTGCCTATATTTTAAACACAGGAAAATGGTGAGGAACTTCACTGAGTACGCCTCGGCGCGAAGCTGATACTGCTAAGTGTTGTCCTCCATCGCCAAACAGGATCAATAAAATCTGAATTCAGATTCGCTACTGCGGCGTAAGTGCTTACCCTCCTGTTTGTTCCTTTTCACAACTTGAACAAATCACTCCCTCTCTCCAGTGGCGACATCGCGTTCAGCCCCTGCTTGAAGTACATACTGATTGACACCCTCCTCACCGGCTTTGATCTCTATTCAACCCACCCTTTCGAAAAGACTAGGTCTTACAAGATATCTCCAGACCGCCATCTGAACAAGACTAAGATCAGCACCTTCGTGGAGGAGGGGAGCCGCGTTGCTTGCCCAAATTATCTCCAGAGTGCCATACATATCTTCAAGACAAGTTCACCAAATATCATTGACAAGCTACGACATGGTAGCTATTCTACCCCTTGCTGGTGACTTCGATGCCTGATACCTTTGATAGATCAAGTACGCGTCGTTGCCTCGTACTCGTACCCATCGCATCACATAATTTGCAGTGGCGGGAAGGCCAATGGGGATGTGTATGTGTGGAAGAAAAAGGTGAATGCTCTATTGGATTAATGAGACCAGCGTCTAATGGGCTACTTAGATTGAACAAGGGCACGCTGAATCACCTTCGACGGGCAACACCTTCCAGACAATCATTAACTTCGTCGCTATTGTCTCATTCTTCTGGGTGACAAGCGGATACTGGGCTATCCCGATTACCAACGTCAGTGTTCTGTTCTCCCAAGCCAAGCCAATTCCCTCTCTCCTCTCTGACACCCCCTGCAGGCTTTGGACGGACTTGCGTATGTAGCTCGAACGACTTTGGTCGAGCTGAATCGCATCCATCAAGAACACCTGTCAGCCTTCCAAGACATGTTGCCCGATTCGTCGAGCGAGTTCAGGGCTGGCGACCAACAAGTCACAACGATCCCAGAACCTGTTACAACAACTTCAACCTACACAACGATTATATTCGAGACAGTTTCACTTCTGCCAGGTACTACAGCCTTGGCAAATGCTGCTCGCCAACCACACGCCCAGATGGCCGCATCGTCTCAGGAGCCTCAGGTTCTGGCCTCCGAGACTAACCAGATTTCGTATCCCGAGGCTTCACACCTTTCCGATACGTTTGCCACATTTGATTGAGTTGTAAACCCATTTGCGTAGCTCCTATCAATTCAGCCTTCCCACTGGTCCAGTCGCCTTCGCGGTCCCGGAACGAATCGATCAAGTTGGTCAGTTGAATTGTTAAATCTTGGCCAGCGCGAAGCAACATCGGCGTTGTCGGTGCTCTCCCAGCGGGGACGCTGGCGACGCGATGACGGCGCGCTGATGGCGCGATGGCTGTTCACCTCATGAAGATCTTAGATCCTCACCGGGTGAAGATGAGTGACGAAAACATAAGATCTTGTGATATGGAAGATCTTACATTTTGGTCAAGAGTCTTCACGATAGCAATATAAAATTATAGATGTTACATTAACAACAAATCAATATGTTACGAAAATGTAACATCTTCTTAAGATATTCACCATGTCAATATTTGGTGAATATCCATCATCGAGACCTTGTGAATATACTACGAATATCATACATTTTGGTAGCATCTTCGAATTGTGAATATGAGATATATTGGCCGAGTGAATATCTACTGGGAATATGTTACGTCTTTCATAAAGTCTTCACATGCATCTTCAGGTCGCGAAGATTGTCTCTTCCCGGCAGTGTCACTGTACACTGTGGGCTTTTTCGTAGGCTGTGAAACAGGAAATACACTACTTTGTACAACCTCTGATATGCCCCGATTTCTCCCTTCTCGTGGTGCTTCTCAGGCTGGGGTGGAGGACTAGAGTCTCGCTCTCTGACTCTGGCAAGAGCTCGAATGGCCGTGATCTACATCCTCCTCTTGAAATTCAAGCGGATTGACGTCAAAAAGATCTGGGTACTGAGAATAGCTGTCCCGGGAAGCATCATGGGTGAGAGGGACACGCTGCGTGATGGGAGTGCGTGTGTCGCATTCGTCGTTGGATGGAGGGGCTGGGGAGCTGGAGGGATGCCGGGGAATGAGAGGAAATCGCGTATGGCTGGGACGCGGCGTACAAGGAGGAGATTCGGGTACCAGAGTAGGAGCCTCCGTCACGGTTCCAACAAGTGTTAACGTTTCTGAGTAGATTGTCTGCCCTGACACAAGATTCGTTGCTTATATTTCACGGATTAATGGCAAATGTAAGAATTTAGATACATCTCGCAAATTACATAGTCTAAGAGAGCTGGATATGCTGCTCTGGTCCACACCAAACTCCTCCGAAAGTGCGCTAACTGCACCTGCCATCACCGTTGTCTGGATTTGTCTCTGTGCCCGATGTGCTGCTTCCTTCCTGTAGGTGTTTGTGTCGATGTGGCTGACCAGTGACAAGCTGCCCGAACATTTCTTTGCCTTTAGTCTTCTTGTATGGTTTGCTGCACGCATCGCATCGCATTGCACACCTTCATTCTATTAGAATACAATGCGCATGTCATGTACATACGGTTCCACTCTATCTCCCTTGTATTCTCTTTGCTCTTGTTCAACGAACAATAGCCGGTCTATATTTAGAACAATGGACTTTCACTACTACATTGTACTATATCGTTCTATTGTTCTCCCTTGTTACTTATTGTTCTCTTATTTATGGACAACTCTATTGTACTCTTAAGCTATTGTACTTACACGTATATAAGTAGCTACTGCAAGTGACTAGTTCCTTATCGAACTATCTCCCACTTGCAGGTACGTCTCAGAGCATGTCTTTTCTTTATTCTCTCTAATCTTATCGAACTATCTCCCACTTGCAGTGTGATCTATTTGAGGTTTTAATAGGTTATGAGCCCTGGAGCACAGTGCTAAAGACTAGTCATCAACGCACAGCTACCACTCAACCTTTCCTCTCTAACATTCGGTCAAGCCTACCCTTGGTAGCATCGTCTTTCGACATCACTGTCCACTGACACGGTACAGAGCACCCAGCTTGTCTCACAACTACACTTGTGGTTGCTTGAACAGCTATTCTATCTCTTCACCTCTTCACACGGACGGCTTCGTCCCCCTTCTCGTTTATCTCACACGTCCTTCGCACGGCGTTCGCCACATTGGGAGTACTCTCCCTTTAGAACACTGAATGTATCTGGACTGGTCCTGATCCTTACTGGGAAAAGGTTACCGCGAGAGGTTGAGAACACTAGGTTCAAAAAACCACGTAGGAGATAGCAGACCACCAACAACATTGCATCTCGAGCGAGAGAGTTGGAGAACGGTGCAACACCCGGGGTCTTATATATATAACTACAGAAACGTATAAGCCACTACATACTTCACGTTCGCTTGCCCACGTGCACATTGCTTTACCTTACCGTTTTGCTTTTGAACCCTTTTTACTACCTACGCTCATACCATGTCGACGACCATCGTCAACCCTCTTTCTCCTGCAACCGTCACTCGATGGAAGCAGAACGTGATCAACCACGCACTCACTATCAATGCTTGCGACATCCTATCCGGCAAAGAAAGGGTGCCAGATCGCGATTCATCTGACAAAGATGAGAGAAAGGCATGGGACAGTTATCGGAAAAGGCAGATGGCCCTCGCAGGCTTCATCCGCCAGAATCTTGACAGTGCTCAAACTGACTCGATTCTCCGAGACATCGAGGACGACTCTGACCCAAAGGCTCAGTACGACGCCCTTCTAAAGTACTACCAACCCCAGACCGCTCAGTCCCGCACTGCAGCCTTCCAAGAACTCCTCACTGCTCGCAAGACAGATGACGAGTCCTACAGTGATTTTGGTTCTCGCATCATTGCCCTTGGCCAGCAGATCAAAGACAGGCTCCCCACTCTCCACAAATACACCAAGGAGACTACATACGCCAACAACGTCACAGCAGGAACTGCCTCTGGCGGCCCTTCCACTGGACAAATGTCGATCATGCTCACACCATCTGAGTTCAAGGAGTTCTACTCTGTCTACGATGTTATCCATGACATCATGTCTGCTGTCGCCATTATGGGTCTTCCCCATGATGAAGACTCCAAATACCTTCGCAACACACTCACCCACCTCGACACCGTCAAGGGTCCTGACCAGATCCTCGATCATCTCCGCACTGCTGATGTTTCTCGCAAGAACGACGAACTTGCTGAAGAAGCTGCCAACGCTGCCTCCGGCCCTTCAAAGAAGAAGAAGTCTCCTAACAGGAGGAAGAAATCTTCCAAAGCTCTCGCCTCATCGTCTTCGACTCCATCTGAGAAGAAGAAGTACAGGTTCACCTGCAAGGAGCATGGTGATAACAACTCGCACGATGACGACCATTGCATTGCGCAGTTGAGAGAGAAGAGCAAGAAGAGGAGCAAGGCCAACGTCGCACAGGAGGATTCAGACTCTGACGACGAACTGGATGCCGACCAACAGGCCTTGATGGCTAGAGTTGCACACATCGCAAGTAAACCCCAACTTCGTACTCGAAACATGACTGCTGACAGCTCGTGGAATACAGACTCGGGTGCTACCTCACATATGACCCCACACCTCAACTGGATGCGCAACATGAAGAAATGCAAGATACCCATCACACTCGCAAATGATCATGTAGTTTATGCACGGGGTCGAGGCAACATTGTATTTAAACCCTCAGGCAACCGAGAGTCTGTCATCTTCGATAATGTACTATATGTCCCATCGCTCCGAAACAATCTATTTTCCATTCTCTACGCTGTCAAAAGGAACAGAGCCCGAGTCGTGATAGAAGGCGATTCACTCGACTTCTCAAAAAACGGGAAAGAACTCTTCACTGCCAGCATCATAGGCACTACAGGCACACTTGATGGCATCACACTGGGGAATAACGAGCAGGCATTTGTTGTTGCAGCAGACAAGTCCATTTGGCACGAGCGACTAGGGCACATTGGGAAAGACCGTCTCGACAGGCTTCTTTCACAGAACCTTGCAGATGGCATTGTGGTCAAACCAGGGACGGAAGTCAATGACTTCTGCGAAGCATGCATAGCAGGAAAGCAGCATCGCCTGCCATTCCCAAGGGTATCCCAGAACCGCTCCACCGAGCTCCTTGAACGGGCACACAGTGACCTCCACGGTCCTCTTCCTCGAACCATCGATGGCTATCTCTATTGGATCACATTCACAGACGAGAGCAGCCGGATAAAGGGGGTGTACAACCTTAAGAAGAAGAGTGAGGCCTTTGCGCGATTCAAGGAATGGGTTGCTGAAGTGGAGTTGGCAACAGGCAAAAAGCTCAAGGAATTTATGGAGGACAAAGGAGGTGAATTCATGTCAAAGGAATGGGACGAATGGATGAAGGCACGGGGTATCAAACGACGCCACACAGTCAAAGGTACTCCTCAACAGAACGGCATCACAGAACGACTCAACCGCACTCTAGCTGAGGGGGTGGTCGCCATGCTCAATCACACAGGACTGCCAGTTAGTTGGTGGAAAACCGCTGTCCTCTACTACACCGAAATCCTGAACGTTACCCCAACGTCATCTATTGCTGAGAAAACCTCACACGAAGTCTGGAATGGACGGAAACCCGATCTCTCTATGTTCAGAGTATACGGGTGCAGAGCATGGGTAAACATTGCACGGAAAGATCGCAAAAACCTTGACTCCCATACACGACCCTGCATCTTCATTGGGTTCGCAAAGGGATATAAGGGATGGCTATGCTATGACCCAGTAAGCCGCAAGGAGATTATCTCTCGCGATGTTATCTTCGATGAACGCTCTTTCCCTGGTCTATCAACCAAGAACAAAAAGGTTGACGTTCCACCTGCCAAGTTTTCCGACCTCTGGTTTCACAAAGACGATAGCAATGACAACGACGAACATCAGTCTCCCAGTGACCAACATCCTCCTGCCACTCCTCCTGCCCCTGACTCATCAGATTCAGACGACAACAGCTCAGATGACGATGACGAACACCCAGAGCATAATGTTCCTAAGACACCACCTCCACGGCCAAGAGACCCTACAGACATAAAGGCTCCCAAGAAAGGCAAGGATCAATGGTTTACTCCTTCGGAAGGTGCATCTCCAACACCAAAGGCGAAAAGTGTCCCAGCGCCTAAAGACAAGACACCTGTACCTGCCCAACAACGGGCACCTACTCCGCCACCAACGGCGACTCCTACTCCTGCACCACCGCAGAAGAAGACGGCAGCTCCCAGGCAACCAAAACCTGCAGCGCCAAAATCCAACCCAAACAAGCCTTTTGTACCTGCCCAAGGCGATCGTCCCATCCGATCCAAGAAGGTCTCAGACTACTCTCAAACCGCGGGAGGAGGCAAACGTCGAACAACAGCACCTGTGGCGAGACGAGGGGAAAGCAGCAGGCAAATGATACCGGCTGAGGAAGATGCAACTACAACAGTCATTGGAACATCTGGAATTCGTTCTATACCAGATCGAGGGGGTGCACAAAATATCACTCTGGCACCTTCACGCATTCCAACTCCAATATCCTCACGAGCACCATCACGAGCACCAGCTCCAAGCCCTGCAACTACACCTGCTTCACGACCAGGCAGCTATGGCATTATGGACATTCGATCACCCTCAAATCCCAATCCAACCATCTTTGCCCATCTCCCTGCCAACTCAGGAGATCTCAACTACTCCCCTGCATCAGGAAATCGATATGCACCACTCACTGCAAATGATATGCCAGACGACGACGAAGAACCCACTCTTCAGTCAGCACTCCTTGCCACACCAGTCATGGAATCTGTGTTCCAAATCTATGGAATAGCAGATGACCAAATTCCTGTACCGATGGGATATGAAATGGCATTTGAGATTGCAAGCGAGAAAGCTTTTGGGGCTGCAACGAGACCAGGAGATGCTCCACGCAACTTCAGGGAAGCCTTATCAAGGCCAGATGCTGAACAATGGAGAGCTGCAGCCCAAGCTGAGATCGATGCCCTTACTGAGAATGGCACATGGGAACTGGTGAACCTCCCTGACGGACGCAAGCCCATTGGCTCCCGATGGGTCTTCCTGATCAAACGAGACGCAGACGGGAAAATCGAGCGCTACAAAGCACGATTGGTTGGACAAGGTTACGGTCAATCCCATGGCATTGACTATGACAAAGTCTTTGCCCCTACTACGCGACTTGCATCGATCCGTACTATACTGGCACATGCAGCCATAAACGGCGATCACATCGAGTCCATAGACATTTCCAATGCTTACCTCAATGGCAAGATCGAGGACGAATACGAAGTCTACATGAAGCAACCTGAAGGATTTGAGGTACCTCATCCTGATGGAGGACAATGGGTTTGCAAGCTGAAGAAGGGACTATACGGGCTAAAACAAAGTGGACGCCTTTGGTACCAAAAGCTAGCTGATGAACTTGAACACATTGGCTTCACACAACTTCTCTCCGATCCAAGCATCTATGTATGGGCAAAAGACGGCATCCGCATCACACTCCCTGTTTTCGTCGACGACATTACCATTACGTCCAAGTCAAAGAAAAAGATTGCAGGAGTCAAAGCATCGCTGGCAAAAGTCTTCAAGCTTAAGGATCTCGGCCCAACCACATATCTCCTTGGCATAAAAGTCGAGTACAACCGAGCTGACAAAGTGCTCTGCCTCTCCCAAACACAATACATTGTCGACATGCTTGCTCGCTTCCACCTTTCAGACTGCAAACCAGTCACTACACCAATGGAACCTGGAGTCATCCTCAACAGGAGTCTATCCCCAGTTACCAATGCTGAGAAGGAGGAGATGCGCAATGTTCCCTACATGAACGCAGTTGGTGCCCTAATGTACCTTGCAATTGGCACTCGCCCCGACATTGCATACTCAGTGTCCAAACTTGCCCAGTTCAACTCCTGCCCAGGGATCGCACATTGGAAAGCCGTCAAACACTTGTTCCGCTACCTTCAAGGAACGAAGGACCTAAAGCTCACCTACAGAACCTCTTCTGAACACGTCCTTACATCCGAACTGTTCCAAACGTACAGCGACGCAGACTATGGAGGATGCCTTGACACTCGCAAGTCCACCAGCGGCTTTGTGATGAAGATGGGCACTGGAGCGATCAGTTGGTCTTCCAAGAAGCAAGCCACCATTGCAAACTCGTCAACCGAAGCTGAATACATCTCAGCATCATCTGCAGGACGCGAAGTCATCTGGATGCGTAGTCTGCTAGGAGAACTTGGACTGAAATTGGACAAACCTTCACCTCTCATGGTTGACAACCAATCGGCACTCAAAGTCCTTAAGAATCCCGAGCACCATAGCAAGATGAAGCACATCGACATCAAAATGCATTGGATTAGACAAGAAATTCGTCGCCACAACATCGAAGTCCACTTCCTTCCTACAGGCGATATGGTTGCGGACATCCTCACCAAACCTCTTCCTCGACTCGCAGTCGAACGTCACCGTTTGGCTCTCGGACTCATGTAGTCCATGGACATTGCATTGAGGGGGTGTATTAGAATACAATGCGCATGTCATGTACATACGGTTCCACTCTATCTCCCTTGTATTCTCTTTGCTCTTGTTCAACGAACAATAGCCGGTCTATATTTAGAACAATGGACTTTCACTACTACATTGTACTATATCGTTCTATTGTTCTCCCTTGTTACTTATTGTTCTCTTATTTATGGACAACTCTATTGTACTCTTAAGCTATTGTACTTACACGTATATAAGTAGCTACTGCAAGTGACTAGTTCCTTATCGAACTATCTCCCACTTGCAGGTACGTCTCAGAGCATGTCTTTTCTTTATTCTCTCTAATCTTATCGAACTATCTCCCACTTGCAGTGTGATCTATTTGAGGTTTTAATACATTCCTTTCATCATCAACCAAGACTTCAAGCCGACAACGAACAGCAGGGAAAGCCCTTTTCACAATTCAAGGAGGCTTCGCGGGGGTCAGAATGGGTGGTATGTTGTTCAAGAGATGCTTATTGGCTGTATAGAGACTTCTGGTGCCAGTAGGTAGCAGTAAACGATGCGAGACGACAACGACGCAGACTCGTCGATGACACTGATTAATTAGCAGTATTCGGTGTCCGTTTCCTTAAATGGTATCGTACCCCGAGAACCTGCATCGTCTGATGTTGAGGGGCATAGGGTCTCGGCAAACCCCGGTGACTGCCCCCTGCTGGGACTGCAGTTTCTGGATTTCCCTCTCTTTCCACGGCACTCATTCCCAGTGAGAAATCGAATTAGCCTCACGCATCTGGATATATCGCCATGTACCCGATCTGTTGGATATGTGAGGGGTGTCCTGAGATATCTCTGGTAACCGTAATCTGCACTCTTGGCACGACTCATTTATATCCTCACATATCCTCAGATAGCCGCAAAAGGTAGGGTATACCACAGTATATTCAAGGTACTCTGGATACACCGCACAAACACCAGTATGCTACGCACACATACCCATGGGTACCTGTGTGTAGCGGGCCGCTGCTTTGCACGGCAAGTTCCGAGGCATTTTATACCAAGGACTGGTGTTTGGTTCATTAAGATCGACTTGGGTGGTTTGGGGATATGACAATTTGGTCCCTGTTCCTTCTTCCATCATTCCTCTCCCCTTTTAGTGTTATCTATTCTATTTGGTTGGCTCGTGTGCCCAATCCTTTGCCTCAATGCTTACTCACAACACATTCTTTAAATTTGTCACATATTTTGTTGAGGATCAACACTAGAAGATTGATTAGAGCAATAAGTAAGTACTGGGGTTTTTGACTATATACTTGTCTGGTATATAAAGGTGTAGGCCTTAAGGAAGGTCTCAGCTCAGATTATGATGATTGGGTTGAAGATGGTTGCGCTGGTGGCTGCTCAGTGGTGAAATGAAAATTGCACCTTGATAAAGGCCCTCACCACATATGCCGGATTCGTCACCAAGGTCCGTGAACACTTCATGCCTTCTGGTTGGAAGATGGATGCCCTGGCAACATTCTATGCTACTCAGAGGGAAAAATCTGCTTCTTGGACTTTGATACTGCAACTGATACAACTTAAATAATTACGAATGACCGTCTACCAATATATGAAATCGAAAGAGTAGCTGAAGATAGAGGGACCAGATATGTACATATTCAGCTCATTCAATCAAACCTGGGCTGAAGAAGGCTATGCGATTCAAAGACTAGTGCACTACACAATCAATCCAACTTGGTAATCTTCTGGGTTGTAGTCCCGTTCAAGACGGGGATGGAGACGGGGAATGCTATGCCTATGCATTGGTTAGCCTATGCATAATACATGATGACTTAAGACACGTACCAGTCATTTGATGACTCAATAGGAAGAAAGGGGTACTTGGCCCAGTATTTCACCCTATCCCACTTTGACAGCTTCGTGTGATGAAGGGGGACAATGAGAAGACAATTCCTGATGTTTGGTGGTTGTCGAAGAACATCTAGCTGGAAGTATACCCAGCCTTGGTAGAAGGCATGGATACGGACAATCGTTCCATGCCTGGTGACATATGCACTGATTGCGGAATCTCCGCCATCTAGCTCCTCTTCTTTACAAGGTAAGTGACCAGAAAAGACGACATGGGAACCAACACCAAGGATAGAATTGGAAATTGGTGCAATCACCTTCCATTCTTCATGGTAAATGGTAAGGGGTCTGGACAAGGAGGCCGGAGCTGAGTGCAAAGCATCAGGACATGGAGATAAAGGGATTGGGCTCTGTGGTGGAAGTGAAGATTCAAGAGAGTGGGGTGGTGATAAGAAGCGAATGAAATGGTAGAAGATTGCACAGAACCGATAAATTAATGATAAAAGGGAGATTAAAAGAAAAAGAGGACCCGCACGAGCTGCAGGAACTGGTAAAGCTGGTTGGAGTGGTGGCAATGCACAATGTGTCCTGATACGGACAAATTGAGAGATATTTACTGCTTTTGAATAGTGGAAGAGATTTATCGACATAGTGAGTGTGTGAGAAAGAACAGACGTGAGCTTGAAGCAGTGTTGGATTTGGGTCTATATATACCATGACACACTATTTGGTATTGTTTATGTGTGTTGTGTTAGACACATATTGCTTATGTGCTTCGAGTGTGACCACCAGTCAGACTCTAGCCCATATCCATTGCCCCTATCTTGGTCAATATCCTGATCGACTCACAACTGAAGTTCTGGGTCAAGAATCGGCGATAAAATTGACCCTGGAATCGAACTCTGAATCGACCTCAATTCCCAGCAGGTGATGATTTTGGGGTCTGTATTATATGTTATGGTGCAACTATCACATCAGATACCGTAACCAGGAGCTGAAAAGTAGGTCAAAAGCTCCTTCTGAATAACAAACCAATCGTTTCTCTCAATATCAAGTACTCGGCCTGCCCGATCAACCTTAGCAATAAGAATATTCCCCTTCGACCCTGGAAGCCCTGTCGCTTCAAGTGGGACAGCCACAACCAAACGCTGAATGATAGCGTTGGTCTCAAGTCCTGGAAGCGTCTAAAGTCAGGATTAGACATGAATGTTCTTAGACGAAGATAGATGTTGCGTACGATGGGGCTTGTTACCATATAAAACCCTTCTAAAGATTCCTTTTCAACGACCACACCAAGACGTGTTACCCAGGGTTCTGAGCCATCAATGTAATGCTGGGCAAAGAGTGTATCGATTGTACACTCCTCGTCTGCCTCCGGATATGCCCTGACAGGAACATATCTTGTCTTGGAGCAGGAGGCACCCAGAAATGCAGTCCATCGAATATTGGAATGGCCACCACCTGTCAGCAAATCCTTGTATAGATGTCAGTTACTTATAGAGCTCTGATCAATATGGTATATACCTGATGCGTCTTCGATATGAAGGTCGCCAAAGAAACAAAGTAACTCTCCCGCGATTGAGAGAGATCCTGGTTCTCCTTGGGCAAGGAGACTAGGCATTCAATCTTTAGACCATATAACTTGACAATTAAATCGACAGACTTACTTTGCGGAGGCGGCGATGCCACTTCACATCCAACCACAACGACCTCACGTCCAACCTCAACCTTGCCAGGTTGTGACATCTCAGCGTCACGAGGTTGTGACATCTCAGCGTCACGAGGTTGCGACATCTCAACATCGCAAGGTTGCGACACTGCGTGAGGGGGACAAAAGTAGTTACGAATGCCCTGGAGAAAGCTTGTCACCACGTCGAAGAATGAGAGCATGTTGGTCCTCAAGTCTAGGCTTTCTTCATAACGATACTTATAGGCTTATTTTATATGTACTCCTAATTCGGGAAAGCGAACAATTATTATAAAGTCCGAAATCAAGATACCATCGGCGCGAAAACTACTCTACAGGAAATCAGGGGCCTCTCGCAGTACCTACCGCAGCACTTTGAGACACTTGGATCTTTTCTTTGTGCTTGCAGCTCGATAATGTCTATTTGGCAGGACATACAGACACACGTCATAACTCCTTGTGAATACGGGAAATGCCTCGGAACTGCAGAGGTCATATGCCTGAAATGACAAACAAGCATTGGCTAATATTTCCGCACCTCCCATATATATAGCCAGACAGCTTTCATACAGATTCCGCAATCAACCGACGATCTGAAGTGAAAATCTCTCAGTTTAGTTCCAGCAGTGTTTCAAAAAACCTGAATATATACAGGTAAACATTCTCGTCCAAGGTTTGTGCACTAGCTGGTATAAGAAAGCGAAGCTCACAGTCTCAATGGCTTGGACTCTACCTTGTAAAGCCCTAGAGTCACAAGGAAACCTTGGCGACCGTTCCAAACTTGCGACGCACACACCTAAATTTCGGTTGTCAAGCCATGACAGGTAACGTCAGGTTCTACACGATTCTATATAACCCTGAATGGTGGAATAGAGTTTATCAAACGATGTTGTAACACGGAAAACGTAGAGGACCGGTACCTAGACTATGATACCAACCACAATTCCGCTCATGCCCTGTATAAACAGTCCTTATATACTAGGTACTAGCCTCTAAAAAGCCTCCATTCCCATGGTAAAAACCATATTCAATTGAGCGATAGAGCTTCAGAGCAGATCAACGCAGGCAGAGCAGCTGTGACAGCCACATCAGTCTCCCTGTATGCAGTTCCTGATGAAAGGATGTAGATGACGGCATCGTGGATATCATCGAAGTCATAGGAATCGTCGGTGTGGTGATCAGGCTTCAGTATCGCTAAACAAGAGTGAATTTGGCGATTTGGGAGACGGGGAGACCGAAGATGAATGTGTTAGATATGAAATTGTCACCGACCAACGGTTTTTTCAACTTGAGGTAGGTGGCGACAGGCCAGAAATTCTTGAGGTACTCGCCGAGATGACCTTTGGAACTCCATCGTACTGAGGAGCACAAGTCTCGCACCATCTATGCATGCCACGACGGGTGATGGTATCTGCCATGACAGGGAAGTTTGGTGACCAGGGAGGTGGGGAAAGAGTTTGATAGGCGGAGGGCAAAAGCCAGATGTATGGTTGAACTGGCGAGTTGGAGGATTGGAGATCAAGGGGGAAGACCTTAGGGCAATAAGATAAGTAGGGTGTGTGGACTGGAACGGATCGAGCGATGGGAATCTGAGAAGTTGGGCGACGATGGTGGCGAGAAGAATTGCTGAGGCGAATATAACGAACCTGCGCGAGCTCGCGTTTGAACTGGTGTGGAAGGAGGGGGAGTGTTGTGAGAAGGGAGGATGAGTTGGTCGGTGCAGGCTGATGCTAGACCGGCCTTGGCTATCCGTCTAGGAGGCGTGGTTGAACGATGACGATGGGGACAGGATAAGTGAGGGAAAGAGAAAAATCTCGAAGAAGGTAATGGTCCGGGTTTAGAGCCAAAGACAATAGTGAAAGAAGCCTACCTCGCGGTGGGCTCCAGATGAAGAGAGTGTAAAGGTATTGGGATCGCACTCAGGGGTTCGAGGGTATGTGAAGCGCCCGATCACCAATCGGTGAGGCTGCCAGGACCTAGAGAGGTGGGAGAAGGATGGGGGAAGGGGAACGATACGAGATAGCAACGTGAAGGAGGCTTCTCGGCGAAGCACTAAGAGTAGAAACGAAAGCGAAATTCTTCGTAGTAAGAAGCTTAGACGACAACATAGACGTGAGCGAAATTGAGTGAGAAAGAGTGGTATCGGCAGGAAAACCTGCTCGAGAGGTGGACCCCCGAATCAGGTAGCAGGTACATGGGTTATATGTATAGTAGATAGGGCCTGCAATGTACCTTAATTAGATGGGATCATCTGATTGTCCGGCTGTCTTCGATACAGACGAGGATGAAGAGAATAAGAATAAATGAAAGATACGGACAGGATGAAGGGAGCGACAGGCGTAAGGTATACGCGATGGCGCCGAACTCAAATGGGAAGTGACACACCCAAATCGGGTATGTCGCGCCGAGACCAAAGGATCTTGAGTTCCGTCCTCAAACGGACGATAGTACTTACACTATTGTCTGCCGCACGACTCAACTGCAATACAGGGATCAAGCCTGGATCCTTGTAACCTACATCTAATGGGACATTGTTATCGGGATGCCCAAGCAGGATCCTGCAGCCCTTGTTCCCATTGATGCTGTGTGAGCTTTTCAGATATTACATTTCCACTAAATCTGCCCTCTATTTGGACATATAGATCAATGTATCCGCCCTTCTTCTTCCACTCCTCTGCCTTGAGGCTAGCACTTGAACTTGAGGTTCCTGACTTGTCAATGGAGCGGATTGTTTGTTCATTGATCCGTGTTCAAAGGCGTCCAAACAAATCGCGTCGAGATTAACGTACCTGATTTGGACGGTAGGCGCGTCTTGTCCGTATCCTCAAACCACATTACATCCCTCTTCCCCCTCCCCCTCCCCAATCACCCTATCCATGTATTCAGAAAGCGTCAGAGTAAACATATACGGATACTACCAAGCTGCGCCATCTGCCCCTTATCTGGGAATCAGCAGATTTACTAGAGAGTTTGCGCAACACCGCCACGGCGCTCCACAGCGCTCACAGAGCGCCTTGGCGCTTTTTCGCGTTGCGCAGTTCATAAATTGTGTCACTAAGAAACCTGTGGTCAATTCCTGTGTTTGACACCGCCGAATCCTTTAGACACCTCTGCTCGACACTAGCCCCAAATCTGTACGATCTAGCGATCGCAGCTCGTCGGGAATGCCAGAATTTTATGGATGGTAGAGCGCCAGGGGCACCAGCTCCACCTGAGCATCAGCGCCCAGCCATCGGTTCGCGCAATGTCCAAAAAGCGCCACGGCGCTGTTGCGCAAACTCTCTAATATTGTCCAGTGTACCGTTGTAGATACATGATTCGTATCCGGTCTGTATGCTGAAATAAAAACAAACACATTGCTTTCTGCCAACGCGTATTGCTGTGAAGTGAAATCCTTCACTGTATATATGAGTCCCCTGAGGTAGTGAGTTTTGGTGTGGCCTTGGATGTCAAGTGTAACTGTTTGTGAAGGAACCGTGTGCTTGTTCCCCATTTAGAATACAACGATAGGTGTAGATTTCAAGATCTTGGTGACCATCTATGTTATTTCAATCCTCCCGGCCGCCTTGTATGGCCTGCAAGCTGCCTGAATATAGCCCGCAATTATAGCAATCATTAGGCTCAACGGTAGCATATTAACATCCGTATCTAGGGGAATACGGAGATGTTGAGGACAAGCTGCAGAGGCTACCTGACAGAAGATAAGTGCAGTTAGAGTCAGAGATGCGCAGCGTGTGCAGCGTTTCATGGGTGCTGCTGGAGGTTGCCCATCCCCAAATACGCGCTCCATGAGATCTGGGCTGTATACGCACTCTTTTCCAATGGGAAATGCAGTAGCATCCTCACCATGCAGAGTAATTTCGATGGTGTCCCTACCGCACTCCAAAGGGCCTTGCCGCATATTTCGGTCTGGAGAGACGTGAATACGTGCCTCACGTATTTTACAACATCATTGGTTTGTATAGCCCTCATTGTATGCTTTCAAACTGTGGTGGCTGTTAGGGGGGGTTGAAGTAAAGTATTCAGAACGGATAGCTAATATACAATGCCTCTATAGTCATAAACGCCCATAAAGCACCAGATCTTCGTCTTCCAACCTGAATTTTCGTTTATCCTTCCCTGTCGGCAGTGATACAACCCACACACGAGGTGAATCGCAAGGCTTCACCAACACAACCCTACCAAAGAATTCGTGGCGTCGATGGACGACCAGCGCCTCGTAAGGTCGCTGTACCTCAGACGGACGGAGTGGCAACATTCGATCGGGCGGGACCTCTGTAGGGTGCTCGATAGGGAAACTAAACACCCCTTCGACCCCGTAAACAAGGCTGGGTGCCGCGGAGCCGTTAAGCTTCATGATACGCCATACGTTTGGATTTCCATGGAACATGATGAACGGAGCTTCCAGCTTGACCAGCAGACCTGGTGTAGGCAGTGCTGAAGCCAAGGCAGGAAACCATTCAACTAAGAAAAGGTTAGTCATCAGGGAGTCAAGCGACGATAGCGGGGGACTCACTCCATTTTGAAAGCTCGCAACCGTTGGTTTTCTGGGGATCTGGATCCCAGACGGATCCCAGGTACTGCGAAGGCAGAGGAGGAGCAGGTGGAGTCCTAGCTCGCATAAGGGGCCGCTGCGGAGCACCCTCTTTTTCATAAACCATGGTTATCCCACGTCTGTTGGGGCGAATAGCATCCTCCAACTTTACCCATTTACGAGATGTAGAGCTTGAACACTATGTTAGCATGTGTGTCGATTCGAAACAGCAGTACGCACGCACCAATAAACCCCGATTTTGTCAACATGGAGCTGGTGGGTAGCTTTTGAAAATACAGCAGAATGGTCGAGCTCGCACACAGCGACGTCCATTGACACTGCTCGCAACCATCCTTGTGAACCCTTCAAATGGTGGGTACCAATCACAGTGACCCGGTAGCCAATGAATCTCGTAAACCTATCAGGCAAATCATCCAGCATCGTTTGCACGGGGATGATAGTTGATAGGTGTGGGTGGGATCCGACGAGTCTTGAGACATCAGCACCGGTAAGTGGCATGTATTCCGTCAACAACTTGAGGTCCTTCGTGGGTGCGATGATGAGTCTGTACTGGCCATCTACCTCCACCAATGCCCTTGTTCCCTTGTCTGCGACATCGAGCTCTAACCCATATGTCATCCTGTAACTGTCGTATGCCACAGACGAAGGTCTTCCGATTTTATCAATGAGCCGACCTTTGGCGCCAGCTTCGGGGCCTCGTATCACTTCACACATGTCGCCTATCTGAACCCCGTTTGGAGCGCGATTAATATGGCCAACAGACAGCCATCTATGTGCATCATCACCCATTGGAGTGAACGCCTCGTTGTGGAAGACCAAGAAGTCCTTCAGGAAGGTTACTTCGCTGCAGGACTCCTAAGAACACGCAGTGAATACAACGGGCCAGACATCAGTGAAGAGGCAACTTACAACGTCGAGTGCTGTCACTGTTGCATCCTGGACATCGACGACGAATGCCACAGTGCCCACGTGGAAACCAAGCCGGGCCTCCACCAGATCGCCTGGCCTGAAAAAACGACGAAGCAGGCAAGCGGGTACTGAAGCATGAGGACCTCCGAGAACAACCACGTCGAGCTCGTGCTCATTGTGCGATGGTCCCGTTACTGTACAGACAGAACCGAACAAAGGCCCTCCTACGATTTCGCAGCGCTCCCTGGGTGATATCGGTGGAAGAAGCAGTCGTGCGGTGCGCTCTAGGAGTTCCAACCCTTCTTGAGTGTCGAGGTGGGGGCAGTGGTTCGTGTAGAAGAGCTGAAACTCCTCTACAGTTGGGAGTTCGCCAGGGCCGCTGTAGCCAGTTTTGAGCGAAAGGACTTCAAATCCACACTTGAAGATGCGGGTGTGGCCTCTTCCTAGCGTCCAGCGATCGAAGCCAAGGCTGTTCTCATAGGTAAAGTCCCGGCCACTCCTGACGTATCGCCGAACCTCCTTCGATGTGAAGAACCTCTTGACCACGTCGCCTGGGGGCATCAGGGTCCCCGATTCTGGGTACGACATAGGTAGTAGCCACATTTTTCAGCGACGTCTACTATAAGCCCGATGTCATTGCGGTATGTGCCTGATTGGATTCGGGTCCACTCAAGAGATCGGCTACTCAACAGCAAAGCAGATGCATTCAGCTGAAACAGATATAAGCACTCGAAATGTAAGCATAATAATAGACGTACTGTTTGCATGCCATTGTCCTGTCTCTGAGGTCCTAGCCACCCGCTGTAAAGATACTGGTGTGGAAGGGGTACAAAAGGGCGGGGCATAGACAAAGCGGGTGCCTTTGATTGGACAAGCTCGATGGTCCTGAGAGAGGAGCTGGATGCCTCAGAGCTTCCTGGACGTCCGAATGAAGGGCCATGAGACGATGGCGCGGATTTCGAAGCGATTGAAGTGGCAAATGGTCGCGTAATTTCGCCTGAAGCAATGTTGGCTTGATCGTGAGGTGTGCCTCCGTCGGCCACGCAACTGCTTCCGATCGAATGCGTAGCAGGCTCTGCGGCATAGGCAGATGCTATAAACGTCAACCACTGATATCCATCGTGCCCGGTTAGTTGCTGAGAGATCATCTTCTGTAGTAGAATTGGCTTCGGAAGTCTAACGAACGGTAGGCCTTCGACTTGTACCATATCACAAGGATAAAAGAGTGACTTACAGATGTCTGATTCACAGAAACACGCTCGTTAAGTTCCTCTCCTGTCGTTATCCTCTTCATCCTGTTCCTCTCCCAGTCGTCTTCCACATCGCGTGCAGATTCATCAATAAACTGCAGGCATTTGAGGACGGCGCTTATTTAGACAGTGAGTTTGCTTACAATGTTTCGGACCATCTCAGCTTTTCAAAGTATCCGGTATACTGTAAATGCTTTCAGATAAAGCGATATAGGTCGTATTCGCTTTTAGACTAGTAAATACTGCCACGCCTGCAATCAGAACGAGAAAGTACGCTAATGGCTGTATGATGCGCGCGTTAATTCCAGCGCGATTTGTTTGCGCACAAATAACGGAATGATCGGAGCATACAACGGATCAAGTACGAAGCGGATGACGAGGTCCAGGCGCGGCTAAGCGCCCAATATAGACGCGGACCATCCATAGAACAAATCTTAACGTCAATACCGCCTCATGCGCGATGAGTCTAGAAAGGAAAGAGTTGGGACAGCGAGGAACCGTTACAGTGACAGCGGCGGTGTCTGCGACAGGTGGTTCATAACGACTCGACGCGTCGCGAGAGCCCCTATCCAACCCAAAGGCCTCCTCGAGGAGGAGCTGGGGCCTCAAGCAAGGCAAAAGAGTCATTTGGACTCGATATTGTGGGACTCACATTTGGGACCGTCGTCAGTTCCATAGGAATACAAAATGATGGTTTCCATAATGTATGGTAGTTGATATCACCCCTATCGTACTCATGTACTTATCTGCGCGTCGCTGGGACGACGTGTTTTCGTATCTGATATATGACCGACCCTCTGATAGGGCCCAAAGACCGCAGTTCGTGTACCTGAGGCGAGACTTCGGCAATTACCCCGTCTCACTGAAATCAGTTCGCAAATCGGACCGTAAAGACTTTGTTTACAGTGTAAACAAATCGCGTCGGCCTTTGGCGATCAATCAATTGGGTATTTGCCCCTTTTCCGGGATCAGCTTCCACCTGCAACGTTAAGTAGACTGTACTTCAATCCTAAGATGAATGTATATATTCAAAGTTTGGTCTGGTGTAGAAACGGAAGCCCACAGCCATAGGCGCCTATAAAGTGCAAGATCGAACAGCGTCATCCAGCTTGACCCGTCGACCCGATGTAGAGATCGAGCACGATGTTGGCACGTTTTCCCGACCCTCCGCCAGCTGGGGATACTGATATTAATAGCGAAGCGGTTTTACCTACGGATAGAGTGAGCAGCACATCCAATAGTGAAAGCAGAAGACGGAGGCAAAAGACACCGAGCTCGGGGAAAGCGGATGTAACGTGGCTGTCCGGTCAAATCTAAGCTCTAAGTCCACAGTCGATCCGAGAGCTACAGCGGAAAGGCCGGTACCATACCTACAACATAAAGTGCATCATGTTCGTGTCTTATAAGTATAGCTTACTTGTGACAGCACTAGATAAACCATTGAATATGAGGTATACGGTAAAGAATCACAAAGGTCTAGAAAGCAGAAGGAAGGTACTTCGAAACAGTCTGTTCTATATCCCTGGTCGTCATTCGAACTACCTACATTCCAACACCTATAGTCTTTGAGTAACTCGATCATGAAACATGAACAAAATGCTCTGGTACGTTGTTGGACTGGCGTGTATATCCCACAAGTATATAAATAAGATACATCCTGCGTTCGCGTCGTAAGTATACAATAGTTCACGTGTTATCTGCCAGAGTGTACATCAACCAGGATATATCGGAGAGAGGCAACAGAAACATGGAGAAGCAAGAAGAAGAAGGAAAGAGTGATATATAAATCGGTCAAGATCAGAGAATAAATAGCAGAGAAGACAGGGCGGAGAGAATGGGATCAACTAGAGTACATTGCGGGACCTGAATCGAGGAACGTAATTAGGGCAGGATGCGTTGCTGGCAATACGTGCTGAAACGCCAGACTAACAGTGTCTCGTGCTAGAAGGTAGTCAACTCCTTTGACCCTGCTTTCAGGCACAGCATACTGTTTGTTCCATACAAAAAACAGCCGTAGAGAGATCGCGGATCGTCTTTCTAAACCTCGAAGGGCAGTAGATCCCACACTTACCCTCCACTGCTTGTTCGAGGGATAGAGGATGATGGTGGGATGAGGGCGTCGGGTGGTATGAAAGGCTCGTTATGTCAGTCCGCATCCCCATGTACTTTGTTATGAAGAGGGGCACAAAGGTGAAGAGGGTGGTGGACGAGAACATGTTCAGTTGGCATGTGGTGGGAGACGCAACGACGACAGGTACAACGCCTCCAGTAGCTTCAGTATAGTGACTTCATTGCTCTATAAAATATGGTTAGTCACAACACTAGACACGATAACAAGGGGAGTGCTTACTTGTCCGTCTTCTCGACACATGTAACCGCGCTCCATGCCAGAAGCGAAGCCATGATAGTGGCATGCGACTTCCTCTGAGAGCCAAGTGTCGTATCCGATACTCTGGAAAAACGCCCTGCACTCTGCCGCCCTTCCGGCAGGAGCAACGATGTTGAGGTCATAGGACCAATCCATCGTGTGCAGCTCTCCCCTTTTCATCGCCATTTCGTACCACTCGCAATGTAAACTGAAAAGCCTGCGGGCAACCGACCCAACCACAACCGCACCAGAGCGGTTAAGGGCATTGAGGAAGTCCTGCATATGGATGGCGGGAATCCAACGATCAAGGAGGTATCGAATACGGTCGCTTATCTGTACCCGAACACATGCCTGCCCATGCTTGGATACCTTGGCAATCCGCATGAGATCGTGCCAGTCCAGCTGCGAGATGACGCGAAGGAATAACTCTGGAATGGTGAAGACCAGCGAGATGAGCTTCTTCGCGTGTCGTATACGGTCTGAACGACGCAGGTGGGTGGGGGATATCAACCCTTGACGGTGATCAGCGGCAGCATATCGAGGCGGAGGTCGAAGCGTGGCACGTCTGCGACGGGTGTAGAGGATTTTCGGCATCGATAAAAGGGTAAGAGCGGGTTGAACAGACAGTGTGAAGTACAAGGTAAAGGATCAACTGCAAAAGCAAAGTAGACAAGAAAGATATTGGTGGGTAGTGGATAAGTATAATGAAACATTTCCCTCCAGGCCTTTATACGATTGAGGACCTTACGTCTCTACGGTATCCGCCCAGAATTCGGGTACCATGTTAAACTGGCGCTCCCAGAGAACCCTATACAAAATGGCATCAGAAACAAAGCGAAAAAAAAAGAGATTGAATGTCGATACACTTACTTGACTAACATTTCGGAAATAGTTCCCAAGTCCTTACGTTCGACCTCTTCCACAACTCCGTTCTGGTCTGTCTTGGCCACAAGAACATGTCCCTTGATCTTAAGCTCCCGTCCTCCTTTCAGTCCACGGATCAAGTAGTTGGTACCACCCCCAATCTGTCGCTTGGTCAATCAGAATGAAATTCACCATTGAATAGATTGTAACTCACCCCGTTTCCGTAAAACACGACATACTTGGAGGATTTATTAGACTCCCTTGGCCAACTTCCAACGTCTATAGTGAAATCTTCAAACCTTATGACGCGGTTGTGGCAAGGGTTGAGAGTGTTAACGTAGAAGCGATGATATAGATCGCACGCCATGGTGTCCTCTTCGTATCCAGCGTGGACTGGAACCGGCACCATCTGGACCTCTTCGCAGTCAGTCCCGAAAAAGGCACACTTGAGAGATATTAACATATGGGTCTGCGGTACGTTAGCAATATGCGAGGTGTAGGTATACTACCACTCACCCTCATATGATACCTGACTTCGGCTTTGACTTCCTTGAGATCGGCTTCGTCCATCGAAGTCTTGAGCATACAACAGTGTCACTGGTTCTGTGGTTCCGACTTGGGAATTGATCAAACCTTTTATAGTATACGCTCATACCCAAAAAAGGTCGATCATCAGTGTGGTCCACATAATATCCGTATAAAAGAGAAAACCCCGAAAGAAAGAAAAGATGAAAGTCTAGGGACGTACGACCTGCCTGTAAGGCTGACATAAAATATCCCAGACTCTGCCGTACCATAAAGTGTTATATGTCGCATGGTGTTAGCAGCTGCCTTCCACTTTCCGTTCATCGTCCATACAGAGATTGGAGACATTCTTCGGATGACGACACAGCCTGGTACGATCTTCCCAACGACCGTCTACAGTACGAAAATATATATTGCGTATATACGAGCCAGTAGTTCATGCTACTCAGAGTACGTATTTCCTAGCTCTGTATACTGTGGGGTGTGTGTTGAGCATTCGGGGCGTCTACATGATACCATAGGCGCCGGGATGCGGCGCTCGAGTCCGACCCGGACACAGGTCCAATGATTGCGGGTTACATGTTCAAGCTACCATAACAGAATGATACGCATCGAAACGTTAGAGGACATCGGAACTCCTTCGAAATGACACAATGCTAAACGTTATGGATGTTTAACAGTAACGAAACCCAGTTGATAGCTTCGCAGAAGGTGGATGAGAAAATGTCACATCATATCGCGCCAAGAGGTGGATATGCGTGATTTACAGGCGAATGGTCCAGATCCACCTTGAAGGATACCGAAACGATACTGAAATGTATAGAGAACAACGGCATTACACACAATACTTGTACACCGGGCTGATAGAACATGAGGTAGGATGCCATATTATTACAGTAAGATGGAAACAGAGCAATCTGATATTCCCTTGAGTGAAACTATACAGTATCCCGTACGCCTTGAAGACTGGACGTTGTGGGCGTGCAAGCACTGACACAATAGTAATCAATACTGAGCGGATCAGATTGGCTACGAACTTTATGGCCTAGACTCGCCGCACGGTATTGCACCTTCTCGCGAAGGCTGTTATATAGTGAGCGAGCCTAGCCGCCTGGAGGTGAACTTGATAGCTTCCCATGTGCGAGCCTCAAGCGGGAAGAGCACCACATACTCCGGCCAGTCGGCGACCAGCTATGATTAGCCATCGTTGCAGACTGAGCTTTTGATGTATCTGAAAACATTATCCGATCGTCTTAGAGATACCAAAGCACTCTATGCATGTGTGGAGATATTATAACGCATTGTAGACAGGTAGAATAATTTCAAGAGCATTACTTGCTTGCGCCCGGCGCTGCCAAAGCATTATCGTAGGATAGCTGCCGCCTTGATTTATATCAAGGTGGATGGCGTGATCCGACATCGAGGTACCTTCGCTTCACGTTACTGCAAGACTAATTTAAGACCACATATTGAACGACAGGAATTAACTTGCAGCATATCACGGAACAAAGAAGGACGGGTGAAGGGGGTGGGGCGTACCTAGGCAGGAGGGCAAGGATCGACTAACATCTAATATATTAAGTGTCCGGTGAGTACGTGACAGACGAAACGGTTGACAAGAAGGTGCGATATGTATTGTATCGACGCAGGTGAATTGTGGGTCGCTCCGCAGGTGTATCGCATCAGAATCAGCATGGTATTGTCCAAATCAGATGTTCGAACACCAGGCGGGTGAAAGGGTTATGCAGAAGTACCTTGTAAGCGCCAACAGTTAGTAACATGTACCGGCATACGTTGGAGGCGTCGATCGCTATCCGGCAATACCTGTCTGACTATGGGTTCGTCCTCCAATACGATGACGAGGACCGTTCCATCGGAACAGTACTTGAAGCATGACAGCTAGTTTGTTTCCGTGATACAAAGTGCCGTCCCCTGCCGTCAGGCTATCAAGCCGTTCGTTCTTAGAGAGAGCGAATACACCCTGAACGCATAAGCATCAGACGTTTGAAATAAGAAAGAAACGATAGCGGAAAGTACACACACTGCTTGAAAAGATAGCGTAAATATGATCAAGGTGGGTGGTAGGTAGAGATGATGTGTTCAGCAGTCGCACGCAATCGGTGAGGGATACAGGACCTGTCTGTTTCAATCCCAGGCGATTGATGTAGTCATCCACGTGTAGGTCATATTAGCTACGTTCCTATCAGCAAGATGCATGGACAGCTACAAAACCAATGAGAGGCCTTGCACATTTGGCACCGTGCGGCATGCATTTTCAAACAGCTGAAAATAGGCCATTAGTCTCGTAAGCCTAATGAAACTAGTTAGTCTGCCCAGATGCGGAGCCCCACCTAAGGCGTACAATACATCGCGCATCCACTCGTTGCGAAACCTTCTCAAACAATTCATCAGACTTTGTCGATAGATTGTCGTTACCTCGTTGTCGAGTGGATTCCTCGAAGATGCCTTATCACGACATCTGGTGGGTTAGTATAGAGATGGGTATATAAGATACAATCCGACTCATCGGATCGGAACCAAGGAGATGTCGTGGATACGTGGTACTCGAGTATATTGAATATAAAGCAGATTCATATAGAGATTGGGATTGGTTGTACATGGAGGCTTGTATTTATGTGCCGTATGAAATAAAACCCATATTGCGTCCTGTCCGCATATTCCGCAAGGGCGAAATAAGGGCCAACTAGATTACCGGATCGCACACGGCATAGAAGGCCAAAACGGCAGCCAGGTGTTTGCTCCTCCACAGTCCATCGACTGACATTCCGTCAGTATCGGTATCTTTACGGAAACGCCCTTCGTCAATCATGCTGTCCGAACTGTAGACGCTTTCATCGGAGGGTACGAGGTAACGATACGAGATGTGAAATGCCTGTCTCCTGAGTAGACAACGCCGAGCAAGCGATAGCTATGCCCATCGATCTCCAACCGCCTGCTAATCAAAGTGGGCGAGTTAAGCTGTAAAGCGAACAAACAACACGCCTGGTATTCCATGCTCATATCACTCCCGCATTCGCATTCAAGACTGGCAGTTATCAAATGATCCAAGTAGTCGGCTGTAGAGGCCCATGTGCCATACATGACTATGAACCGATCAAAGCTATGGTAGATACCGCCGACGTCGATTCGCTCGCATACACTACAATTGAAATAGGACATGGGATCTTATGCGCTACTCCAAGCAGGCACCGTGTTAGATGCATGACATCAACGCCTGTTGTTCCATAGGGAAATTGCTCCGCATCCTGGTCCCGAAGGATGCCCTCAAGCTGTTTCGCACGGATTCAAACGTGACGCTATCGACCAAAACAGAAGGTAGGTACTGGACGTAGGTCTTCATGCAGACACCTAAATCCATCAGACGATGGGTCCAATTTCCAGGACTCTCATCCCATAACGCCTTGATGATAGGCAGCACCGCATCGAATGAGAGCAGCTATGATCAGCCGAATCCCAGGCAAGACCCACCAGCGCGCTTAGCTCGAATCCCACATCGCGCTGTTTCTCTTGAGAGGCCATTGGTCTTCATCTAATGCAGCACGATTGAGACCCGAAGGCTCGGGGGACAACACGCGAAGACAAGGTGGGGTTAGCCCTCGACCAAGCCCGATACGATTGCAGGGTATTATCCCGGGTGTTTTTACAACATCACCAGGAACTTCATGATCGTAACGCCTCCTCGTTAATCATCAAGTGTGTCTAAATCCCTGAATTCCTGCCTC